>CM033474.1:181898137-182373137 GCA_019447015.1 Hymenochirus boettgeri | reverse complement strand
TGGCAACAATGAATGCAGATTGGAAAATCCCGAGTCCTGCAGTCAGGTCCAAAATCCCACCCAAACACCAGCCCTGGCAGCCATGCCCCCATAATGTCTATTCCCACCCAATTATGCCCTAACCCTGCCTCCAGTTGTGTCCACACCCTTAACTCTGCCCCCACTGGCCCACCGTGATGTCACTGTGAAGTCGTGGTCCTGCCTCCTCCTGCTCGAGGGGGGGGGAAATCTGGGAACCCTGGTTCTGGTGAACATAACTTTAAAGCATTTAAGGCTGCCATGAAAACACTTCTGGTGTGGCTTTGGGGGTAGTTAAGGTAGTTTTTCTTAAGGATCCATCCATAATTTTGTTATGGGGCCCCTGACCTATACACCTTAGTTCTAATTGAAGGACAGTTGAAACAACAATTACAATTAAAGTATAGTTGTTCTTTAATGTATGAATTTATGTGGAAAATATTTATAAGATACATTTTTGTTAAAATTTTGAACCGTGAACTCTTGCAGAATATGAATAAAGAAGAGCAACCAACAAAGAATCAGAGAAGAAGATAGAGGCGTTTACCTCCAATAATAATAATAATCACAGATTTACAACAGTGTGAACACAAAAAAAAGTATAATAATTAATTTTAATAGGTTGAAATAATGATTTTCATGTGTAAATCTGATTTTATCTAAGAAATTACTTTTCTTACTGATCTCTTGTGCCGGGAGGATCCTGATCCACTTTTATTGCTTTATCATATACCAAGAAAAATTGTGGGGTGCTGCAGAACTGTAGCTAACAGTAGTTAATAAATTAGTAAGGTAAGCTAGGCACTTATAACTTATATACATTTATGGTGATGTTTTGGTACACACCGGTACATTCTTCAGAAAGACAATTATAAATGCAGAGGGAAAACCACAATATTTTTTTTGATTGATTGCTTACATTTTACTTTACATTATAACTTATTATGCTTCATAAATTTGCGAGCGAATTATTTCTTATTGCGTGTTGGTACAGAAATAGGCAGCCGCGTAGCCCCTTTCTATGGCAATTCATTTTTGTTATTTGCTTGATGATCATAGTAAGTTCAATGCTGAGTACTCCCAGGTTAAAGCACATTACTTGGATGTGGAAATTAGAATAAATCAGTGTGAGATCCAGACCACTTTCTTTTCAAACCGACTGTTTGTAGTTCCTTGTTACATGGACACAGTTCCCATTCTAAACATATATTTAAAAGGCTGCCTAAATAAATCCCTATTTAGTTGTCCAGAGAATTTGTTCTGAAACCAATGATCGAGAAGTACAGCTTGAACATATTTTAAATTAAGTCAGAGTCGGGAGACATCATTAGCGCACATTGGACTAGGCCAGAGCTGAATTGGTAGGAAGTAGCACAGGAAGGTAAAAAAAATTTAAGCCTTTTGCCTACTCTTTCTCATCATGTAAAACACAAACTTAACAAATGTCACAGGACGCCCTGTGTGAGGTCGTGGAAAATAAGGCAAACCAGGCCACACAAGCTCTTACAATTGAAGGAAGCTTATTAATACGCCCAGTTATCATCACAACCATATCATACCAAGCAAAAACTTGTCCTTGGGATGCAGTTCCTAGGATCTCTGGGCTTCACTCTCTGGGCTCCACTGCCTTGGTTCCGAACTGCTGGGTTGCTGCTGGATTTTCCTGGTCTGATTCTGCCTTCCTGGCTCCTGGGTCCCTTGCTCTCAAGCTAAGGGGCAGGGTAGTGGTGTACAGCTCTGAGATGCTAGGCACTGCCTAAGCATGTGTCCTAGCTCTGTTCTGATTTAGTGGGCTAAGGCTGCTCTTTTTATTCCCAAATTCCCTTTGAAATGTAAATGAGCAACCTTCAACCAGCAGCCAGTCATCAGGCTTGTTGAGCAGCAGACCAATCAGCAATTACTTATCTTAATCCAGCTACCCAGACTTTGGGGCATATTTATAAAGGAACGAAAATAGCACTAAAAAATTACCGCCGCAGAAACCCCTAATTCATTTCTGATTGGTCAATTTTTTAATGCTTGGTTTGCATGCTTTACAATTAACCAATCAGATTTCAGAACTTTCCAGAAATCTGATTGGTTAATGTAAAGCGTGTAAAGTAAGTATTAAACCTATATAAAGAGGAGCTTTCCGCCGCGGAACTCAGATGCCATCGCAGTAGATGGCTGAAGAAAGAAGAAAGAAGTGGCTGGCAACATCGGCTCCGCTGAGGCCGGCGGTGCCAGCGGGCTCACTGTCAGCCGCAGTGAGTCTGCCTGGCATCGGCGACCTGAGTGGGGTTGGTGTCACCAGCCCGAAGACGTCGCCCAAGGGCTCTTTTAAGAGCCGCACACTAGGGGTCCCGGTTCGAGCTGCGGGACCCCCGCCAAAGGAACTTGTCAGTGCCGTAAGGGCCCTTACAAGGGCCAGGGAGGGGGACCTGGTTCGAGCTGCGGGACCCCTTAAGCCCCAAAGGGCTCTTGTCAGAGCCGCAAGGGCACTTGTAAGTGCCGCAAAGGCCTGATAGGGCCGGGGAGGGGGTCCCGGTTCGAGCTGCGGGACCCTAAGCCCCAAAGGGCTTTATCAGAGCCGCAAGGGCTCTTGTCAGAGCCGCAAGGCCCTTACAAGGCCCGGGGAGGGGGGGTCCCGGTTCGAGCTGCGGGACCCCCTTAAGCCCTAAAAGGCCTTTCTCAGGGCCCCGCTGGAGGGAGCCTCCACCCCTCCCAGCGGCTCCCTCCCTTCCCCTCCCCGGGAGCGGCCGGGGCGGGGGGCTTGGAGGGGTTGCCGGGGAGGGGGTGCGCGGCGGGTGGTCGCGACCACCTGCTGCGGCCCCTTCCCGGCAGCCCCTCCTAGCCTCCCATTCCGAGATTGCCGCGAGCGGGGAACAGGTTGGGAGGGGCTGCTGGGAAGCGGCGGCGGGTGGTCTCCGCCGCCGCTGGGGGTTGTTGGCGGGGTGGGCGTGTCTCCCACGGGTTGTCGCCGTGGGTTGCCTGCCCATCCCCGCCACGGGAGGCTAGCATCGGCTGACTTCGCCACCTTCAAGGTGGCGAAGTAAAACAGCCGATACTAGCAGAGTGAAACCAGTACCGCCGCTTTATAAATAGAAGCGGCGGTAACAGGTAAGTTAACGCTTCGTTAACTTTTCGCAGCCGTTTTCGTACATTTATAAATCGCGTTAAACGTGATTTATGCGTTAATGTCCGCGAAAACGGCCGCGAAAAGTTAACGAACCTTTATAAATATGCCCCTTTGTGTCTCCAGGCTAATTCATTTATGACAGGCAATCCCAAGAGTTTTACCCATTGAGCCATCTTGTGGACAAAGGACTAACTGTGTATTCCCAACAGTGTGCTTGATACAGTTTACATATATTCGTTACAGGGGGTATAACACTGGGAGAGGTGGTACCTAGATAAAAGAATGTTGAATTATTTATTAAAGACTGGGCACCACTCTCTCCCTTACATAAAATGAATTATATAAAAGTAATAAAGACCCCATGTGCTCTGTCACAACAAATTTTGGCCAGGTACTGATACCCAACACATGCCACTTTGTGTATATAAAAAGGCAGATCTTTATACACTGCCCTGGTACATGAGCCCAAATGTGGATTGATGAGCATTTCTCAATGACACTATATTTAATATCATTGAGAAAGTGATTTGTGATTTTTAGTGATTTGAATCTGTGACCTTGTAAGCTGTGTGTGTGTGTGCTTTTAAAAGTGCTTAAAACTGCTGAGCCACCACGGCACATGCAAAATATTCAGTTAAATTTAGAAGCTTTACCCTTTGCAATAAACAGAGTAAAATATTTAGTAAAATCAGCTGACTATTTTGTATTACCCCAGGAAGACTGGCTGAAAAATAAACTACAGGGTAACAAACAGCTTTCAAAATCTTGTCCATATTCCATATTGGTGAGGAAACCTTATAGAAAATATTCTTGGAACAGAGTGAACAGTGGGTTCAGGGGGCATGGCCAATATAAGCACATGCTCACAAGGCTCTTTGAAGACTACATAGGCTGTGAGTTGTACTGGCAACAACATGGAAGCCTTTTTAGTTACAGAATTTATTTCTCACCTGTTCTAAATGCATCTTACTAGAGAAGAATCTTACAATGTATAGGTGTTCTGGGTAGAAAAGCTTTCACATTAGTTTTTTTTAAAATTAAGTTTGGTTCTCCTTTAAGTATTGTAATTTAATCATTTAATCAAGTAGAGGTATTCTTATTTAGGTAAGGGAATTCATATTAAAGGACTGGTATCCCATTAGGGATCCTAATATAAAAGCTTTTCTCCTTAGAGCTACAGTATATGCTATATACATTATAGCTATACAATACAATGTAAGATTCTTCTCTAATAAATTGCATTTAGTACATGTAAGAAGAAGATCTTGTAAGATGGCTTCCATGGTGTTGCCAGTACAACTCACAGCCCATGTAGTCTTCAAAGAGTCACGTCCCCATACACAGAATTCACTGTCTCTATGCAGAGTATTTTCTATACAGATGTCTCCACACCAAAACCTTTAGACTTACTTTTAATTTTTGTTTCCGTTATGTTCCTAGTAAAAAAAAAAAAATAATAATTAAATAAAGATTCTACATTTAGTAGTGTTTCACATAGTATACCTGTTTGGTTAGGGGTATTAAACTTTTAGCAAGACAGAGTAGATGAGGTTGCAAGTTAAATTTTTCCAGAGATACTTTTTATTTTTACTGAATGAAAGGCGAAAGTAAAATGCTCAACTCAACTGCTCTAGAGACTGTCATCCTTACCGAAATTCTATGCACAAGACACTCTAATTTATCAGGAGTGGGCCCTCACATATGTTGGAGGGAGGGTGTTACTGAACTCTAAGTAGACTGCAATAAATGGGCACCAGTGGCTCTTGAACTTAAACAGTATCTTATTTATTAACAGAATATTAATAAGACATTGCAATTAGCACAATAGAGGTGATATAGTATGGAATAGATATAACATAAATATTCATAATACAGAGGAATCAGAAACAGCATATATAACAATCAGCTTGTTAATGCCACCTCAGCTCCCAGGTCACTGTCGTAGAATCTTCTACCCCTACTGTATGTCTGGCACTATGTCCCTATTCTTGGGTGGCATACCCAGGACTCTAGTCCTTACTAAATCTCCTAGTTGGAGCTCAGGCTGCTCATTAGCCACCCTACCCTATCTATAACATAATCTATTGTAATCTCACATTAACTGGGCCTAACTGTTATCAATGTCCCAGGCTCTTTCCTATCCTCTGGGGAAACTAATTGAAAGTGGGTGATGCTTTGTCCGGAAATGGGGTGTAGCTTGTCCAGAAGTGGTATGGGCTTTATACACATGACTGGTAAATGATTCTGTTGTGCAATGAAAGTCACGGCTTCCCCTGCTATTTAAAGTGACAGTACCTCCTGAAAATGTGTGTTTTTTACAAACTGGGCCCCAGGCACATGGAAAAATTATTTTTTTCCCTGGCATCAAAACTGCTGCCTCCCTTAAGGGTGCGCTCTGTAATGTGTTTCACCTTGCCCTGTTAGAGAGGCAGCCGTGTCCAGGAAATAGAAAGAGACTGAGCAGATGATTGATCTCCCTTTTATACTTTTACACAGGGACCCCTAGTGGCCAAATCCTGTCAAAACAAGAATACTAAAGGGTAACTAGTTTATAGTTCCCTACACCCCACCCCCCATCTTAGGGGATATCTGCCTTAACAGACCCTTTTACAATAACATGGCTGAAGAGGAAAATACACATTAATAAAAAGGCACAAAGGCATCATATTAACAAGTCTAGCATGAGCATCGATTAGATTCATCAAAGCATACAGTGGAGCAGAATAACAAGGCAATGCATAACAGGGCCTCCCCAAAGTGTCATAAGTGAAGAAAAGGGGAGGTCTCCTAATATGATCACCCCTTCTCACATCTCCTGGAATAGGTATAGAATGTCCATGTAGCAGCATCTAATCCACCCCTCTGAGGCAAACTACCACTTGCCACACATTGCGAAGTTTGTCCAGGGCTATCAAGTAGGGATTCAAACCAGTCATGGTCAGCAACTTGTCCATCATCGCAGTCTGTGGGTACATCGTCAGCATCAGCTGCAGTATCAGGGTTCTCATCAACAGTGGGAACTTTAGGTACTGGGAGCAAATGATTTCTGTGCCAGACTTTAATCCTTCCCTCTGGATCATGGATTTGGTGCACAGGAAAATTAGGTAACTTACCCACCACCTCAAACAACTCTTTCCTGTTGGCCAACTTATGTTTAACATCTGGACCTAAATTATGTAGAAGTACATTGACACCAAGTATCTTGACATCAAAACGTCTTTTGTTTCCAGCATTTATATTTGCAGCATTCTCCTCTGCCAATAGGTAAGCCTCCTTTAAGCTTGCTCAGAGACGAGCCCCATACTGGTAATGCTCTTGACATCCTATCCCATCAGTGGATACACCCAACTTGATGTCAATCCTCCCGAACATGAGGAAATCGGGAGAAAACCCAGTTGAATCATGACGTGTGCAATTATACGCACGAACCATTGCACCCGCATGGCGACTCCAAGATTGCTTAACCATAGCTGAGAGGGTACCCAGCATATCCAAGAGAGTGTGATCAAAGCATTCAGAAATGGCATCCCCCTCATAATGTTTGGGAGTAGTATGACTTTTTTCAACATTCAGTATATATATATAACTCCTTTATCAGTCAGCACTCAAAGTCTCTCCCTTGGTCTGAGTGAATTTGATTGGGAAGCCCATAATGCCCATCACAGCTTTCTGATCTTTAGTGGGATAAGCTTGGGCATAACATGTATAATGATTAGTCACAATCAGAACATTGCCAATCCCACTAGTGTCATTGTCAGTGCACAAAAAGTCCATGCATACTAAATCCATAGACCCAGTACTTTTTGAATGTTCCATTGGTGCAGCCTTAGTAGGCAGGGTCTTTCTTTGCAAACAGGCTACGCAATAGTCGACCTGCACTAGGCCATACATTTTTTCAGTTCCTTAATGTCCATGTTGATAATGTATAAAATCTTAAAACAGCTTCTCTGTAAACTTGGGGAAGCACCAATTGCCTCCTCCCTGGATGATCAGATGAACCCTATAAAGGTTAATTTGCAATTTTCTATCTATCTTTCTTTCAATCTATCCCATTCTTTTATGAAAAAGGTACTTTTCCTTTGGTATAGTTTTCCTCGTTTAATTTGGATCTTCCTTAACAACCGACCTCCTGACAGCGTATCACAGGATTCCTTTTCATGTCTTGTGTTACTAATTTAGAGTGCTTGTGTACCCCTAGAGCTGTGGGTTAGCAATACATAGTAGGAACAGAGTCCTCTGTCCCTCCAAGGGAGTCCACGAGTGGTAACTCAGTGAAAGCTATACAATCTCCCAGTACAGCTGCTGTAGCACAAAGAACAGCCATTGCTAGACCTGGAAGTTTTTCCCACTTATCTTCTTCCTGCTGATGAGGTAGACCAGGGCGTCTTGCAAGGGCATCTGCTCCTATGTTCTTTGGGACTTGCTTGTATTTTAAAGAAAACTGGTAATTAGATACCTGTGGAAGGGACAGGGCATCCCGAAACATTATATCTGTTGTTTAAATAAACATTCTTGGATTCACCATTGTAGTGTGCTCCCCTATATCTTCTTGTGCTAAGAATCTTCTGGCCCTTGGAGTGGAGGGCAGGGGAACTGCACCTACGTATTTGTCTGGCAAGCAGCCAAAGGATCTCCTATTTATCACTCCTGGAGTGATCTATAATCTTACATTAACTGGGTCAACCTGTTATCCAAGGCTCTTCCCCTCTCCTCTAGGGAAATTACAGGAATTCAGAAAGAAAGAGGCTTAGCACATGGTTGCTCTCCTTTTTATACTTTCACACAGTGGCCCCTATTGGCCATATCCTGTAAGAACAAGAAGACTAAAGGGTAACTAGCTTATAGTTCCCTGCACACATTACCCAGTTTAGTTCTCATAATTCCCCGCATTGAAACAAAGGTTTTGAGATTTTACTTTCTAAATATGGAAAATTACATATATGGCTGTACTACTTCTATTAACCTTCTCTACGTTCTCCTGTTGGATTACAGAGCAGTAATATAAATAATACAATTACATTGCCTTTTGTTGTTTCAACTGTGCACCACATCCTACTTAACGACACAAACATCCATACTAACCTTTTTGTCCCTTGCTTTCACCCATTTAATGAGATAATAACAGTAGTACAATCCGCTGTAGTACAATGAGACAAAGATAAACAGAAAGGTCATATCATTTAATTGCTAAGGCAGTACCACTTGTATCCACATGGTGGCAACAAAGCACAAAAAGTATTGTTGTAAAGAACAACTTTAAATCATAGTTTTATTCTTCAGTTTAAAATAAGATTTGTGGATTTTCTTTTTGCTGTAAAAGATTTTCTCATTTAAATATTGTCCTATGAAGACATTTACATATATCTATTTATTATCAGATGTGAATCTGTTGCCAAAAACCTACATTTCTCTGATCTCTACTTTGCTACAGAATAAGGCCAGTGATGCCCATGATGCTGACAGCGATAGTGTTTTCACCATTGTGGTTGGTTGTTTTTGTCTCCAGCACCTTTTCCATATTTGCCAAGTCCAGAGTGTCAGAGTGGCCCAGAGTCTGCGGGGCCACAGCACCCGCGAGTGGGCGGCACCACATGGGGCTGTAAGGGAATGAGCCAGGGGGGGCCTGCAACTGGAGGGACCATGGGGTAGATGAGTGGGAGGGACCAGGGGGGCTGCAAAGGGGAGGAGACACAGGGCAGATTGACTGACAGGTTTCAGAGCAGAAACCAGGAAGTGCAGGGGACCTGGTAATGCTGCTGCCATATCACACACAAAAATGTAAATATCTTCAAAACTATGCAAAATAAACAATCGAAATAAACTGCAAAAACTCCCAGGAGAGCAATTCCTATCAATTTACCTAAAGTCATTTTTTGGACAACAGTTCCTCTTTAAGTAATAAGCTTGTAAAATTACAGTTCCTGGTCTGTCCTGTCTGTCTGAGTGACAGTGATATGATGTTCTGTGTAAGAATTCCAACACCCATAAATCTTTTCTGAAGCTAGTTACAGACCTGCAACCTTTATCTTTTCCTCTACCTTTGGACACCTTAGGCTTCTGGCTTCCTTAGAAGTACGCAGCGCTGTACGTTATAGTTATACTATTTGAGGTGAATAAAGACATGTACATCCAGTCCAACTAATCTAGCAATATCCTCATTTCCTGCCTAACTGTTGATCCAGAGGAAGGCAAAAAAAACCCACCAAATTTATGAAGGGGAAAAAAATTCCTTCCTGACTCCAAGTGGCAATCGGAAATTTCCCTGGATCAACTCTACTTTATGTATCAATATCAGTAACTTGCGACATTCCTTGTTTGCAGAAACTCATCCAGCTTTTATTTGAAACATTGAACCTGCCATTACAACGTCCACTAGAAGACAGTTCCATAGCTTTACCGTTCTCACAGTGAAAAACCCTTTCCGAACTTGAAGCCTAAACCTTTTTTCTTCAAGTCTTAAGGGATGGCCACGTGTCCTCTGACATGCTCTATTGGTGAACAATGCCCCAGATAGTTTATTGTATGGCCCGTTAATGTATTTATACACAGTAATCATATATCAAGCTCCCCCAATCCCCTTATTAATTTTGTTGCCCTTCTCTGAACCCTTTCCATTTCAAAGATGTCCTTTTTGTACACAGGATTCCAAAATTGCACTGCATATTCCAAATGAGGCCTTACCAATGCTTTGTAAAAAAGGAGAATAACATTTTCCTCCCTTGAATCCATACCTCTCTTTATACAAGACAATACCATGCTGGCTCTGGCTGTTGCCGCATGGCACTGCTTGCTTCCTTTAAGTTATCCACCAAAACTTCAAGATCCCTTTCGAACAAGGATTCACTTAAAGGGTATGTCCACCCCCAAAACTATAATCCCCCAGTAATGGCCCCACATGTAGTGTAGTGTAATCCTTACCTCACTCCCAGCTCCATAGGGTCTCCTGTAGACCCCCCCTAAAGTCCCAAAAACTGTCCACCAGGAGGCTAGCAGGGCTCTGCCTGCTACCTTGCCTCCGGTAGATATTTGTCATGCATACGGCAGGCCCTTCTCCCCCCCTCCCCCCCCCTCCCTCTACCTCCCTCTCCCTCCCTCTCCCTCCCGTTCTACTATCCCTCCCCCTAGCGTAAAACCCCCTTAATATGCTGCCTCCCCATGTCTGGCAGCCCCAACCGCATGGTTTGTATTTTCCAAAAGCTCCCCAAACTCTTACTTACCTCTCTCTCTTTCCTCCGCTGCACTTAATGACCGGCAGCCGCGTCCTTGATTGGCTGCCGCTCTCCAATCACAGACGCGACTGCCGGTCCCCCCCTCTGCTTGCATTCTTGCAAGCAGAGGGCCGGCAGTGCAGTGGAGGAACGAGGGAGGTAAGTAAGATTTGGGGAGCTTTTGGAAAATACAAACCATGCGGTTGGGGCTACCAGACATGGGGAAACATCATATCAAAAACAATTTTAAGGGTGGACATGCCCTTTAACACAGAGCCATTTAAAGTAAGCAGCACAAGAATTTTTAAGTCCAAATGCATCACTTTACATTTATCAACATTGAATCTTATCTGCCACTTAGCAGCCCAATGTGACAATCTATCTAGATCCCCTTGCAACGATTGCACATCCTCTGAAGTTTTTAATGGTCAACAAGCTGATAACACCCACTTCCAAATCATTAATAAATAGATTAAATAGAAGCGGCCCCAACACAGAACCCTGTGGCACCCCACTTAGCACTTTAGTCCATAATGATGAAGCCCCATTAACAACTACCCTCTGCATCCTATTCATTAACCAATTTTCTATCCATGTACAAATGTGCCTCCCCAGGCCAACAGACCTTAGCTTATATATTAGTCGCCTATGTGGGACTGTATCAAAAGTATCAAAATTGCCTTTGCAAAATCCAAGTAAACTACATCTACTGCTATGCCAGAGTCTAAATTTCTACTTACTTCCTCATAAAAGCCAAGCAAGTTAGTTTGACAAGATCTTTTCCTCCTAAATCCATGCTGGTTACTACTTATAACATCAGTCCTTGAAACATACTCTAGAATATGTTCCCTTATTAAACTTTCCAGTATGTTCCCCACCACTGAAGTTAAACTTACAGGCCTGTAATTACTCGGCTGTGAACGACTACCCTTTTTAAATATTGGAATAACATCAGCCTTTTTCCAATCCAGAGGCACACATCTGGACATGAGAGCATCTGCAAAAATTAGAAACAATGGCCTAAATAAAACTGAACTTAGCTCCCTAAGTACCCAAGGATGTATTTTATCCGGTCCAGGAGATTTATTAATATTAACCTTATTTAGTTCTTTCTGTACTATACTCTCAGTTAAACAAAGTGCACTTGAATCTTTTATACCATTATTGCTACTATACTCTATGATATCTGTACTTGGATGTTCTATAGTGTATACAGAGTGAAAAAAAATATTCAAGACATTTGCTTTATCGCCATCCTCCGTAACTAACTTATCCCCATTAATGAATGGTTCCACATTTTCAGTCTTCATCTTCTTACTATTAATATACTTTAAAAAAATGTTAGGCTTAGTGATGCTTTGTTCAGCTATCCTAACTTCATTATTATTTTTAGCTAGTTTGATTGCTTTCTTACACTCCTTGTTACAGTTTTTATAATCCCTAAAGGCCCTTTCCATTCCCTCTGACTTAAAGGGCATGTCCACCCCCAAAACTATAATCCCCCCACTACTGGCCCCATTGTGTAGGGTAGTTTAATCCTTACCTTACATCCCAGCTCCATAAAGTTCTCCTGTAGTCCCCCCCCAAAGTCCCAAAAACTGCCCACCAGGAGGATAGCAGAGTCCATATAGGACTCTGCATCCTACCCGGCCTCCGGGAGAAGTTTGGCATGCAGCCCTTCTCCCCCTCCCTCCCCCTCCCTCTCCCTCCCGATTAGCATTCCCTCCCCTTACCTAAAATCCTTTAGGTAAGTCATTCCCCCGTCCCCCAGCCCTAAACGCATTTATTTATTAGAAAGTTCCCCAAACTTTACTTACCTGCCCTCTTTCCTTCGCTGCACTGAACTCCCGGCAGCCGCGTCTGTGATTGGCTGCCACTCAGCCAATCACAGACGCGACTGCCAGTCCCGCCCCTCTGCTTGCATTATCTCGCAAGCAGAGGGCCTGGCAGCGCGGCGGAGGAAAGAGGGCAGGTAAGTAAAGTTTGGGGAACTTTCTAATAAAATAAATAGAGCGGTTGGGGCTGGGGGGACAGGGGGAATACTATATCAAAAACATTTTTTAAGGGTGTACATACCCTTTAAAGGTTTTAAATGCCTTTTTATTCCTTTCTATTTGCCTCTTTACATCAGAATTCAGCCACATGGGCGCGGATTTTTTTTACATTTATTTCTCAAGGGTATAAACTTAGATGTGAACTGGCTTAAAATCCCCTTGAACACAGTCCACTTCTGTTCAGTAACTTTACCTGATAATACATTATCCCAGTTGACATTCTGAAGAGCTGCTTTTAACCTGGGAAAATTTGCCTTCCCGAAATTAAATGTCTTTGTTAACCCAGCGCAATTTTCCTTTCGATAACAAAGTCCAAACGACAATATTTCATGGTCACTATTCCCTAAGCCTCCAGTTACCTTTATATCTATAATGCGCTCCACAATGTTAGATATTACCAGATCCAACAGAGCTCCTTTTCTAGTAGGAAACTAGAAAATATAGAGTATACGAACAAGGGGATAAGTGAAAGCAATTATACAGATAAATAAAAATGAAATACAATTTCATAATGAGATCCCTGCCTGAAGAGCTTACAATCTAAGTGGATGGGACAACATACAGATACAAGTGGGGGGGTAGGTACTGCTGTAACTTTGGATTGACTTAAGCTAAAGCATTATCTTGGAGTCATTTTAAAGGTAGATGTGTGGCGTTTTTAATAAAGGTCCCTTGTATGGAGATCCACAGTTCCCCTTTAAACTACAGACTGTGTACTGTGTCCATAAAAGTGCTCTCACAGAGTTATTTTAGACCTTTAAAAACTAAAATATCTGTAGCTTCTCTGGATCTTAAGTAATAAGTTTGTAAACTTTCAGCTCCTGGTCTGTCCTGTCTGTCTGAGTCTTTGTGACAGTGATATGATGTTCTGTGTAAGAATTCCAAACCTAAAAAATCTTTTCTGAAGCTAGTTACAGACCTGCAACCATTTTCTATCCTTTCCTCTACCTATGGGCATCTTGGGCTTCATTTAAAAATTATTTAGAAGTTTGGGGAAGGGGCTTAAAATACAGCTGATGATACTCTGTCCCAGCAGTGTGCATGCTCCAACCATAAACTTGGAGGCAGACCCCAAAATGAGATCCCCCAAAATGAGATCCTTGCCCTGAAGAGCTTACAATCTAAGTGGGTGGGACAACATACAGATACAAGTGGGGGGATGGGAACTGCTGTAACTTTGGATAGACTTAACTCATTTTAAAGGTAGAAGCATGGCATTTTAAATAAAGATCACTGGTATGGAGACCACAGTTCCCCTTTAAACTACCAACCCCGCAAACAGCATAAGGAGAAGGGCCTGGAGGTTATTATACAGCAGCACCTAGGGAAAGTGTGCTAGATCCACACCGTGTATGAGGTTTTCATGGATCTCTTTTAATGTCTATAATGTAGATTGCATTGAATATCATTCCTTTGTATCTAAAGTGAACAATGTGACCATAGTACAATGTGCAATATTTATAGTTAGTTAATGTATGATTGCGGTTAATTACCGGACATTCTACCACAATAGTATTCTATGAGGATCGTAAATTGTCATTGGTTATTTAGATCGTTATTGGAAATTTACAATCGTTATCTTACATTTATGGTAACGATCATAAATTACTGATGCTGATCGGTTATACAATCTATTTACCGATCGTTAAAGGAGTGGAAACACTACAAAAGCGATACCGCGCCTTTATAAATACGGCCCAATGTGATTTATAATCAAGCTTTGGAGTAAAATGAAGAGCAGTAGATGTATGTCTCAAAGACATTCTTAATGTAACTTTAAGTATGAATCAGTGGGGTCCTACTTCTCTTATTGGTAATACCCATATTCTCATTACACCAAAAGCCAAAGCCATATGACTAACCTTCCCAGTAACTATAAATCCCTTTGGCCAGTGTTAAATGACATAATCAAATGATTATGCTGCTGCACTCACAATCCATAGCCATTTAGCCTCCTAGTCTGGTTAGCAGAACCATTAGGTACTACTTCTACACAGAATTAGGATTTTCTCCCTAGGACTTGCTGGTACATACAGTCCAAATAATTCCTTTTATTTTTATATATGCACTGGACTAAAATTTTCTAAAAAACATTCAATGGTAGATTTTTGCCAACTAATCTTATTCTATTTGGTGTTCACTTGGTCCATGGGCCACATCCACAGCTTGAAATCATATCTAACATCTGGATACTAAAACACATTTTTAGACATGGGCTCTTACTTAAATATTCCCAAATAATTCTATCATTACTTGTATTTATTACTAGACATGGCCGGTTTGCGGGTCCGAACTCAGATCTGCAGCGGATCTCGCGGATTTTCCCGAATTCCACTTTCCCAACTTTTTCTGAACTCCACTAATCCTGGGGGGTCCTGTGGCCCAACACTTTAAGCCCCAAAAGGCCCTTCCTAGGGCCACAATGGTCCTTCTAAGGACCTGGGAGGGCCCAGGACTTTTCGGCCATTCAAAGATTATCGAACGGCTGAAAAGTCCCGCAGCCGGGCGTTCAGGGGTTCCGCGGCTCAACCCAGGACCCCCTTGAAACCGGGACCCCCCTTCCCAGCACACAGAAATGCCCTTGTGGCCCTTGTGGCACTGACAAGTGCCTTTTGGAGCTTAAGGGGTCCCGCAGCTCGAAAATGGGCCCCCCTCCCCGGCACTTAGAAGTGCCCTAGTGGCACTGAAAATGCCTTTGTTGGGGGTCTTGCAGCTCGAAACCAGCACCACCATTGGCTCTTAAAAGGAGTGTGTCTTCTCTCTTCCCAGCTGGTGCTGGTGACATCAACGTCGCCAGTGTTGCTGGCCCCAAAAGGCACTTGTCAGTGCATCAAGGGCCCTTTCAAGGGCTACAAGGGCACTTATAAGTGCCGGGGAGGGGGGTCCCAGTTTGAGCTGGGGGACCCCTTAAGCCCCAAAGGGCCAGAATGGTCCTTCTAAGGACCTGGGAGGGGGTCCCAGGTTGAGCCGCAGGACCCCCAAACGTCTGGACACAGGACTTTCGGATGTTCGAGAATCTTCGAACGGCCAAATTCAGGAACTCTTGTATCAGCCATTCAAGGATTATGGAAAACGGCCAGTGGAAACCCGGAAGTAGTGCACATGTTCGCTACTTCAGTAATAAAGATTTAAATGGACATCGGACCACCCACAAGCAAAACCCATAAAGTGCATCAAACATATTTCCGATGTATTTTGTAATTATTTGTGTTTATGTAATTACGTATATAAAATTGAATATCTATACAAATAATTAGCCACAGTCTGGAAGGCCCTAACTTTTTCCCTTGGTTTCTCTTTTTGTGACTGTTGCCCACTTTATAATCCTGATAAACGTTAAATCCACAGTTCAGTTTTCTTAACGTATATTTCTAATCTAGCAGGAAATTTTACATTTAAAAATAGGCTTATAAAAGTTTGATTACATTAAGCAGGACCACTATATTAGACATGCCCACATGTTGTCTGCTAGATGGTTTAATTTAATATTAATTAGCCTAAATAAATAATGCTGGTAAATACTACCTGGCTTTCTAAACTTATCTAGTTCCTAAACTGAATAATTCTCTAATACATACCGGAGCATAATACACATCAACATTATAGGTGTATGTCTACAGTGTGCTGTATTAGCTGTTACTTTGAACCTGACTTTTAATGAGGCTTAGTCACGAGGAAGTCTTGATGGCAGAAATGATGCTCTCTCATGCATAAAACATCTGTCTCCTGCTCTGAAAAAGGTACCTGAAAACTGGCTGACACAAGTGGCTGCTGACACCACAGTGTGTCATATGAAGAGCCTTTAAGCATGACAGACAAGGAACGTTTCAGTAGAACTTTACATGTATTTGGGTTTTTTTTTTTAAGCTAAGAAGATATTTGCAGATGGCAGCTCTGCTTTTAGTTATATTTTATTAGCAGATCTCATGTAAGACCATGGAAGTAACCTCTAGAATACAATGGATTCGAAACAGATTGTGGAGAAACAGAACTGGTCGCCTGCACATTAACTGTAAGTAAACACACACCTACTGTATTCTGTAGTAGTCCATATATCATTGCTAACACTCTCAAGGCTTCATTCCAATGTCTATGTCTATAAATGATCCCAAATTGACCAGTAAACAAAATAACAGTGTGATAGTAACATGGGGTTAATATTTCAAGGTTCTTTAAATGACATGTAAAATGGCACAGCCTCTAATTGTAAAGATAGGAGTTATGTAAACAGTGGCTACCCTACATCTCCCTACATGATATACAAAGCACTGCACAAGATGCCTTAATGGGGGTTCATGTATTTTAGTTTCCTGGAATTTAGTAAGGCCTGACTCTATGTAGGGTAATATCCATCCCTGAAACATGTGTTTGGTGTCACGCCAGTAAATGTTTTGATCACCACTCTCGGGATCCCGTGTACCGTTTTTAGACAGCTTTTCAAATTGGCCTGAAGTTTCCGTTACAGTGGTATTTGGCTAATGTATGGACTCAATGCATCAATGCACCATATACAAAATAAGATTTTGTACATCCGCTACAATGCTACTAATAACTAATGTCAGGATTAAGCCAATGAAAGTAAACTACAATGTACAGGCTGGGATTGCAATAAACTGGCTGCTTTATAAGCCAATTGCTTTCACTGTAGAAAACAACGGGGCTATAATACCACCTTGCAATGTAAAAAATATATAAAATGTAAGCAGCTAGAAAAGAAATGGATGTGCTATAATATTCTATTTTGTTTGCATCAATGTGCCCTAAAATGCATTCCTCCCTAAATACAGTACTCTACTTTTTACTACATATATTGGACTAATACCGCAAAACAATTATTATTTATTCCTCCCTAAATTACACAAAGAAATGACACTCCAGTACTTCTAGCAACCTAACATTAGCTTTTTACCAACTACAGTAGCTAAGCAAAGTTGCTCTATTGTGGAAGGCATACAGTAAGTCCAAAAAACTGTATTAGCCTAAGCACAGAACTGTATATGCTACAAAAGTGAAGCTTTATCATATCATGTTCTGTAAAGGTAGAACAGTAACTGAAAGACTTTAAGGGCTAGGCCACACTAGCGCATTTTTCGCACGTTTGCGCACGCGTTTCGCGCTCGCGTTTGCGCCCGCGATTTTCGCTAAAATGGAAATCGCGGGAACGCAAAAATTCCCGCGATTTCCGATGCGCATGCGATTGCGCGTCCGTTCGCGTTTTGGTAACGCATGCGTTCACCATTTTTGGTGCGTTAACGCATGCGTGTCCATAACGCGAAAAGGCGAAAACGCGATCGCAAAACGCGATTTTGTGCGCGATTCCTGTGCGTTGCAGTGTGGCCTCACCCTTAGAAACACAAAAAAAGTGTTTCTTACGTAAAATGTTATGACAAAACAGGTATGAGTACAATAAACCTAACTAAAGCTACATACTTTATCTGTCGTTTGGAACGATTGTGACACGATAATTTCAATGACACTTTCTTTAATGTTTCTCTACAAACAGCCTGTTCTGGTCTATGGTGAAACAATGCCTGTATACATTCTAGGTTGCCTGATTAAATGATAGTTCACAGCCACTTTGAATGGCAATTACAGTATCTGGTGTGCGTACACTATGTGAATAACATTAGAGGGAAGAAAGATCAGGACTATGTAAGGCTCATACTGCTGCCCACAAAGGATTGTAAAACTACAGTTAGTATCTCTGTACATGCATAACTGTCAGTGGACTCTGGAAGTGGTAGTTCAACACACAACTGAATTGAAGGTAGACGGACAGTGATTATCTTATGAGGAAGGATCTGTATACTACTGTGTTTGTAATAAAACTGAGCCAAGAGCTTATGTTTTAAATTATTAATGGAGATTTCAACAGTGTTGCCTTGCTTTCTTTAGTATCCAATTACTACTTTTGTTTAAAAAAAAACAATGGATTAGGAAGGGATTAGTATAGACTCAGAACAAGATCATAACAATATGCTTGTGAAGGTTCTCATTCATCCAGGTCATGGTATATCTGTTGTATTTATTAGATCAACTGGACTTGAAATGTAGTTCTTGAAGACGTTTCGCTAGTCATCCGACTGGCTTTCTCAATTCAGAATGACTTGTACAAGAATCTGTGGCAATTATGTACCCTGGAAAATCCCAATTAGCATATCACAGCCAGGTGTTAGGGGTGTGATTGGATAGTGGCTAATTAGGAGGTGTTATAGGAACGCCCAGAGTAAGTGTGTTAAAACAGATTGTACATGGCAGACAGTTGGTGTCGAACCCCCCCACCTCTATTTAGGCTTGGTTTCTTTATTTTCACATAAATGGCCTCCTTCACACCTCTCTTGACCAGTCACGTTCCTTCGCCAATATGTTAACATTACAATCTTCAAAGGTATGTCCTTTATCCTTAAGATGCAGGTACACGGCTGAGTCCTGACCCGAGGAATTGGCTCTTCTGTGCTGGGCCATACGTTGATGCAGTTGCTGTTTGGTCTCCCCCACATACAAATCAGAGCATTCTTCACTGCACTGCACTGCATATATGATGTCGCTTATCTTGTGTTTTGGTATTGGGTCTTTCGGATGTAAACGGGATGTAAATGACGTTGCGCCACATCGATAAGCCCTCTCATCACGCCCCCTCTCCCCCCCTGCCTGCAAGCACATAGTGGCAGGGTGGGATGTCTGGAATTGAAATCTCGTAAAAAAAAAACATTTAAAACATTCTCTCTTTGCATAAGCTGGCAATAAATGTCTCTGACAAAGTAGGGATGGACTAGAACTCGAACCCGAGTTCGAGCCGAACTTTATGAGTTCAGACGAATTCGAACTATTCAAACTAGACTATTTTCGATAATCCTTGAACGGCCGGAGATTCCCGAAATCGGACGTTCGCGGATTGCCGAATCCCGCAGCCGTACATTCGGGGGTCACGCAGTACGAAACAGGGACCCCCGTCAGGACCCTTGCGGTACTTGTAAGGGCCCTTGTGGCACTAATAAGTGCTTCTCATAAAAGCCAAGCAGTTAGTTTGACAAGATCTTTTCCTCCTAAATCCATGCTGGTTACTACTTATAACATCAGTCCTTGAAACATACTCTAGAATATGTTCCCTTATTAAACTTTCCAGTATGTTCCCCACCACTGAAGTTAAACTTACAGGCCTGTAATTACTCCTGTGAACGACTACCCTTTTTAAATATTGGAATAACATCAGCCTTTTTCCAATCCAGAGGCACACATCTGGACATGAGAGCATCTGCAAAAATTAGAAACAATGGCCTAAATAAAACTGAACTTAGCTCCCAAAGTACCCAAGGATGTATTTTATCCGGTCCAGGAGATTTATTAATATTAACCTTATTTAGTTCTTTCTGTACTATACTCTCAGTTAAACAAAGTGCACTTGAATCTTTTATACCATTATTGCTACTATACTCTATATATCTGTACTTGTGTTCTATAGTGTATACAGAGTGAAAAAAAATATTCAGACATTTGCTTTATCGCCATCCTCCGTAACTAACTTATCCCCATTAATGAATGGTTCCACATTTTCAGTCTTCATCTTCTTACTATAATATACTTTAAAAAAATGTTAGGCTTAGTGATGCTTTGTTCAGCTATCCTACTTCATTTTATTTTTAGCTAGTTTGATTGCTTTCTTACACTCCTTGTTACAGTTTTTATAATCCCTAAAGGCCCTTTCCTTCCCTCTGACTTAAAGGGCATGTCCACCCCCAAAACTATAATCCCCCCACTACTGGCCCCATTGTGTAGGGTAGTTTAATCCTACCTTACATCCCAGCTCCATAAAGTTCTCCTGTAGTCCCCCCCCAAATCCAAAAACTGCCCACCAGAGGATAGCAGAGTCCATATAGGACTCTGCATCCTACCCGGCCTCCGGGAGAAGTTTGGCATGCAGCCCTTCTCCCCCTCCCTCCCCTCCCTCTCCCTCCCGATTAGCATTCCCTCCCCTTACCATAAAATCCTTTAGGTAAGTCATTCCCCCTGTCCCCCCAGCCCTAACCGCATTTATTTTATTAGAAAGTTCCCCAAACTTTACTTACCTGCCCTCTTTCCTTCGCTGCACTGAACTCCCGGCAGCCGCGTCTTGTATTGGCTGCCACTCACCAATCACAGACGCGACTGCCAGTCCCGCCCCTCTGCTGGCATTATCTCGCAAGCAGAGGGCCTGGCAGCGCGGCGGAGGAAAGAGGGCAGGTAAGTAAAGTTTGGGGAACTTTCTAATAAATAAATAGAGCGGTTGGGGCTGGGGGACAGGGGGAATACTAATCAAAACATTTTTTAAGGGTGTACATACCCTTTAAAGGTTTTAAATGCCTTTTTATTCCTTTCTATTTGCCTCTTTACATCAGAATTCAGCCACATGGGCGTGGATTTTTTTTACATTTATTTCTCAAGGGTATAAACTTAGATATGAACTGGCTTAAAATCCCCTTGAACACAGTCCACTTCTGTTCAGTAACTTTCCTGATAATACATTATCCCAGTTGACATTCTGAAGAGCTGCTTTTAACCTGGGAAAATTTGCCTTCCCGAAATTAAATGTCTTTGTTAACCCAGCGCAATTTTCCTTTCGATAACAAAGTCCAAACGACAATATTTCATGGTCCCTATTCCCTAAGCCTCCAGTTACCTTTATATCTATAATGCGCTCCACGATGTTAGATATTACCATCCAACAGAGCTCCTTTTCTAGTAGGAAACTAGAATATAGAGTATACGAACAAGGGATAAGTGAAAGCAATTATACAGATAAATAAAAATGAAATACAATTTCATAATGAGATCCCTGCCTGAAAGCTTACAATCTAAGTGGATGGAGACAACATACAGATACAAGTGGGGGGGTAGGTACTGCTGTAACTTTGGATTGACTTAAGCTAAACATTATCTTGGAGTCATTTTAAAGTGTAGATGTGTGGCGTTTTTAATAAAGGTCCCTTGTATGAGATCCACAGTTCCCCTTTAAACTACAGACTGTGTACTGTGTCCATAAAAGTGCTCTCACAGAGTTATTTTAGACCTTTAAAAACTAAAATCTGTAGCTTCTCTGGATCTTAAGTAATAGTTTGTAAACTTTCAGCTCCTGGTCTGTCCTGTCTGTCTGATTCTTTGTGACAGTGAATTGATGTTCTGTGTAAGAATTCCAAACCTAAAAAATCTTTTCTGAAGCTAGTTACAGACCTGCAACCATTTTCTATCCTTTCCTCTACCTATGGGCATCTTGGGCTTCATTTAAAAATTATTTAAAGTTTGGGAAGGGGCTTAAAATACAGCTGATGATACTCTGTCCCAGCAGTGTGCATGCTCCAACCATAAACTTGGAGGCAGACCCCAAAATGAGATCCCCCAAATGAGATCCTTGCCCTGAAGAGCTTACAATCTAAGTGGGTGGGACAACATACAGATACAAGTGGGGGATGGGAACTGCGTAACTTTGGATAGACTTAACTCATTTTAAAGTAGAAGCATGGCATTTTAAATAAGATCACTGGTATGGAGACCACAGTTCCCCTTTAAACTACCAACCCCGCAAACAGCATAAGGAGAGGGCCTGGAGGTTATTATACAGCAGCACCTAGGGAAAGTGTGCTAGATCCCACCGTGTATGAGTTTTCATGGATCTCTTTTAATGTCTATAATGTAGATTGCATTGAATATCATTCCTTTGTATCTAAAGTGAACAATGTGACCATAGTACAATGTGCAATTTTTAGTTAGTTAATGTATATTGCGGTTAATTACCGGACATTCTACACAATAGTATTCTATAGTCGTTAAATTGTCATTGGTTATTTAGATCGTTATTGGAAATTTACAATCGTTATCTTACATTTATGGACGATCATAATTACTGATGCTGATCGGTTATACAATCTATTTACCGATCGAAAGGAGTGGAAACACTACAAAAGCGATACCGCGCCTTTATAATACGGCCCAATGTGATTTATAATCAAGCTTTGGAGTAAAATGAAGAGCAGTAGATGTATGTCTCAAAGACATTCTTAATGTAACTTTAGTATGATCAGTGGGGTCCTACTTCTCTTATTGGTAATACCCATATTCTCATTACACCAAAGCCAAAGCCATATGACTAACCTTCCCAGTAACATAAATCCCTTTGGCCAGTGTTAAATGACATAATCAAATGATTATGCTGCTGCACTCCACCATCAGCCATTTAGCCTCCTAGTCTGGTTAGCAGAACCATTAGGTACTACTTCTACACAGAATTAGGATTTTTTCCCTAGGACTTGCTGGTACATACAGTCCAATAATTCCTTTATTTTTAATATGCACTGGACTAAAATTTTCTAAAAAACATTCAATGGTAGATTTTTGCCAACTAATCTTATTCTATTTGGTGTTCACTGTCCATGGGCCACATCCCAGCTGGAAATCATATCTAACATTGGATACTAAAACACATTTTTAGACATGGGCTCTTACTTAATATTCCCAAATAATTCTTTCATTACTTGTATTTATTACTAGACATGGCCGGTTTGCGGGTCCGAACTCAGATCTGCAGCGGATCTCGCGGATTTTCCCGAATTCCACTTTCCCAACTTTTTCTGAACCCACTAATCCTGGGGGTCCTGTGGCCCAACACTTTAAGCCCCAAAAGGCCCTTCCTAGGGCCACAATGGTCCTTCTAAGGACCTGGGAGGCCCAGGACTTTTCGGCCATTCAAGATTATCGAACGGCTGAAAAGTCCCGCAGCCGGGCGTTCAGGGGTTCCGCGGCTCAACCCAGGACCCCCTTGAAACCGGACCCCCTCCCCAGCCCACAGAAATGCCCTTGTGGCCCTTGTGGCACTGACAATGCCTTTTGGAGCTTAAGGGGTCCCGCAGCTCGAAAATGGGCCCCCTCCCCGGCACTTAGAAGTGCCCTAGTGGCACTGAAAATGCCTTTGTTGGGGGTCTTGCAGCTCGAAACCAGCACCACCATTGGCTCTTAAAAGGAGTGTGCTTCTCTCTTCCCTGGTGCTGGTGACATCAACGTCGCCAGTGTTGCTGGCCCCAAAAGGCACTTGTCAGTGCATCAAGGGCCCTTTCAAGGCTCAAGGGCACTTATAAGTGCCGGGAGGGGGGTCCCAGTTTGAGCTGGGGGACCCCTTAAGCCCAAAGGCCAGAATGGTCCTTCTAAGGACCTGGGAGGGGGTCCCAGGTTGAGCCCAGACCCCCAAACGTCTGGACACAGGACTTTCGGATGTTCGAGAATCTTCGAACGGCCAATTCAGGAACTCTTGTATCAGCCTTCAAGGATTATGGAAAACGGCCTGGAAACCCGGAAGTAGTGCACATGTTCGCTACTTCAGTAATAAAGATTTAAATGGACATCGGACCACCCACAGCAAAACCCATAAAGTGCATCAAACATATTTCCGATGTATTTTGTAATTATTTGTGTTTATGTAATTACGTATATAAAATTGAATATCTATACAAATAATTAGCCACAGTCTGGAAGGCCCTAACTTTTTCCCTTGGTTTCTTCTTTGTGACTGTTGCCCACTTTATAATCCTGATAAACGTTAAATCCCACAGTTCAGTTTTCTTAACGTATATTTCTAATCTAGCAGGAAATTTTACATTTAAAAATAGGCTTATAAAAGTTTGATTACATTAAGCAGGACCACTATATTAGACATGCCCACATGTTGTCTGCTAGATGGTTTAATTTAATATTAATTAGCCTAAATAATAATGCTGGTAAATACTACCTGGCTTTCTAAACTTATCTAGTTCCTAAACTGAATAATTCTCTAATACATACCGGAGCATAATCACATCAACATTATAGGTGTATGTCTACGTGTGCTGTATTAGCTGTTACTTTGAACCTGACTTTTATGAGGCTAGTCACAGGAAGTCTTGATGGCAGAAATGATGCTCTCTCATGCATAAAACATCTGTCTCCTGCTCTGAAAAAGGTACCTGAAAACTGGCTGACACAAGTGGCGTGCTGACACCACAGTGTGTCATATGAAGAGCCTTTAAGCATGACAGACAAGGAACGTTTCAGTAGAACTTTACATGTATTTGGGTTTTTTTTTTTAAGCTAAGAAGATATTTGCAGATGCAGCTCTCTTTAGTTATATTTTATAGCAGATCTCATGTAAGACCATGGAAGTAACCTCTAGAATACAATGGATTCGAAACAGATTGTGGAGAAACAGAACTGGTCGCCTGCACATTAACTGTAAGTAACACACACCTACTGTATTCTGTAGTAGTCCATATATCATTGCTAACACTCTCAAGGCTTCATTCCAATGTCTATTGTCTATAAGATCCCAAATTGACCAGTAAACAAATAAACAGTGTGATAGTAACATGGGGTTATATTTCAGGTTCTTTAAATGACATGAAAATGGCACAGCCTCTAATTGTAAAGATAGGAGTTATGTAACAGTGGCTACCCTACATCTCCCTACATGATATACAAAGCACTGCACAAGAGCCTTAATGGGGTTCATGTATTTTAGTTTCTGGAATTTAGTAAGGCCTGACTCTTGTAGGGTAATATCCATCCCTGAAACATGTTTTTGTGTCACCCAGTAAATGTTTTGATCACCACCTCGGGATCCCGTGTACCGTTTTTAGACAGCTTTTCAAATTGGCCTGAAGTTTCCGTTACAGTGGTATTTGGCTAATGTATGGACTCAATGCATCAATGCACCATATACAAAATAGATTTTGTACATCCCTACAATGCTACTAATAACTATGTCAGGATTAAGCCAATGAAAGTATAGCTACAATGTACAGGCTGGGATTGCAATAAACTGGCTGCTTTATAAGCCAATTGCTTTCACTGTAGAAAACAACGGGCTATAATACCACCTTGCAATGTAAAAAATATATAAAATGTAAGCACTAGAAAAGAAATGGATGTGCTATAATATTCTATTTTGTTTGCATCAATGTGCCTAAAGGGAAAATGCATTCCTCCCTAAATACAGTACTCTACTTTTTACTACATATATGGTGGCTAATACCGCAAAACAATTATTATTTATTCCTCCCTAAATTAACACAAGAAATGACACTCCCTACAGTAACTTCTAGCAACTACATTAGCTTTTTACCAACTACAGTAGCTAGCAAAGTTGCTCTATTGTGGAAGGCATACATAGTCCAAAAAACTGTATTGCCTAAGCACAGAACTGTATATGCTACAAAAGTGAAGCTTTATCATATCATGTTCTGTAAAGGTAGAACAGTAACTGAAAGACTTTAAGGCTTGGCCACACTAGGCATTTTTGCCGTTTGCGCCGCTTTCGCGCTCGCGTTGCGCCCGCGATTTTCGCTAAATGGAAATCGCGGGAACGCAAAAATTCCCGCGATTTCCGATGCCATGCGATTGCGCGTCCGTTCGCGTTTGGAACGCATCGTCACATTTTTGGGCGTTACGCATGCTGTCCATACGAAGCGAAAACGCGTCGCAAACGCATTTTTGCGCGATTCCTGTGCGTTGCAGTGTGGCCTCACCCTTAGAAACACAAAAAAAGTGTTTCTTACGTAAAATGTTATGACAAAACAGTATAGTACATAAACCTACTAAAGCTACATACTTTTCTGTCGTTTGGAACATTGTGACACGATAATTCCAATGACAATTCTTTAATGTTTCTCTACAGCCTGTTCTGGTCTATGGTGAAACAATGCCTGTATACATTCTAGTTCCTGATTAAATGATAGTCTCACAGCCACTTTGATGGCAATTACAGTATCTGGTGTTGCGTACACTATGTGAATAACATTAGAGGGAAGAAGATCAGGACTATGTAAGGCTCATACTGCCGCCCACAAAGGATTGTAAAACTACAGTTAGTATCTCTGTACATGCATAACTGTCAGTGGACTCTGGAAGTGGTAGTTCAACAACAACTGAATTGAAGGTAGACGGACAGTGATTATCTTATGAGGAAGGATCTGTATACTACTGTGTTTGTAATAAAACTGAGCCAAGAGCTTATGTTTTAAATTATTAATGGAGATTTCAACAGTGTTGCCTTGCTTTCTTTAGTATCCAATTACTACTTTTGTTTAAAAAAAAACAATGGATTAGGAAGGGATTAGTATAGACTCAGAACAAGATCATAACAATATGCTTGTGAAGGTTCTCATTCATCCAGGTCATGGTATATCTGTTGTATTTATTAGATCAACTGGACTTGAAATGTAGTTCTTGAAGACGTTTCGCTAGTCATCCGACTGGCTTTCTCAATTCAGAATGACTTGTACAAGAATCTGTGGCAATTATGTACCCTGGAAAATCCCAATTAGCATATCACAGCCAGGTGTTAGGGGTGTGATTGGATAGTGGCTAATTAGGAGGTGTTATAGGAACGCCCAGAGTAAGTTGTTAAAACAGATTGTACATGGCAGACAGTTGGTGTCGAACCCCCCCACCTCTATTTAGGCTTGGTTTCTTTATTTTCACATAAATGGCCTCCTTCACACCTCTCTTGAACCAGTCACGTTCCTTCGCCAATATGTTAACATACAATCTTCAAGGTATGTCCTTTATCCTTAAGATGCAGGTACACGGCTGAGTCCTGACCCGAGGAATTGGCTCTTCTGTGCTGGGCCATACGTTGATGCAGTTGCTGTTTGGTCTCCCCCACATACAAATCAGAGCATTCTTCACTGCACTGCACTGCATATATGATGTCGCTTATCTTGTGTTTTGGTATGGGTCTTTCGGATGTAAACGGGATGTAAATGACGTTGCGCCACATCGATAAGCCCTCTCATCACGCCCCCTCTCCCCCCTGCCTGCAAGCACATAGGCAGGGTGGATGTCTGGAATGAATCTCGTAAAAAAAACATTTAAAATTCTTCTTTGCATAGCGCAATAAGTCTGACAAAGTAGGGATGGACTAGAACTCGAACCCGAGTTCGAGCCGAACTTTTGAGTTCAGACGAATTCGAACTATTCAAACTAGACTATTTTCGATAATCCTTGAACGGCCGGAGATTCCCGAAATCGGACGTTCGCGGATTGCCGAATCCCGCAGCCGTACATTCGGGGGTCACGCAGTACAAACAGGGACCCCCGTCAGGACCCTTGCGGTACTTGTAAGGGCCCTTGTGGCACTAATAAGTGCATTTGTTGGGGGTCCCGCAGCTCGAACCGGGACCCCCAGTGAGCGGCTCTAAAAGCTATGACACCAGCTCCGCTTAGACCACCGACCCCGAGAAGTACCTCTGCGGCCACCAGGGGTACGTCCGGCACTGGTGGCCTCAACAAGGCCGATGTCACCTAGTGACACCAACACCACTGAGGTCGCCAATGCCAGGCAGGCTCACTGCAGCCGCCAGTGAGCCCGCTGGCACTGCCGGCCTCAGAAGAGCCGATGTTGCTAGCTGCTTCTTTCTTCAGCCATCTACTGTGATGGCATCTGAGTTCCGAGAAGGATTGCACCTTTTTATATAGGTTTGCAGAGTCCTAATCCGTTTGCAGAAAGTCCTAATCCGTTTCTGATTTTTCAATGTTTGGTCAATTTTTCAATGCTTGGTTTACATGGTTTACATTAACCAATCAGATTTCAGAAAATGTTCAGATTTTCGGAAGTGGACGTTTGAGTTTTGCCGAACATTCAAAAATCTTCGAACGTTCGATTGTCAAAAGCGGCACGCGGAAACCGAAAGTAGCGCACGTGTGCGCTACATCCGGTTTTTATGCTATTCCCCGCACACGGACGGGTTCCCCAGACCATCTCCCAGGTCCCAAGGGCCTGTAAGGTAAGTTTACACTGCAATATTTTGGAAAGTTCATTCGAATTTCTGAACTATTTACCCCCCATTGACTTTAATGGGTCCGTTTTCGGACCTTTGAACTTTCTAACTTTTTTAGAAGTTCGAAAGTTCGAAAATGGAAGCATTATTTTGCACTGTGTTGCACGGTTTAGAATGGAAAAGAGTGTCTGGGGCCTCATAGCTCTAATATTTTATTTTTATTGCAGATCTGTTGTAAATATCAATACAAATAAAGGTTTGGATGCACCTGACATCTTTAGTTAGAGGAATATTCTTATGTCACATAACGTACTGTAAAAAAGGAAGCAAATACAACATTGCAACAAGCCCCTAAGGGAATGACATATTATAACAGGATATGTCATAACTTCAAGCTTCTTGAGCTACAGATAATGCTGGAACTTTCTTTACAACATCTAAAATTCTTTTGTATAATGGTGGTGTAATGTGCTTTCCTATTCCATTTAACACACAGGAAATGTCTAGCTAAAACCAGTGAAATTTGTTTATAAGGCCAGGTATATTCCAGTAATAGTATCTGTTGTAATAAAACATAACAATTAAAATCTTTGAGTTGTAGTTGTTGTCCTCTCGCCTTAAACCTTTCTCTGTTGTGGCTCCCATCCTCTGGAATTCTATTCCCCTCTCTCTACGTCAAGAAACCTCAATGAGCAGGTTTAAATCTAGCCTTACATCCTACCTATCTAGTAACCAGCACGGTAGATGATTGTTTTATTTGCACTGCATACGTCTCACTCCTGCACTTATACCCATTCCATTGTATCTGTACGTTACCCACCTAATTAGATTGTAAGCTCTACGGGGCAGGGTCCTCCTTTCCTCTTGTGGTAAAGCTCTAGCACTTTCATTTATATAATTTATATAAAGTTATATGTTTATGTACTGAACTATGTATTTATCCCCCTTGTATGACTTTATTGGATTTTAATACTGTACAGAGCTACGTCCCCAAGTGGCGCTATATAAATAAACAGCTGTAGTTAAATTCTGCCGGTAAGGTAAAAGTCGGTACTGAGGTTTTTATCAGATTTGCACACTTTTATTTTTGAGGAACATTTCAACATTCAGGGTCACTTCTGCTTTTGAAAAAGCCACAAAAGATGCCAGGGTGCCTGGGAACGGAATTTGTGGTTATATGTTAAGATCTCTCCACAAAGATATCAGAGATCAAGTTTTATCCACGGTTTCTTCACTGCATGCTAATTTAAACACACCTCAAAACAAATGCGGGCAAAAAATGATCTAGTAAATTTTTACTATTATTTCCCTTGATTTGTGACTTTAGGAAAGTTAGAAAAAAATAAAAACCTTTGGAACATAGAGAAATGACATTGTTGATGCGTGTCCCTTGGCTCCATGCACTGTTAACTAGATTTAGCACAGCACAGCTATGGAGTCACATATTTGAATTCCTCAAGGAGTCATGTGTTCTTGTCCTTTTGTTTCTTATTATACAATGAAGAAAGAACATTTATCTTATACTAGACATTAAGTTCGCTACAATAACGGGTGCTAGAAGCACAGAGTGCCCCCTTAGTGTCCCAAGGCCATAGTCCTCCTCCATGTCCCAAGGCCAGAGTACCCTCTTAGTGTCCCAAGGCCAGAGTACCCTCTTAGTGTCCCAAGGCCAGAGTCCCCCCTCTGTCCAAGGCCAGGGGTCCCCTCTGTCTCAAATCCAGAGGCCCCTCTGTCCCAAATCCATAATAGGGCCCAACGTGCATTATAATGGTATATTAATAAGGCCCAATGTACGTTATAATAATATAATAATAGGGCCCAACGTATGTTATAATGTTACATTAATGGGCTTACCATATATTATGACGTTATATTATTAGGGCTTAACTGACAGAATTTATCAGTCTGTGCTAGTATTCCTTTTCTTTACAAAATAAAGGGTTAATTTTCATGAACTTTTCTGTTAACCCCCCGTTAGCTGTAAAATGACTTGATGGGCTGACAATGATCATTGACTGAATAAAGAGGCAGCAGGAGTGTGTGTGCGTTTGCAGTCAGATTGTCTAATTAAAGGGTGTTAAAAAGCACATCAGCTGTGGCCCGTCGTCCCCTCCTCTCCCTGGGCCCCCCCCCCAATCTGTTGGTTTAATATAAAATGTGTAATTAAATCACTGTAATGATAGTAAAATATTCAACCAAGCAGACTCTGTGTTCACCATGATAATAGCTCAGATCTAAACACTATCATCCAATTAAAACACCTTTATATTTACCCTTTAACCTTTTCATTCCCCTTTGAACCTTGGGGCAAAATATTTTTTTAGGTTAGAAGAAGCCTTTATCCAATGAGAACCCTCTACACAAAACAGCACAAACTAGACTGAATTTGTTCAGTGACTAAGTCCAGCATTGTTAAACTATAACTTACCTCTCTATTCTCACCCTCAGTATGGTACCTGTCTAACCCATCCCGTGCCTAATAATCCCCCATTCCTGAATTCTACATTTCCAGATCTCACTGCATTTCTCTGTTTCTTTATATTATGTCCCTATAGAAATGTAAACAATGGGGGTTGAGACCCCCTACACAGAATAAAGCCACGCACACCCACTGTAGTCGATTAGGAATTAAAGGGCAAGTAAAGAAAGATTTCAACTTAAGAGACCCAATAGCAGAAGAAGGAGATTTAGATGCTGGGTACAGAACTCAGTATAAAGCAGTGTAGTGGATTCTCGTTCCTCTCCCATTGCGGTTACCCAGAACACCTGTATAAATGGATTCAATGGGGGAGGTCTAGGAAATGACAAAATCTAATGCCCCCCCCCCCATGTCCTGTTAGAGATACAATCATCATATGAACACACTAAATGGGAAACACTGCTCAATTTACAGATTAACCCTCCACCAGAACAAAGGAATGCAGAGATTTATAGAATGGGGAAATCCTCACCCTTCGGTAGACGCCATGATGATCCAGTGCCCAAAGTCTTCACCAAACCAGGGGGGGTAAGTTGGGTCAGAATAAAAAACGCCTGAGAAGGTCCCTCAGCAGTGACATAAAATGTCTCTGGTAATCCACAGACTATCCCAAAAAGGCAGACAAGGAGGTTGAGCTCTCTGGCAGCGATCGTGCACCTGTGTCAAGTTTAAAGCATCCCCCCGAGCGCGCAGACCTGAAATGACTTGAATGTTACCACTGCCACCTCTGGCTAATACCACAAAGAGGAGGAGAAGGAGGAGGTGGTGGACCCTGGACTCCCTTTTGATTTCTTCCTTTCTCCTCTAGTAAGAGCTTCTGAGCTGCAGCTGAGCGGAGCAGGATTGGAAAGGCTTTAATATTCTAGCTGTGGATTTGCAGTCTATCCCTCTCTATTTTAGGCAGGGCTGACATCACGAGTTGTTGCTCTGCCGCTTTAAATCCTCAGTCATCTGTGAGAGCATCCAGAGAGAGAGACAGAAAGAGAGATAGAGAGTGAGAAAGAGACAGAGAGGTCTGAGCTGGGGGAATCTCTCCTGACACTGCTACAGGGTTCAGTCCATAGAATCAGTTCATTTAATATGAGATCTTATCACATCATTAGCAGACAGAGCCCCCCCCCATCTACTGGTCGTGCAGCCTCGCAGGAAGGCACCAACCTACAAATTTTCTCTCTCCTGGTCCTTCAGCTTTTTAATTAATTCCAAGATTATCAACAAGGAAGGATTTCTCTCTATGGACATAACTCTATAAGCGTGCATGTATGTTAGCAGATCCTGAAATATAAAATACCTGTATGTACATATATATATGTAGGCAGAAATATGTACCTGACTTATGAATATAATTTCAGGCTGTAATTGGGACTTTCCAGGGTACATAATTGCCACAGATTCTTGTACAAGTCATTCTGAATTGAGAAAGCCAGTCGGATGACTAGCGAAACGTCTTCAAGAACTACATTTCAAGTCCAGTTGATCTAATTGAATACAACAGATATACCATGACCTGGATGAATGAAAACCTCCACAAGCTAAAAGCTGATTATAACTGTTGACATAGCTAAACACTGATTATAACTAATGACATAGCTAAACACAGATAATAACTGATGGCATAGCTACACACTGATAATAACTGATGATGTAGCTAAACACTGATTATAACTAATGACATAGCTAAACACAAATAATAACTGATGACATAGCTAAACACTGATTATAACTGATGACATAGCTAAACCCTGATTATAACTGATAACATAGCTAAACACTGATTATGACTGATAATATAGCTAAACACTGATTATGACTGATGACATAGCTAAACACCGATTATAACTAATGACATAGCAAAAAACTGATTAGAACCGATAACATAGCTAAACACTGTTTAGAACCGATGACATCACTAAACACTGATTTTAAATGATGACATAGCAAAACACGTATTATAAACGATGACATAGCTACTAAACACTGATTATAAGCGATGACATAGCTAAACACTGATTTTAACTGATGGCATAGCTAAACACTGATTATAACTGATGACATAGCTAAACACTGATTATAACCGATGACATAGGTAAACACTTATTATAACCGATGACATAGCTATACACTGATTATAACCGATGGCATAGCTAAACACTGATTATAACTGATGACATAGCTATACACTGATTATAACTGATGACATAGCTAAACACTGATTATAACTGATGACAGATAAACACTGATTATAACTGATGGCATAGCTAAACACTGATTATAACTGATGACATAGCTAAACACTGATTATAACCGATGACATAGGTAAACACTGATTATAACCGATGACATAGCTATACACTGATTATAACCGATGACATAGCTATACACTGATTATAACTGATGACATAGCTATACACTGATTATAACTGATGACATAGCTAAACATTAATTATAACTGATGACATAGCTAAACAATAATTAAAACTGAGGATTTATCTAAATACTGATTATAAATTATGACATAGCGAAACACTGATTATAACTAATGGCATAGCGGATTGTACATTTTTATATATTTTTTATTTCGATTGTTACACAATTTTTCACTGATACAGTACACTTCATTGATAACATTCTGCGTTATGCTAGTGACATGAATGTAATCCATTTATTGAATTTTACTGACACCTAGTGGTAAGTTTAGGTATTTTTTCCTCACATGGTTTATATACAAAACTGCTATTTGTTTATTTGTTGTCATTCACCAGTTTGTTCACCCAAAGCTACTCTATTGCTATTCTATCATTAAAACATAAAAAAATAAATAACATGTGCGTGTGTGTCTGTTTGTGTGTGTGATGGGGTAATTATTATCTTTGCTGATATGAGAAGCCATATTCCCTCTCCTTTTAAATTATCTCAAAACGATCAACGTCAGCACATGCATTAACCCATTGTGTCCCAGCTATATAATACTATACATATTTATATATGACGGGACACAATGGGTTAATATCTATTTTTATAATAATTTCATAAACTATATTTGTTATATTTTGCGTTCTGAGAGATGTACAATCCACGGTCACTTTATAATGTTAGTGATTGTGTTTTGAGAGGGATTGTTAGACCACTAACACAAAATTGATCTAGTGCACTAATAAAATAAATCTCTCCATCCACCTGTCATACACGATACAGCTTTATATTACCTTACACTGTTGAGATATAAATAATACTATGCATTATACTGGACAGTAAACCTTTCCAACCAATCGCTGCTGAGTTTTGATTGGTCTAGCCCATGTAAAATTCAAATTCTGATTGGTTGGTGTAATTTATACCCATAAAGGGATTTTTTCCCCCCACAGTGTTAATAAAACCCATTAATCAGCTCAGAAGGTGTGCTGGATTAACCCATTGTGTCCCAGCTATATAATACTATAAATCTATATATATGGTGGGACACAATGGGTTAATATCTATTTTATAATAATTTCATAAACTATATTTGTTATATTTTGCGTTCTGATCAAACCCATTAATCAGCTCAGAAGGTGGTGCAGGATACTCAGATCAGACCCTAAGGGTAAATAGTCCAGAAATTCCCATTAACAAAATTACTGCCAGAGCACTATTGTTTCGCTAGTCCCTGCTGTTTAAACTAACAGATCTGGTCCTCTCTTTGCAGCGATATTAGAATTATATGAAATATTACAATTCAGTTCTGTATTTATAGGCTAAAGAAATCCAACCCTGACTATCCTGTGACCTGGTTTGATCAGGGGGTCATCACAGGAGCTTGCAATCTGTTCCATATAGTTTGTGTATCTCTAGGAGTACTAGGTGCTTTGTCTACTAATAAAGATGGGGGAAGGATGGCAGGGGGAAAATTTAGATTCCTTTTGAGGGTAGATTGACTTGGATTGCCCCTGGCAAATACAATGACACATTAGGCAGAAGGTCGTTTATCAAAAGATGTAATATACATGTATAATTGCATTCGGGTAATACCCAGAATCCTACTGGTTTGTCGGTACTTGTCACATACTCAGAACTGATTCTATGGTAGGGCACATGTTGCATTGCTTTTCTCTTCTAGAAGAACAAAGGACTATGGGAACTCCTGCCTGAGGTGCCAAATCTTCTCATCCTCGCCCTTCATCAGTCACAATAAAAAAAATGTAGTCCTTGTTTTCCAGTATTGCTTTTATTTCCTCCTACAACAAAGTCCGAAGTTTAAAAAAAGGGATTTTTTAAAAAAAATAAAGATTCAGATAATTTCTAGCAGAGACGGTATTTTAAGAAATTTGGTTTCCGGACTGTGGCAAAAATCAAAATAAAACTTTAAAGGATCGGGATGTACGGATGAGGTTTTTTGCATTTCTCTAGACGTAAAACAGTTGTTATAAATTTTGTCTAATAATTGCTTCAATATGTAAAATTACGACAAAACCAAAAAGGAAGAGAAAGATCGACCAATCAAATTGACAAAACACAAATCCCCGGAAATCATTCTTTCAAACAAGCTTCTTGGGCGAGAAAACACTTTGTTCAGCAGATAGCTAGAACCCACAATGCCAATTGTGTATGGGAACAGAGATCTTAATTGGTGTACTGTAGCCTTTTTATTATTGTAACGGACATAACAGTATAATAATATAAATAATAAACACTGTGGGCCTCATTTACCCAGACTCGCTGGGCAAATATATGGAGTTAAAGTTGCGCCAGCCAATTCGCTACAGGTTAGCGCGACTTTTACACCATATTAGCGTTGGGTGCGCGGGTTACGCAAAAATCACCTGCGCATCCGACGCTCGCGATTTAATATCGCGTTTGCGCTAGTTTTAGCACAGGATTTTAGCAAATCCCTTACCGGGATTTAACCACATTCGCAAACGCGATATTAAATCACGGAAGGATTGAGCCCCTGTTTATTTAAGGGCTGGAGGAGGGTAACACTAAATTTATTGGAATGTCCAATAGGAATAATTCCACCATGTTCTGGAGTCTACAAGACCAAGATGGAAGAGACAGTGATGGTCAACAGGCTACAAATGGACCACGGAAATTGTACTTTACCCCAAACCGAGCTACGTGGACATATCTGGTAGAAATAATTCCCACCGTATTTTCACTTCATATTTTTTTCCAGCCATTCTTTAAAGGTGAAAATCTTTGTGTAGCCGGTGTACAGGTCCTTCCTACAGGCCTTGTCATAGCCCCAGCTCACTAGCCCTAAAATGTACCAGCTCTTCTCTGTGGCCTCTGAGCTTGGCAGTAAAATGGTAGCAACTCCGCCTGTTTCTGAAGGACAAATACCAGGAGATGGGCCTGGTTCCTGCTTCGCACAGAACATGCTCTCCGTCACACTGACCACAATCCCGTTCTCCTCGTACTGCTGTTCACATTGCAGGGAGTCCGCCAGCTCAATGGCTCCAGTTCGAATCGTGTCGTTCTTAAAACCTGGCGCCCTGGGATTGGAGAGAATCTTCCACCCACTTACTACGAGGATATCGTCCGGCAAGGCCGACGCAAACTCAGCAGACAATCCCAGACAGACAGGCTGCACATAATCGCTCACTCTGGCCTTGTCCAGAAGTTTGATCACTGCAATGTCGGAATCCAGCAAGACAGGGTCGTAGTTTGGATGGACAATCACAGCAGAGATCTAGGGCAAGATAGAATATATCAGGACCCTATCAAACCACAACATTAACCTTTAAAAATCACTGTTGCTCAAACTTGTGCAATGTTTTCCTGATGAAGGGCAATGAGGGAGCGGATCCCATTGCACCAGTCTGAGCGATAGTAATTTCCATTGGGTTTCATTGTTTAAACTTGTCTACTACTAATTGTTGCATCAGTGTGCACCACTACTATATGTGTTGGCTCCTAATGCATATTTATTTTATGGAACAGGCATCTAAGATTAGGGTATGGTGGCCAACATGGTCCCAGGCTGGTAATCTGTGGCCCATATGTGTTAAGCTTATGCAAATTAGGGTAGGGCCTTTAAGTTAAAGGAGAACTTAACCCACATTTTTACACTCCAGAATCTGAAAATATTACTCTAAATAAACCAATAAACAGTAAAATACCACTACAGTAATTAACATTAAAGTAAATGTTACCACTAAAGAACTGGATAAAATAAATGTGTGTATGTACAGTGACTGGCCACACCCTTGACCTTAGTCACATGCCCCCATGGCTTATCTGTCCTGTAAAAGGATTGGCTAGAAGCTACTAGTGGGTGTGACCAACTGTAACAAGTTCCTGCAGCATCTTAGGACTGGACATGTGCAAAGGACATAATGGTCAGTGACCACACTGTGCAATACTGGGAAGTTGGGAATTAAAACTAAAGTGCCATGTTAGGAAGATAAATTCCCCAACAATCATATCAAAATGAGAGGTGAGACACAGATTACTGCTTCTATAGTAATGCTCTTCCTTCAGAAATATTGTTGTTCTGAGGCTTTAGTTGTCCTTTAAACTTGTCCTTCTATGTTATATTTCACCATGGTCCTCCTATTTACTATCACTACAGTATATACTTTACCAGCTGTCAGGTTTTCCTCCTAATTCCACCCTGGACTAAAACAAGAAAATCGAACTGGATATCAGTGAAAATTACAGTTGATTTTGCTGCCAACACACGCGCATCACCCTTAACCCTAGTTCCCATGGTTACTGACATGCAAGTGCTGCTGGCTCTTTTCCTCGCGGCCATCATCTCTGTAGAATTTACCCAGCACCACTTTCAGCTCTGAGACTTTGATAATGGAGATTTTGCCAAGATCTGTCACACAGTGGGCGGCTATCACCACTGTCCGTTCGTTGAGTAGTGCCCCACTACACATTAGTACCCAGGTGCCCTTCCTCAGGCTGGCATCCTTCACCCCGTTAGATCTGCGGTATAGAGCAGCTTGCCATGGCCACCTCGTTTCTCCTAATTGTGTCATGTTAAAGTTCTTGAGCTTTCCACAAACTGAAAAAAGAAAGAAAATTGATCTGAGGTTTGTTCCCTGGTCACCATCATGTAATCCTGGTGTCATATATGCTCCACTCTTGGGTTAGAACTTATGTTGGTCAATGTTGACCTCTCACAGTAAGATTTCTCCCTCTAGTGGTAGAAGCAGAAGCAATGATACTACTACAAATAAATAGTATCAATAATAATAAATCCTGGAGAAAGAGAGATTTGTAAGCCACCATAATGGAAATGTTTTAAGAGCCTATTATTGTTACAATACATTCAAATCCTATCACCTTTTCTGGCAAAGCAAAAATGGAAGTACCTTCACCTTGATTTCTATTATAGAGCTAAAGGATAACCTGGAATTAAACCAGAATCATAGAGAATTTACTAGAATATTAGTTTGCCCAGGTATGTAGGATAGACAGTGGCCTGCTGAGTATATTCCCATAAGAGGAAGTCCATACAACCCAAGACCCAAGTGTAGGAACAAGGAAACCAATTACCTCGATCTAGACCTTGTGTGATTTTATTATTGTGTTTAGTCACATCCTACAAGGAAATGAAAAAGGAAGTTCCATGTCCCATTAGTAGGGAGGTTGCAGAGCCTAAAAGAAATGTGATTAGTGAGCAGAAGCCCAGAAGATACAAACCTCCTCCTATTTCTGAAGGCATCAGTTAGGGCTTCATCTTGGAATGAGCCGGTTTTGGGGTTTAACGTGTTCCAGAATTGGGTTGGTCTGCTGACCAGGGATGGGGTTAATTTTTTTTGAATATTCCAAGTGAAACCTACTAGGGATGCAAGATGGGGCTCGTCCACTCCACTTCCCAGTCTTCAGGCAGGTTCTCCTGCTGCTTCCAGCTCGCCGGTAGAACGCAGAGACACAGTCGTATTGCAGTTGGGTGTGCAAATGATGGTAACTCGCAGGCAGTTCTACAGGAAGCAGGGCTGGTTTTTTGGTTGGGTTCACATCACTTTTATCCTTGTCGATGGACACCGGGTATAACTGGTGAAGAGGTGTCTCCCTGTGTAAAGAGAGTCCCTATGAGTAGAGGGGACATGTGCAATGGGGAAGAGTTCCTAGCGGGTCTCATGCAGAATGATATGGATGTAACACAACAAATCAATACACCCATAATGCACCTTTTATATTGGAAACCTTTTGTGTCACCATCTATGACTCCAATAAACATCAAGGAACTTAATTAAATAAAGGACCTGATAACCTAATTATGATCAGGAATCATTGCCATGGCAACACCTTAGCATCCATCGCTGTGGTAATGGTCAACTTAATCAAAAATGTCGTCATGTCAACAGCCGACATAATTAGGGCATGTTGTCATGGCAACAATATTCACCTAAATATACACAGCCTTAGGCCTGCAAGGATTTTAAGAAATTGTATTGCAGAGACATAACTACCAGGGGAACATGGGAAACAACCACAGGGGGGCCCAGGAGCCAACGGGGCCCCATCTTCTAACTTTTCCTATGACCAATTTAGCCTCCCCCAGAACATCGTGGATGAAGTACTCATAGGGGCCCCAGTGATTCCTAGTTACGCCTCTGTTGCATTGCATTGATATCTAGGATTAATAATAGAAATGGGAGCTGCCATACTGATTGTGTTTTCTGAGACATTCTCCCTGAAAACCCTGCAAGGTCCATCGCTAGGTTATGCTATAGAGAGAAGTGTAACCATACCGTGACTGGATCAGAGAGGGAAGGGTTCGCTGTCGGACCAGGTCTGGTATCTTGGGTTCCCTACAAGCTAAAAAAACAGCAATATACCGCAATGAGTTAAAGAGATATTAATATATGGGGTTATTCATTTCAGATATTAAAATACAGGAACAATGAGAGTTATCTCCTGGTAAACAGGGGAGCAGGGGGAGGGCCCTATCTTCCTATTTTTACTATGACAGATATAGCCTCCCTCCAGAAAACCACTGTGGATGAAGCACAGATAGGGGCCCCATCATAGTTTTGCTGGGGGGCCCAGTGATTCCTAATTACGTCACTGCTGGTATATAAGGGGCTTGTGGGTAAAAACAGCAATAAGGGCAGGCCACACTGAGCACGTGTTTGCATGTGCGATTCCGCTGCGTTTGCGCATGCGATTTCTTCTTTTGAGATACGGAATCGCATGTGATTGTGCTTTAAAATGGTGATTGCATTCGATTGCGTATCACAAACGGAAAACGCAACCTCAAATCGCATGCGTTGCTGTATTAGAAAAAAACCATGCGCAATCGCAAAAAAAACACGATAGTGTGGCAGTTCAGCAACAGCCAGAAGAAGAGATCTGCCTATCACAGTCTATATGAACCAGTTACATCAGTGGATAGTGGACCCTCCTGGTTTCATGTTATCTGGATTGGCCCCCCAAGTTCATCTGTCCCTACTAGTTTCAATGAAATTTCTAATATTCATAACTAGATGGTGCACCTGCTCTATCAAAAGACTTCTGTATGTATGTTTATTTATATAGCGCCACTTGCAGACACAGCGCTGTACAGTATTAAAGGGCAAGTCTACCTCTGAAATGAAAACCCCCCAAGACTGTAATAGTTACAAAGCTGGAAGATGTAAATACATTTATATGGATATATCAATATTAAATGTACCAGGAGGCTGTGGCAGCTGTAGATGATATAATATACATGTGGACACTGTACCCTAGATAGGAGGTTAACATGTAAACTCCAAACCAAGGTCATTATGGGCAAGTCCTCAGTCCAGTACTAAGCAAAAAGCGACCCCAAATTCCAAGTCCCACTTCCCCATGTCCGGCCCTCTTATAATCACTGTATCGGTAGCAGAATTTCGGAAGCACAGCTCAAAGGGTGTTCCTGTGCACACGAAATTCCGTTACTGATACAGTGATTACAAGGGCTAGGCCCCACTAACGCGTTTTTCACGGGTGATTTCGCTTGCGATTGCGTATGTGATTTTAAATAACATGGAAATCGCGCAATCGCATTGTGAATTGTGACTCTTAGGCTGAGGCCCCAGTACAACGCACCAGAATCGCGACGCAGCGCATGCGTTAATGCAATTTCTCTATTTTCCATTATGAAAACGCATGCGATTGTGAAAAAAATGGTAGCGGATGCGCAATCGCACGGGCATTAGAAATCGCAGGAATTTTTGCTTTCCCGCGGTCTACATTTTATTTAGAATCGCATGCACAATTGCTAGCGAAATTGCAAATGCATGCAAAACGCGTTAGTGGAGCCCAGCCCTTACTTACTAAACACATTGATGTCAGATTGTTACAGGGGAATTGGGTTTTATGATATTCAAATTACATTAACAGGGAGATTCAATAAAAGTTCTTATTGGTTAAAATGGTGCTAATTTTGCCCCAACCAATCAGATTTTATTTAACATTTGAAAGCTAATATCTGATTGGTTTGGGCAAAATTAGCACCATTTTTAATTATAAGAATTTTTATTGAATCTCCCTGTATATGTTTTTTGATATCATAATAAATTGTGTAGCTGATACAATATGAGGCTGGATTCAATTACTTTGTGTTTAGGGTGTGACTTTCCACCTGTATATGAGTTGCATATTAGCATTGTCCTGTGTCATCTACAGATACTATTTGTACCTTTTAGAGGTTAATAATAAGCAACTAGAAAGGGAAAGTTTAAGTATAAACTTTGAATTTGGCTTGAAGGGCTGCATTTTGGAAGGGAATATGTGTGTTTGCTGCAGATTTTAAAACTCAATAATGGGAATGATGAGTTTGTAGTGAACGCTTGTTTGGGACAAAAAAAGGTTTGTGTGTACCCAGCCCAAAGTGGTGCTAATTTTGATCCAATCAATCAGAAAGCTAACATCTGATTGGTTAGGGCAAGATTAGCACCATTTTCAATGATAAGAACTTTTATTGAATCTCTCTGTATCTTTTTGATGATTGGTCTTTAGTTATGATTTGACTTTAGTTACCCTTTAGTTATCCTTTAAATATGGCTTCCATGGGAATGGAAAGGTAGGTCAGTAGGTGGGTGTACCTGGGTCTGTGTGGGGGGTTGGGGGCATCACCATTTGTATTTATGAAATATCCACATTTGAGGATTGTTACCATTATAGTCTATGGGAAAAAATGTCTGAAAATTCGTCTATAACGCCGTAACGCTTCCGCGGATTCCTTAGCTAGAAGACAGCACACTTCTCCTATATGCCCCGCACGTCTGTACCGAATTTCATGTCTCTAGCTCAAAAACTGTGGGAGGAGATACGGTCCAAAAAAGCGGAAGAAGAAAACGGAAGAAGAAAAAGAAGAAGAAATAGAAAGAACAATAATTTGGCTTTTTCAAGCCAAATTAATAATATAGACCATGCACATCAGTCTTACAAGCCCATGTATTATATTGTGTCATACACGGGTACACAAAAGTGTAAGGTTTTGGTACACAGCAGTACCTTCTTCAGACAGACAAGAGGTTTATATGTAACTAGACATTAAGCCCGCTACAATAACGGGCGCTAGAAGCACAGAGTGCCCCCTTAGTGTCCCAAGGCCATAGTCCTCCTTCATGTTCCAAGGCCAGAGTACCCTCTTAGTGTCCCAAGGCCAGAGTCCCCCCTCTGTCCAAGGCCAGGGGTCCCCTCTGTCCCAAATCCAGCCCCCCTCTGTCCCAAATTCAGCCCCCCCCTCTGTCCCAAATCCAGGGCTCCCCCTCTGTACCAAATCCAAGGCCCCCCCTCTGTACCAAATCCAGGGCACCCCCTCTGTCCCAAATCCAGGGGGCCCCCTCTGTCCCAAATCCAAGGGCCCCTCTGTCCCAAATCCAGGGGGCCCTGTCCCAAGCAACCTTACCTGCATTCTGTTTAATTGCTGTTCTCCCTCTGTCTGTTTCCTGTGTTTCTCCCTCTAGTGGTGAGTCAATAGGAACTGCAGACACTCTCCCCCTAGTGGTGAGTCAATAGGAACTGCAGAGACTCTCCCTCTAGTGGTCAGTCAATAGGAACTGCGGAGACTCTCCCTCTAGTGGTGAGTCCATAGGGACTGCAGTGACACACACACACACGGACACAGGGACACACACTTAGGGTTTTATTATATATGATGAATATGATGATATATCTGTCAGCACCACCTTTATTTAGCAGTTTGTATATTTGAAACCCATTTATACAGACACTAGTGCTCAAAGACTCCATTGAACTTTTCCAATTTTATCTGCTTATAATCTGTCCGTGTGTGGTGTCCATTAATAAAATCGCCCTGACTTTCTACTCCTTGATTGTTCCAGTTAGCAGCCATGGATATGACAGATGACATCATAGCTAATGAATAATATTCTTCTAGCTGGCTTCTCCGAGCTTGTACAAGAACTTGCTGCATAACACGTAGCGCCTCCTTCTAAAGCTAGGTACACACACTAGCGAAAAAGCCCCAATACCATCGGATCAGGCTGTATCGGGGCTTTATCGCTAATCTGTGTAGCAGTTTTCCCGAACAAGCGCGTGGCCGCCTAACATTCCGAGTGGTCATTCGGGAATAAATGAAAATTTTGTAATGTGCATAGGGAGAACGCTCGGGACTGTGTGTATGCAGATCTTACAGATCCTGTCTGTCATCTTTCAAAAATCTGTAGTGTGTGAACCCAGCTTAAAGGGCAACTAAAGCCACAGAACAACACTGAACCAGAAGGCAGAACACCTTGATATATAACCGGTAATCTGTGTCTTACCTCTCATTTTGATACAGGTGCTGGGAAATTTACCTAAATAACATATGGTTTGTGCTTTACTTCTCAGCATTCTAGTATCACATAGTTTGGTCAACGACTATTATATTCTGCACATGCTCAGTCCTTAGCTATGGCAGAAACTTGTTACAGTTGGTCACACCCATTAATAATCTCTAGCCAATCCTTTTATAGGACAGATAAAGCAAGGAAGCATGTGACTGAGGTCAGGAGGTGTGGTCTGCTTAGAAAAGCTTAGAAAAGGGATAAATACTTACCAGAGGGAAAAAGGTAAAAAGATGTCATTATAGTGAATTTGCCCTTTAAAGTGCAGAGTGTGTGTGCAGGTAGAGCTGGGGGACATGGTGCATTTACACATGTGGATTTACATCCTTGTTACTAAATCTCACAGAGTTTTAATTCCCTGACTGAACAGCATTAACATCAGTTCGCCGGGTATTGACTGGAATTACCTTGAAATGGAAATAGAATTACATGGAAAAATCCACTTCCAATTTCCATGACTCCGGAGGAATAATCTGGATAAAGAGTGACTAGGGCAGGGAGAGATGCGATTGGCTGACAGAATGAAGTTGTGGGTACGATTAACGCAGTAAAATAACATTAGCCAATAAATCAACAGAATAATGAATCAAACCTCCAATCAAAAACTCAACCCTTTCAACATAGTTACACTTATAGTAACAAAATGGTACAGAGCTGCAGGAGGAGGGGATGAAATGAACTTGATCTTAGCACAGCTCTGTGCGATGCATTTCCCAATAGTGTCCATAATTAAAGGGGAATAGGGGATTAATAAGGGTAATAACCTCAGGTACCTTTAATGCAGACAGGCTGCTTCCCAGACCACTGCCCCCCTTCCAGGCAGGTTCTCTCCTTGTTCCCACTCAGGACGTACGAGTTGTTGCAGAAGTAAAGTATCTTAGATGCCACCTTCATGTGGCTAGTGACAATAAGACTGGGCTCCTCTGGGAGCTTCCTGTAGCCATTTAGAGGAGACCCTGGGTCCTTGCAGGTTTTCTCTTCAATAACTAACAAGACAGAATGACAGGACATGTTTGGATAGACAACGTTACATTTTAATAAAGCTTTAAATATAATGTATGAAATGTATTTTATTATTTACCCTGTCAATTCAATCAGTTAAAGGGGAACCTGTGGCCAGTTTAAAAAATTCCATTGAAATCATTGTATCATATGATGTGCCATCGTGTTATATAACATCCCATTGCATCCTATAAGGTCCCATTGTGTCATATAACATCCCATCATGTCATATAACGTCCAATAGTCTCATACAGTATCCCATTGAGTCAAATAACATCATATTGCATAATATAATGTCTCTTTGCGTCATATTACATCCCATTGTGTCATATTATGGCCCATTGCATCATATAACGCCCTGTCGTGTTATATAAAGTCCCATTGTGTCATATAACATCCCATTGTATCATTAAACATCCCATTGTGTCATATAACATCCCATTGTGTCATATAACATCCGCCCCCCCCTCTGTCCCAAATCCAGGGGCCCCTGTCCAAAGAAACGTTACCTGCAGTCTGTTTAATTGCTGTTCTTCCTTCCGAGTGTTTCCTGTGTTTCTCCCTCTAGTGGCGAGTCAATAGGAACTGCAGACACTCTCCCTCTAGTAGTGAGTCAATAGGAAATGCAGAGACTCTCCCTCTAGTGGTGAGTCAATAGGAACTGCAGAGACTCTCCCTCTAGTGGTGAGTCCATAGGAACTGCAGTGACACACACACACACAGGGTTTTATTATATAGGATTAGCTCATTAAAAAGATGGGAGGAAAGATTCATGTGTCTTCTGGCAGTAAAATGTGAATTAAACAATAGAAACAAATATTCCTTCACTTCATTGTTACATTCACTTGCAAAAGATGAGTCCATTCTGGGCAGCTTTGTGCTTTATTGGTTAGGTCTAGGTTCAAATGCACCTGGATAGATGTTTAAATGTTCTTTCTGTGCTGGCTTCTGTTTCTTCTGGAAACTCTACTTTGCTCCCACAATCATAAGAAGAAGGTTGTTAATGTGTTTGAAAAGGTACAGTAAACAAAAATAACCATACAAAACAAGATAAACAAGGCTGCTGCATAGATGCTTTCAGACCAGTGAGTGTCAGTGAGGAATTGGGGTTCTTACCATTTCTGCAATCACCTAAGCAGCAGCATCAGCCATAGGCTTTTTTAAGTGGTTGCATAGCATCTTTGATTTGACGTAATAAATGTTGCATGGGAGAATGACATTCTATTATCTGTATAAAGAATTAAATGTATATCCCCCCTTTAAACTATTGTCCCCCATATCAAATACCATGCAAAAGACCTCGGGGCAACAATGTCCAGTTAGGTATTCCTGGCACCCTGCTAAATGCGGTCTTGTCTATAGATGACACAGTGGTGGAGTTTGAGGTACAGTAACTAAAAGGAGACTATAAGTATGACAGAGCATTAAGTTATTATGGGTCACATTCACATTCTTGCAGGGCCATTCATACCTGTGTATTCTCTCTACAGTGTTGTCTTCAGCAGGGCAAAAAAGGGAGATTACTTAAATAAGCTTCTGTGATATTCTGATTTTTGGCCAATGGGCTGCTTTATTTTGGAGGGTAACTATACTTTAAAATTTTACTTTTTTTAAATGGAAAGAACCTGGGTCAGGGAGTTATGATTATTCCTACCTCACAATATCGTTTTATTGAGGAGCTACAGCAGGTAGTTTTCCTTTGCCAGGTTAGTCCTGGACTATTCCTATATTAAAGATAGGGTTGAAGCCTGGAGGAAGTTTTCTTTGGGCTGGTGCCCCTCATAGAAACAGTATTGGGAGGTAGGAATTACCAGTCCAATATCCCTGTCCCAAGTACTTTTCATTTTAATGGTTTTTCAAAAAAACTTTATACATATGGTTTGCCCACTTCATTGGTCCCCGGTAAAATACAGGTTCCTTTGTCCTCAGACTCTAGTTGTCCTTTAGGCTACTTTCAGACAAACAGTAAATGAAGTTTCCTGAGTGGTTCCACGACAGTCGCCGTTAGACTTTATATATGGCATTCCTCTAGCAGCAAACACCTGAAACAGCTCAGTTTAAGAGCTCATCTAAAAATAGCTAAGCTGCTCTGCTCATGGTGTGATTCTTTCATTTTATCAATTCAGCGTGTAATCAACCTTTGATTGATTGCTTCCTGGACCAATCTTTGTTTGTGACCCTGACCATTCTACTATCATATACTAATGTACTTTGCCTTACCTGATTGACTTCTGTGTATGACAGAAGGGGAATGGAGGGGCTCGAATATGCAGGCAGATTAGACAAGTTAGGGCTGTTAACATTGGAGAAGTGATATTTGTGTGGGGATATGATCACCTTATACAAATATATTAATGGGCCTTACAATGAACTCTCTGGTGCATTGTTTACTAATAGGTCATATCAGAAGACTCATGGACATCCTTTAAGGTTGGGAGAAAAGAAGTTTCATCTTCAGGTTAGGAAAGGTTTCTTTACAGTGAGAACGGTGAAATTGTGGAACTGTCTTCCAGCAAATGTGGTAATGGCAGGTTCATTGAATAGCTTTAAAAAAGGTCTGGATAAGTTTCTAAAACTAAAAAATATTGAGAATTACTGGTATTAATGCATATAGATCTGGTTGATCCAGGGATACATTCCGATTGCCGTTTTTAGCTGGGTTTTTTTGCCTTCCTCTGGATCAACTGTTAGGTAGGGTTAAAAAAAAAAAAAAATATATATATATATATATATAAAGAGGGTGAATAGGTTGGACTTGATGGACGTATGTCTTTATTCAACCTTAATTACTATGTTACTATGTTACCTGCTCTGTCTCCTGGTTTCAATTTCCATCTGTTTTATTTTGTGCTGCCAATTCTATACAAACTTCAGCTTTTTTGCTTAATCTGCTCTATTGTGTATCTGGTATTTTATTAGTGGCTTTGGCTATAGCTTATATTCTTTGCAATGAAGCTTTGTACACACGTCAGATTATTTTTTCGCACGATTTGCCCGACGAACGACCCATCGCACTGCATTCGTGCAAAAATTAAAGTTCAACGAACTTCTAAGACCAACAATCCCTGACTATTCTCGGCTTTTTACGACAATTGCGCAATATTCTGAACGTCACGTAATACGTACGTCACGTAACACCTTTACCAACAAACACTATCTATCCTTTATCATTAAAGTATGTATATAGTATATAATAAGATGGTAGCTGAACGTTCGTCGGGCACAACCTGTGAAAAGTATTTGAAGTGTTCTAGAACCTTAAGATTTGGGGCTCAATCATGTCTATATCCTGATCCTAGCAATTGTGAGATTGTCTGTAGGTGAAGTAGTATTTGAGCCTGGAAACTGGGGTATATGGACTGGAGCCTTACTATAGTAAAATATGAAACCTCTTTAGGCACCTGGCTTGTATATTTGGCATACTGCAAAGGCACTAAAATGTTTATGGGTGGCCAGCTGCTTAACTAACATTCCTACATTAGTAGCATAACTAATATCAAAATATAGTGACTAAGCTGCGGTTGCAGTAAAACCATTTAAACCTTCTAATAGCTTTTAAGTTGCTTTTTCCATTTTTTTACAGTCAACTGTGGCAGTAGGTTGGATGGATTGTAGTGGAGTGGGCCAGTCAGGTGATTTTACCAAATGGGTGTATAAGAATTCCACTGGATGAGAAGGCTGTGATTTTGATGTGCTCAGCAGGCAGCTGACTTATTGATGGGCAGAGACATGGTCAGCCAGAGGACAGGTACCCAGTAATGCAGAAATGCAGGCAGCCAGCTGCAAAGATAAAATATAAGACAGCAGACTAACAGCCAAGCTTAGAGGACAGCCGGGCAGTTGGTCAGTCAGCTTGGAGGACAGCAGATAGGCATCCAAGCAATGCAAACAGCTGAAAATAAGTGAGCAGAAGAACAGCCATTGGGGAAGTTGCTTTAATAGCTAATCAGAGCCCTCTTGAGAATCCTCAGATTACAAGGAGACTCCTGTTTTTCTTCATATACATAGGATGTAGCCAGCATTGTGCTATGTGCAGCTGTTAGCCAGTAACAGGGCATGTTAGACCATCTAAGAACAGATTTCATACATTTCCATTTTTGCCGTGCATAACGAATCTCTGTTCAAATGTGAATCAGAGTAGACTTTAAAGCCTATAGGTTGTAGGAAAGCAGCATTATGAGACATTAGTTATAAGGCCACTATATATATCACATGGAATGTAGCATTTCTGACATAAGATACAAACTCCTGAAAACGTTGTACTTGTGATGAATTGTTTGTTATATACAAAGCTAAATTTCTGTTTTTTTAGGTTGGAATTCAAATAAATAAATTTGCCCGGGCTGATCAATCAAAATAAATTCTCTTATATTGATTAGAAATTGAAGGTCAATGTGATTAGAGGTGCAGAGAGCAGCGATATAGAGACTGATTCAATGTTGAGTTGAACATCCTATTCATCAAATATCTGCCCAGTGTGACCAGTGTATGGACAGCATTATCCCTGATTGGTCTTAAAAGGGAATGTTCACCCCCAAATTTGATATTCATAACCAGGACCTCCCAAATGATTCTAAGGCAATGACCCATGTTTGTATTGCCATTTTCCAATAAGGGGAACTGTGGTCCAAAAATAAATTTAGGTAAATTAATAGGAATTGCTCTCCTGAGAATTTTTGCAATTTACTTTCATTATTTGTTTTGCATAATTTTGGAGATATTTACATTTTTGTGTGTGATATGGCAGGCCCCCCTTGGCACGTTACATCCCTGTTTGGCTCCACCCCCTCGGAGGTGCCGTGACCCCGCCCACTCATGGGTCAATTGGCCCCGCCCACCCGTGGGTGCTCTGGGCCCCTCCCTACTCAACCCCCCCGAAACAGAAAACTGAGTGAGAACTCTGCCTGAAAAGGCTGTTTTCACATAGTGGAGGGGTAGGGCTGTAGATTCCCTTACTTTCCCCGTGGGGATCTTCACACAGCAGGGGGAGGGACTTCCTGTCTCCTTTACACACTGAAGTCTGAGGCTGTGCTCGCTGGTGGCGAGGTGGAGGAGCAGTCTTGTCAGCCTCCCACCCATTAACTTTCTGGTCAGTAATTTCTTTATATCTTGGGCTGTGGAGCACGTAGAGAGGGGGTTGATGGCTCATTTTAAAGGCATTTCGTTTACCATCACCTTCTAAGGAGACCACAGTTCCCCTTTTACCATAATTATGATTATGGCAGCAGTGTCTCACCTTTCTCATACAAAAACACAAAAATATAAGCATGCCCGATCTATAGACCAAGTACTGTAAATGCCACAAAGCTGTTACACCTTTACTCAGCTTCACAGGTGCTACAGGTGACAATGCAAATATAGTGCAAAAAGGAATAAAGGACAGGCCACACTAATGTGTTTTCACATGCGTTTCCATAACGGAAATAGCAAAATTGCATGGGCAAGCGCACTACATGCACGATTCTGGTGCGTTGTAGTGTGTCCTCAGCCTAATGAACATAAGTTTCAGCAGGATCAGTCTCCCTTCCTCAGGTGCATTATACAGTATGCACATGCACAGAAACCATATGGAACCCTGTAGTGTGCAGTCATCACTTTTATGTGCTTGTGCTATTTTCTGATCCAGATCACAGTTCCACAACATGTAACTGTAAAGTGCTCTGTGGAGTCTTCATACAGTATTTTTTTTTATATATATTATTTTCCTAATATGAAAATTCCTACTCAGAGCAGTAATTACCTCATTTTGCTGGGCACTGGTTGTCGTCTGCTGAATGGGAAGCTATCCCTTTTGGCTTAATTTGCCATTTCCCCTTTTATAAATCATGGTAGTAAAGACATTTTGAGTGTCATTCGCCTTAAAAAAAAAAAGTTTCTGCACACCAGTCCTGTTGAAACTGAGCATGGTTTAAATATAGCCTTTATTTTTTCAATTGACCAAAAGTGACTTTTACGTGTAGAACTACAAAAGTTCATAAAGAAAATGAAAATAAATCAAGCATAAGTCAATTGTATAACTAGTGCAATGGAATAGTCTTTGGGCATGTTCACCCTTTAAATGAAAAATTATATATAGCTAATAAATCATTCCGTCATTGGCTGTGATGTCATCTGTTAGATCAATGACTGACTGCTCCTTACTGGAAGAACCAGAAAGTGAAGTAACATAACATTAGGCAGCACTTCAGGCTAGACTTACATCTCTCTGCTTTAAATATGGAGCAGAGCATCTAACTACTGCAGTTTTTTTTTTTTGGGGGGGGGGGCTTTTTAAAAATATAATCTACATTATAAATGTATATCTCACTTGAAGGAGAACTATAGTGTGCATAAAGTATAAACAACCACAGTTAAAATGAAGACAAGGAGGTAGTATTGGTACTTTCTACCTCCAAATATAACGTCTATGAGGAGCAGCAGCAAAAAGCCTGTTTCTGTCAGGCTTCCTGAGTATTAAAAAAACTGTATGTGCTGTAGCTCCTCAACGAAACAATATTGGGAGCTGGGAATAATCAGTTCTACCTCTCTATGGTTTTACAGTACAGTATAGTTAAAACCACACAGTGACATAATAATAACTGTATGATCAGTAGTTATTTGGTTTTAAATAATAACTTTGCGGTTTTATTATTTACCATAGAATAAAGCCAGTCATACTTCTAATTAAGTTATTTACAGCAGAGAAGTAGCATGGGTTTCAAACTATAAAAGAATAAAGTGAGGAAAGTGACATCCTGTACCTTTAGTGATCCATAGAGTCTTTTATGCCATCTTAAATTCTGGCAGTCACATATGCAAATTGGTTCCTCAGAATATAAAGAAATTCATGAATAAAATGTGCTTTGATTTTCTTTAAAAAGTGTATAAATAAGGCTGCCAAAGAAACAGCTTTGACAATCTACTAACACCAATGTCTGAATGTTATCTTAATGCTGGTGACTTGACACTGTCTCTTTAATGGATTTATTGCATCCAGAAAGTGCCTAAAGGTTCGTACACACATTCAATTTGTGAGCAAGCAACGACCCCCGACTGCCAAGCTCTAAACACGACGAACGTCCTTTTCGGCCAAGAATCGTCTGTGAGTATTCATTCAGGTGGGGGTCGTTCGTTGATCCACCTGGCGAATGGCCGAAACGGCCGTTCATTGCGTGTAGTGCACAGCCATCAGGGGTCATTGGTCGCTCCCAAGTTGAGCATGTGTACGAACCTTTATAGATGGTAAATAGGGCTCAAAGTATGTGCTACCAGAAATACCCCCATCTAGGCATTATTGGTATTTGGTCATACACTGCCCCAATATTTGGAAAAATCTATGAATGGCCAATCTTTGTGTCGAATTTACATTTTTTACAAATCTGAACTTGAAGAAGTAAAAACATTTTGGTTTAAAATTATGCAAAATAAATGTCTGATGGAAGGACAATTATTTCCCCTCTATCCTCTACCTCAAAACTGTGTTTACCTTTATGTGTCTGATATATATACCTAAACCTGCCTCCCATCTGGCCCTGCTCCTCCCTCAGTCTGGGGCCTGGCCAATGGGAAGACACACTTTTTGCTGAGCACATCTTATATTGGTCAGGTTCTGGACCCAAGAAAGGTGTGGGGCCTGACCAGAATGGTAGGTAAACAAAAATTAAAGGACATTTTAACTCCTGATATACTTAATTATACTTTCCCTCGCCCCTCTGGTCTAATGCTACCCCATGGACTGTTAGCGACAAGTCCATTGGGAAGACATGGTCTGCAAGGTGCGTGTAGTAGTAATAGTGGACAGCTGGGAGATGCAGAACCAGACTTGACCAGGAGAGGAGGGGAACGAGTAAAGTAATTATAATTGTCATTTAAGGAAAGTATTACAGGTAACTAAAGTAAACCCAGGATGGGGTGTTATTTTAGAGATTTTGCCTTTGTGCCAAGTCACCACAGAAAAAATCTATATGTGCCCTAGGCTTAAATTTCTTTACAATAATGTAAGAAAATAAGTAAAAAATGTGCTAATTATTGAATGTAACGTTCGAATTAGGTAACCCTCAAATGTAACCTTTGATCTTGGTAACCCTCGAATGTAATGGTCGGTAACCATCGATTGTAATGTTCAATTCTGGATAACCCTCGAATGTAGCCTTTGATTTCGGTAACCCTTGAATGTATTGTTCGATAACCCTACAATGCAATGTTTGATTTTCTATAACCCTCGAATGTAATGTTTGAATTCGGTAAGCCTCAAATGTATCGTTCGATAACCCTCGAATGTAATGTTAGTTTTTCAACAATCCTTAAATGTAGTGTTCGAATTCGGTAACCCTCAAATGTAGCATGCGGAAACCTGACAATTGCAAGATCTTGAAGAAAGAAGTGTTTAAACGCATTTGGTGATAGGTGCATGTTCCCCAGACCAGGTGCATGTGCCACAGCCATTTACAGCAGTGCTATTATCTCTTACTGACTTTAATGGGTTAGTTTCTGAACTTCCAAACTTTTAGTTCGGAAGTTCAGAAATAAACCAAACTTAATTTCGGCCATCTCTAGTATTAAAGGGTCACTATACTCACTCAAACAACTTAACATTATCTGAAACTACAATTTGAGAGAAGTAAAATGGTGGTACTCACATATTTATCTGTGCTTGCTTTGTCATTACATTATTAATGTTTAGTGAGTGCTCCTAACTGCCCCCACCCTCCCTTACTCACTGCCTCCTTGTAGTGTCTGCGACACTTTTAAGCTCTGCACAGCCTTACCGTGGACACTGCTCTGCTTACACATCTCCCCCTCCTTCCCCCCTTCTTTCTTTTCTCTGCTGATTCTCTTTATTGTTGCAGAAAGTGTGCTGGCAGGCAGCTAAATATCCTAGTTAGGGGTCAGAAATAGGACACATATAATAATTTCTGCTTCTGGAGTGACAAGTCTTTCCTTGTAAATGCTGTGATATACAGTGGGATCTTTCTGTAACTGGTACATTTTTAAAAAATTATTTATTTAGAGTATAGATACCCTTTAAACTTTGAGGAGTCCAGTTGATTTGTAAAGACCTTTTCTGTAACAGATTTGTAACATTTTGATTTTATAAATAGAGGATATTCAAATACACTGATTGTCACATTTGTGTTTTTAATTTAATTGTGGTGCAGAGATCCTAATTAACTGGAGACTGTTAACTCACCATGGGACTTATTTATAAAGTTCTATTAGATTTCATCACTGTGAAATTCCCTTTTATTAAGTTTTATAAAGTATTTATAAAGTGCGAAATTCAGCAGCATTCATTTTTGACATGATGAAAAGTATTGTAAAATATGGAGAAAAATCTGGCAATAAAGTGGGAAAATGTGATAAAATAGATAAAATAAACCAGAACCAGAATAAATGCCTGATCAGTGATATTTATCATTTAGTAAAATTAATGTAAAACATTCTGGAGACCCCCAGAAACCGTACTGATATTATATTAATGGGAAATTTGCGTAATAGTAATGTAATAGCACTATCCAGTGGTTGAGCATTTAGAACCAGCAGTCACAGGGAGGAAGTAAGTCTGGATCAGTACAGCGAAGGCATCAAGACATCAAAGGTACCAGTTGTATCTCCAGGGGTGAGGACCTAGCATTTTTAGCCCTCAGGCTGGATATAGCTAAACGTCACCAATAAATTAAATAGGGTAGGGAGAGAATAAAGGCTTTGAAACTCCCATTTCAGCAATATGCAAATAAGGAACACAGACTTCTGGGTAATTACCATGCTTCCATGGAAGATTTTAGGAAAGCTATATCTTTAAAATGGCTTTTACAGCATTCTAGAAGCTAAATGCAAAACCAGAGCGCCAACTACAGACCGGTTTCGGCCGTAGTGCAGGCCTCTGGTTTTGCAGTGTGAAGCGCCTATTTGGATATAGCTAGATGGAAGGGGGGGTCATTTTCCCTATAAAATTCAAAATATCTTAATAATTATATGTCAACTAGGGTTATAAACATGAACAAAGAGCTTAGATTTAGCTCTAGAATAACAACAGGAAATGATGCGGATAATAACAGTGATTTTCTGTTGCAAACAGAAATAGAAATGGGCAGAAAATAAGTCAGTTTCCAAAAGGATCTTACGCAAAGACAGAAAACAGAACATTACTTTATTGCAGTCCAAGCATAAAAAATTAGAACCAATTAAATCTGAGCATATGGGACATAGAAGGTGAATAATAATGATAATTTCAAGGATGAAAGTTGATCTCAAAACTGTAATCATGATATGGTTCTTGGTTCCTAATGGTACACTATGTTAAAGTAATGACATGTACCAGAAAGATATATTCTGTATTTATAATCCCATCGATATCATGGTACACTATCCTTTATCTTATCCTAGACATTAAGCCCGCTACAATAACGGGTGCTAGAAGCACAGAGTGCCCCCTTAGTGTCCCAAGGCCATAGTCCTCCTCCATGTCCCAAGGCCAGAGTACCCTCTTAGTGTCCCAAGGCCGAGTACCCTCTTAGTGTCCCAGCCAGAGTCCCCCCTCTGTCCAAGGCCAGGGTCCCCCCCTCTGTCTCAAATCCAGAGCGCCCCTCTGTCCCAAATCCAGCCAGCCCCCTCTGTCTCAAATCCAGGGCTCCCCCTCTGTACCAAATCCAACCCACCACTTTGTACCAAATCCAGCTCCCACCCTCTCCCAAATCCAGGGGGCCCCCTCTGTCCAAAATCCAAGGCCCCCCGTCGTCCAATCCAGGCCCCCCCCTCTGCCCCAAATCCGGGGCCCCTGTCCAAGAAACGTTACCTGCAGTCTTTTTAATTGCTGTTCTTCCTTCCGAGTGTTTCCTGTGTTTCTCCTCTAGTGCGAGTCAATAGGAACTGCAGACACTCTCCCTCTAGTAGTGAGTCAATAGGAAATGCAGAGACTCTCCCTCTAGTGGTGAGTCATATGATGCAGCGCAGGAGACTCTCCCTCTAGTGGTGTGAGTCCATAGGAACTCAGTGACACCAACACACGCACAGGGAAGCACACTCAGGGTTTTATTATATAGGATTATCCATTAAAAAATGGGAGGAAAGATTCATGTGTCTTCTGGCAGTAAATGTGAATAAACAATAGAAACAAATATTCCTTCACTTCATTGTTACATTCACTTGCAAAAGATGAGTCCATTCTGGGCAGCTTTGTGCTTTATTGGTTAGGTCTAGGTTCAAATGCACCTGGATAGATGTTTAAATGTTCTTTCTGTGCTGGCTTCTGTTTCTTCTGGAAACTCTACTTTGCTCCCACAATCATAAGAGAAGGTTGTTAATGTGTGTTGAAAAGGTACAGTAAACAAAAATAACCATACAAAACAGATAAACAAGGCTGCTGCATAGATGCTTTCAGACCAGTGAGTGTCAGTGAGAATTGGGGTTCTTACCATTTCTGCAATCACCTAAGCAGCAGCATCAGCCAGTAGGCTTTTTTAAGTGGTTGCATAGCATCTTTGATTTGACGTATAAAATGTTGCATGGGAGAATGCATTCTATTATCTGTATAAAGAATTAAATGTTATCCCCCCACTTAAACTATGTTCCCCCATATCAATACCTGCAAAAGACTCTGGGCAACACAGTTAGGTATTCCTGGCACCCTGCTAAATGCGGTCTTGTCTATAGATGACACAGTGTTGGAGTTTAGGTAACAGTAACTAAAAGGACTATAAGTTGACAGAGCATTAAGTTATTATGGGTCACATTCACATTCTTGCGGGGCCATTCATACCTGTGTATTCTCTCTACATTGTTGTCTTCAGCAGGGCAAAAAAGGGAGATTACTTAAATAAGCTTCTGTGATTATTCTGATTTTGGCCAATGGGCTGCTTTATTTTGGAGGGTAACTATACTTTAAAATTTACTTTTTTTAAATGGAAAGAACCTGGGTCAGGGTTATGTTTATTCCTACCTACACAATATCGTTTTAATTGAGGAGCTACAGCAGTAGTTTTCCTTTGCCAGGTTAGTCCTGGACTATTCCTATTAAAGATAGGGTTGAAGCCTGAGGAAGTTTTCTTTGGGCTGGTGCCCTCATAGAAACATATTGGGAGGTAGAATTACCAGTCCAATATCCCTGTCCAATTACTTTTCATTTTAATGGTTTTTCAAAAAACTTTATACATATGGTTTGCCCACTTCGCAGCTGGCCCTCCCGGAACATCAGACCAGTTCCTATTGTCCAATAGCACTTACGTTGTTCTTTAGGCCTTAAAACGTAATCGAGTCCGCGGTCCACACAGTCCCGTTAGACTTTTTGGCATTCCTCTAGCACAAAACCTGAAACAGCTCAGTTTAAGAGCTCATCTAAAAATAGCTAAGCTGCTCTGCTCATGGTGTGATTCTTTCATTTTATCAATTCAGCGTGTAATCAACCTTTGATTGATTGCTTCCTGGACCAATCTTTGTTTGTGACCCTGACCATTCTACTGTCATATCCTATGTACTTTGCCTTACCTGATTGACTTCTGTGTATGACAGAAGGGGAATGAGGGGCTCTCGATATGCAGGCAGATTAGACAAGTTAGGGCTGTTACATTGGAGAAGTGACATTTGTGTGGGGATATGATCACCTTATAAAATATTTAATGGGCCTTACAATGAACTCTCTGGTGCATTGTTTCTAATAGGTCATATCAGAAGACTCATGGACATCCTTTAAGGTTGGGAGAAAAGAAGTTTCATCTTCAGGTTAGGAAAGGTTTCTTACAGTGAGAACGGTGAAATTGTGGAACTGTCTTCCAGCAAATGTGGTAATGGCAGGTTCATTGAATAGCTTTTAAAAAAGGTCTGGATAAGTTTCTAAACTAAAAAATATTGAGAATTACTGGTATTAATGCATATAGATCTGGTTGATCCAGGGATACATTCCGATTGCCGTTTTTAGCTGGGTTTTTTTGCCTTCCTCTGGATCACTGTTAGTTAGGTTAAAAAAAAAAAAAAATATATATATATATTATATAAAGAGGGTGAATAGTTGGACTTGATGGACGTATGTCTTATTTCAACCTTAATTACTATTTACTATGTTACCTGCCTGTCTCCTGGTTTCAATTTCCATCTGTTTTATTTTGTGTGCTGCCAATTCTATACAAACTTCAGCTTTTTTGCTTAATCTGCTCTATTGTGTATCTGGATTTTTAGTGGCTTGGCTATAGCTTATATTCTTTGCAATGAAGCTTTGTACACACGTCAGATTATTTTTTCGCACGATTTGCCCGACGAACGACCCATCGCACTGCATTCGTGCAAAATTAAAGTTCAACGAACTTCTAAGACCAACAATCCCTGACTATTCTCGGCTTTTTACACAATTGCGCAATATTCTGAACGTCACGTAATACGTACGTCACGTAACACCTTTACCAACAAACACTATCTATCCTTTATCATTAAAGTATGTATATAGTTATTAATAAGATGGTAGCTGAACGTTCGTCGGGCACAACCTGTGAAAAGTATTTGAGTGTTCTAGAACCTTAAGATTTGGGGCTCAATCATGTCTATCCTGATCCTAGCAATTGTGAGATTGTCTGTAGGTGAAGTAGTATTTGAGCCTGGAAACTGGGGTATATGGACTGGAGCCTTACTATAGTAAAATATGAAACCTCTTTAGGCACCTGGCTTGTATATTTTGGCATACTGCAAAGGCACTAAAATGTTTATGGGTGGCCAGCTGCTTAACTAACATTCCTACATTAGTAGCATAACTAATATCAAAATTAGTGACTAAGCTGCGGTTGCAGTAAAACCATTTAAAAACCTTCTATAGCTTTTAAGTTGCTTTTTCCATTTTTTTACGGCAACTGTGGCAGTAGGTTGGATGGATTGTAGTGGAGTGGGCCATTCAGGTATTTTAACCAATGGGTGTATAAGAATTCCACTGGATGAGAAGGCTGTGATTTTGATGTGCTCAGCAGCAGCTGACTTATTGATGGGCAGAGACATGGTCACCAGAGGACAGTTACCCAGTAATGCAGAAATGCAGGAGCCAGCTGCAAAGATAAAATTAAGACAGCAGACTAACAGCCAAGCTTAGAGGACAGCCGGGCATTTGTCAGTCAGCTTGGAGGACAGCAGATAGCATCCAACAATGCAAAACGCTGAAAAAGTGAGCAGAAGAACAGCCATTGGGGAAGTTGCTTTAATAGCTAATCAGAGCCCTCTTGAGAATCCTCAGATTACAAGGAGACTCCTGTTTTTCTTCATATACATAGGAGTAGCCAGCATTGTGCTTGGTAGCTGTTAGCCAGTAACAGGGCATGTTAGACCATCTAAGAACAGATTTCATACATTTCCATTTTTGCCGTGCATAACGAATCTCTGTTCAAATGTGAATCAGAGTAGACTTTAAAGCCTATAGGTTGTAGGAAAGCAGCATTATGAGACTTAGTTATAAGGCCACTATATATATCACATGGAATGTAGCATTTCTGACATAAGATACAAACTCCTGAAAACGTTGTACTTGTGATGAATTGTTTGTTATATCAAAGCTAAATTTCTGTTTTTTTAGGTTGGAATTCAAATAAATAAATTTGCCCGGGCTGATCAGTCAATATAATCTCTTATTTGATTAAATTGAAGGTCAATGTGATTAGAGGTGCAGAGAGCAGCGATATAGAGACTGATTCAATGTTGAGTTGAACATCCTATTCATCAATATCTGCCCAGTGTGACCAGTGTATGGACAGCATTATCCCTGATTGGTCTTAAAAGGGAATGTTCACCCCCAAATTTGATATTCATAACCAGGACCTCCAAATGATTCTAAGGCAATGACCCATGTTTGTATTGCCATTTTCCAATAAGGGAACTGTGGTCCAAAAATAAATTTAGGTAATTAATAGGAATGGCTCTCCTGAGAATTTTTGCAATTTACTTTCATTATTGTTTTGCATAATTTTGGAGATATTTACATTTTTGTGTGTGATATGGCAGGCCCCCCTTGGCACGTTACATCCCTGTTTGGCTCCACCCCCTCGGAGGTGCCGTGACCCCCGCCCACTCATGGGTCAATTGGCCCCGCCCACCCGGGTGCTCTGGGCCCCTCCCTACTCAACCCCCCCGAAACAGAAAACTGAGTGAGAACTCTGCCTGAAAGGCTGTTTTCACATAGGGAGGGGTAGGGCTGTAGATTCCCTTACTTTCCCCGTGGGGATCTTCACACAGCAGGGGGAGGGACTTCCTGTCTCCTTTACACACTGAAGTCTGAGCTGTGCTCGCTGGTGGCGAGGTGGAGGAGCAGTCTTGTCAGCCTCCCACCCATTAACTTTCTGGTCAGTAATTTCTTTATATCTTGGCTGTGGAGCACGTAGAGAGGGGGTTGATGGCTCATTTTAAAGGCATTTCGTTTACCATCACCTTCTAAGGAGACCACAGTTCCCCTTTTAACCATAATTATGATTATGGCAGCAGTGTCTCACCTTCTCATAACAAACAAAAATATAAGCATGCCCGATCTATAGACCAAGTACTGTAATACCACAAGCTGTTACACCTTTACTCACTTCACGGTGCTACAGGTGACAATGCAAATATAGTGCAAAAAGGAATAAAGGACAGGCACACTAATGTGTTTTCACATGCGTTTCCATAACGGAAAGCAAAATTGCATGGGCAAGCGCACTACATGCACGATTCTGGTGCGTTGTAGTGTGTCCTCAGCCTAATGAACATAAGTTTCAGCAGGATCGTCTCCCTTCCTCAGGTGCATTATACAGTATGCACATGCACAGAAACCCTATGGAACCCTGTAGTGTGCAGTCTCACTTTTATGTGCTTGTGCTATTTTCTGATCCAGATCACAGTTCCACAACATGTAACTGTAAAGTGCTCTGTGGAGTCTTCATACAGTATTTTTTTTTTATATATTATTTTCCTATATGAAAATTCCTACTCAGAGCAGTAATTACCTCATTTTGCTGGGCACTGGTTGTCGTCTGCTGAATGGGAAGCTATCCCTTTTGGCTTAATTTGCCATTTCCCCTTTTATAAATCATGGTATAAAGACATTTTGAGTGTCATTCGCCTTAAAAAAAAAAAGTTTCTGCACACCAGTTCCTGTTGAAACTGAGCATGGTTTAAATATAGCCTTTATTTTTTCAATTGACCAAAGTGACTTTTACGTGTAGAACTACAAAGTTCATAAGAAAATGAAAATAAATCAAGCATAAGTCAATTGTATAACTAGTGCAATGGAATAGTCTTTGGGCATGTTCACCCTTTAAATGAAAAATTATATTAGCTAATAAATCATTCCGTCATTGGCTGTGATGTCATCTGTTAGATCAATGACTGACTGCTCCTTACTGGAAGAACCAGAAAGTGAAGTACCATAACTTAGGCAGCACTTCAGGCTAGACTTACATCTCTCTGCTTTAAATATGGAGCAAGCATCTAACTACTGCAGTTTTTTTTTTTTTTGGGGGGGGGCTTTTTAAAAATATAATCTACATTATAAATGTATATCTCCCTTGAAGGAAACTATAGTGTGCATAAAGTATAACCAACCACAGTTTAAAATGAAGACAAGGAGGTAGTATTGGTACTTTCTACCTCCAAATATACGTCTATGAGGAGCAGCAGCAAAAAGCCTGTTTTCTGTCAGGCTTCCTGAGTATTAAAAAACTGTATGTGCTGTAGCTCCTCAACGAAACAATTTGGGAGCTGGGAATAATCAGTTCTACCTCTCTATGTTTTTACAGTACAGTAAGTTAAAACCACACAGTGACATAATAATAACTGTATGATCAGTAGTTATTTGGTTTTAAATAATAACTTTGCGGTTTTATTATTTACCATAGAATAAAGCCAGTCATACTTCTAATTAAGTTATTTACAGCAGAGAAGTAGCATGGGTTTCAAACTATAAAAGAATAAAGTGAGGAAAGTGACATCCTGTACCTTTAGTGATCCATAGAGTCTTTTATGCCATCTTAAATTCTGGCAGTCACATATGCAAATTGGTTCCTCAAGAATATAAAGAAATTCATGAATAAAATGTGCTTTGATTTCTTTAAAAAGTGTATAAATAAGGCTGCCAAAGAACAGCTTTGACAATCTACTAACACCATGTCTGAATGTTATCTTAATGCTGGTGACTTGACACTGTCTCTTTAATGGATTTATTGCATCCAGAAAGTGCCTAAAGGTTCGTACACACATTCAATTTGTGAGCAAGCAACGACCCCCGACTGCCAAGCTCTAAACACGACGAACGTCCTTTTCGGCCAAGAATCGTCTGTGAGTATTCATTCAGGTGGGGGTCGTTCGTTGATCCACCTGGCGAATGGCCGAAACGGCCGTTCATTGCGTGTAGTGCACAGCCATCAGGGGTCATTGGTCGCTCCCAAGTTGAGCATGTGTACGAACCTTTATAGATGGTAAATAGGGTCAAAGTATGTGCTACCAAAATACCCCCATCTAGGCATTATTGGTATTTGGTCATACACTGCCCCAATATTTGAAAAATCTAATGGCCAATCTTTGTGTCGAATTTACATTTTTTACAAATCTGAACTTGAAGAAGTAAAAACATTTTGGTTTAAAATTATGCAAAATAAATGTCTGATGGAAGGACAATTATTTCCCCTCTATCCTCTACTCCTCAAAACTGTGTTTACCTTTATGTTCTGATATATATACCTAAACCTGCCTCCCATCTGGCCCTGCTCCTCCCTCAGTCTGGGGCCTGGCCAATGGGAAGACACACTTTTTGCTGAGCCACATCTATATTGGTCAGTTCTGGACCCAGAAAGGTGTGGGGCCTGACCAGAATGGTAGTAAACAAAAATTAAAGGACATTTTAACTCCTGAATACTTAATTATACTTTCCCTCTTCGCCCCTCTGGTCTAATGCTACCCCATGGACTGTTACGACAAGTCCATTGGGAAGACATGGTCTGCAAGTGCGTGTAGTAGTAATAGTGGACAGCTGGGAGATGAACCAACTTGACCAGGAGAGGAGGGGAACGAGTAAAGTAATTAATTGTCATTTAAGGAAAGTATTACAGGTACTAAAGTAAACCCAGGATGGGGTGTTATTTTAGAGATTTGCCTTTGTGCAAGTCACCACAAAAAAATCTATATGTGCCCTAGGCTTAAATTTCTTTACAATAATGTAAGAAAATAAGTAAAAATTTGCTAATTATTGAATGTAACGTTCGAATTAGGTACCCCTCAATGTAACCTTTGATCTGGGTAACCCTCGATGTAATGGTCGGTAACCATCGATTGTAATGTTCAATTCTGGATACACCTCGAATGTGCCTTTGATTTCGGTAACCCTTGAATGTATTGTTCGATAACCCTACAATGCAATGTTTGATTTTCTATAACCCTCGATGTAATGTTGAATTCGGTAAGCCTCAAATGTATCGTTCGATAACCCTCGAATGTAATGTTAGTTTTTCAACATTATTAATGTAGTGTTCGAATTCGTTAACCCTCAATGTAGCATCGGGAAACCTGACAATTGCAAGATCTTGAAGAAAGAAGTTTTTAAACGCATTTGGTGATAGGTGCATGTTCCCCAACCAGGTGCATGTGCCACAGCCATTTACACAGTGCTATTATCTCTTACTGACTTTAATGGGTTAGTTTCTGAACTTCCAAACTTTTAGTTCGGAAGTTCAGAAATAAACCAAACTTAATTTCGGCATCTCTAGTATTAAGGGTCACTATACTCACTCAAACAACTTAACATTATCTGAAACTACAATTTGAGAGAAGTAAAATGGTGGTACTCACATATTTATCTGTGCTTGCTTTGTCATTACATTATTAATGTTTAGTGAGTGCTCCTAACTACCCCCACCCTCCTTACTCACTGCCTCCTTGTAGTGTCTGCGACACTTTTAAGCTCTGCACAGCCTTACCGTGGAACCTGCTCTGCTTACACATCTCCCCCTCCTTCCCCCCTTCTTTCTTTTCTCTGCTGATTCTCTTTATGTTGCAGAAAGTGTGCTGGCAGGCAGCTAAATATCCTATTAGGGTCAGAAATAGGACACATATAATAATTTCTGCTTCTGGAGTGACAAGTCTTTCCTTGTAAATGCTGTGATATACGTGGGATCTTTCTGTAACTGGTACATTTTTAAAAAATTATTTATTTAGAGTAAAGATACCCTTTAAACTTTGAGGGTCCAGTTGATTTGTAAAGACCTTTTCTGTAACAGATTTGTAACATTTTGATTTTATAAATAGAGGATATTCAAATACACTGATTGTCACATTTGTGTTTTTAATTTAATTGTGGTGCAGAGATCCTAATTAACTGGAGACTGTTAACTCACCATGGGACTTATTTTAAAAGTTCTATTAGATTTCATCACTGTGAAATTCCCTTTATTAAGTTTTATAGTATTTATAAAGTGCGAAATTCAGCAGCATTCATTTTTGACATGATGAAAGTATTGTAAAATATGGAGAAAATCTGGCATAAAGTGGGAAAATGTGATAAAATAGAATAAAATAAACCAGAACCAAAAAATGCCTGATCAGTGATATTTATCATTTAGTAAAATTAATGTAAAACTTCTGAAACCCCCAGAAACCGTACTGATATTATATTAATGGGAAATTTGCGTAATAGTAATGTAATAGCACTATCCAGTGGTTGAGCATTTAGACCAGCAGTCACAGGGAGGAAGTAAGTCTGGATCAGTACAGCGAAGGCATCAAGACATCAAAGGTACCAGTTGTATCTCCAGGGGTGAGGACCTAGCATTTTTAGCCCTCAGCTGGATATGCTAAACGTCACCAATAAATTAAATAGGGTAGGGAGAATAAAGGCTTTGAAACTCCCATTTCAGCAATATGCAAATAAGGAACACAGACTTCTGGGTAATTACCATGCTTCCATGGAATTTTAGGAAAGCTATATCTTTAAAATGGCTTTTACAGCATTCTAGAAGCTAAATGCAAAACCAGAGCGCCAACTACAGACCGGTTTCGGCCGTAGTGCAGGCCTCTGGTTTTGCAGTGTGAAGCGCCTATTTGGATATAGCTAGATGGAAGGGGGGGTCTTTTCCCTATAAAATTCAAAATATCTTATAATTATATGTCAACTAGGGTTATAAACATGAACAAAGAGCTTAGATTTAGCTCTAGAATACCACAGGAAATGATGCGGATAATAACAGTGATTTTCTGTTGCAAACAAATAGAAATGGGCAGAAAATAAGTCAGTTTCCAAAGGATCTTACGCAAAGACAGAAAACAGAACATTACTTTATTGCAGTCCAAGCATAAAAAATTAGAACCAATTAAATCTGACATATGGGACATAGAAGGTGAATAATAATGATAATTTCAAGGATGAAAGTTGATCTCAAAACTGTAATCATGATATGGTTCTTGGTTCCTAATGGTACCTATGTTAAAGTAATGACATGTACCGAAAGATATATTCTGTATTTATAATCCCATCGATATCATGGTACACATATTAAAGTAATGACATGTCCAAAAGAAATATCCTGTATTTATAATCCCATCGATATCATGGTACACTATATTAAATAACATGTACCAGAAAGATATATACTGTATTTATAATCCCATCGATATCAGGGTACACTGTATTAAAGTAATGACATGTACCAGAAAGATATATACTGTATTTAAAATCCCATCGATATCATGGTCACTATATTAAAGTAATGACATGTACCAAAAGATATATACTGTATTTATAATCCCATCGATATCATGGTACAACTGTATTAAAAATGACATGTACCAGAAAGATATACTGTATTTATAATCCCATCGTATCATGGTACACTGTATTAAAGTAATGACATGTACCAAGAAATATATACTGTATTTATAATCCCATCGATATCATGGTAACCTGTATTAAAGTAATGACATGTACCAAAAGATATATTCTGTATTTATATCCCATCGATATCATGGTACACTATTTAAGTAATGACATGTACCAGAAAGATTATAACTGTATTTATAATCCCATCGATATCATGGTACACTTATTAAAGTAATGACATGTACCAGAAAGATATATACTGTATTTATAATCCATCGATATCATGGTACACTATATTAAAGTAATGACATGTACCAGAAGATATATACTGTATTTATAATCCATCGATATCATGGTACACTATATTAAAGTAATGACATGTACCAAAAGAAATATCCTGTTTTAAAATCCCATTGATATTCATTGCAATTCTGTTAAGATGCAATTAGAACTAGAAAGGGAAAGTTTAAGTATAAACTTTGAATTTGGCTTGAAGACCATTTTGTAAGGGAATTTGGTTTTTGTGCTGCAGATTTTAAAACTCAATAATGTCAATGATGAGGACATTGTTGTTTTTTACTTACCCTTTAAATATGTCACATGCATTAAAGGTAGGTCAGTTGATGTGTGTGTATCATATCAGGTTGAGGGATAAAATACTAACTTTTTGATTTTGGTCAAAATGAGTTTTTTTTACTTTAGTTAACCTTTAAAGTATGTCTGCCACAGTAATGGATAAGTAGTCATCAGTGTGTGTACCCGTGTCTGGTTTTTGATGATTGGTCAATAATTTTTTTTGACTTTAGTTACCCTTTAAGTATGGCTGCAACAGTAAGAAGGGTAGGTCAGTAGCTGTGTATACCTGTATCACGTTGGGGGTTAAAAAAACAAAGTTTTTTTTGATATTGATCAAATTTTGCTTTTTTGACTTTAGTTACCCTTTAAAGTATGGCTTCCACGTAATGGATAAGTAGATCAGTAGTGGTGTGTACCTGGGTCAGGTTGAGGGGTATGTCTTTTTTGTGTTTACAACCATAAAACTATTTTTATTGAGGAAAATCTAAATTGTTTTTTTATTTACTCTTAGTTACCCTTTAAGTATGGCTGCCAGTCTACCACTGTAATGGATAAGTAGATCAGTAGGTGTGTGTACCTGGGTCTGGTTGAGGGGGTATGTCTTTTTTGTGTTTACAACCATAAAACTATCTTTTATTGAGGATAAATCTAAATTTGTTTTTTGACTTTAGTTACCCTCTAAATATGGCTGCCACCGTAATGGATAAGTAGATCAGTAGGCGTGTGTACCTGGGTCTGGTTGAAGGGATATGTCTTTTTTGTGTTTACAACCATAGAACTATCTTTTATTGAGGATAAATCTAAATGAGTTTTTTTGACTTTAGTTACCCTTTAAATATGGCTGCCACAGTAATTATGCATCCAAAAGTGCCTAAAGTTCGTACACACATTCAATTGTGAGCAAGCAACGACCCCGACTGCCAAGCTCTAACACACGACGAACGTCCTTTTCGGCCAAGAATCGTCTGTGAGTATTCATTCAGGTGGGGGTCGTTCGTTGATCCACCTGGCGAATGGCCGAAACGGCCGTTCATTGCGTGTAGTGCAAGCCATCAGGGTCATTGGTCGCTCCCAAGTTGAGCATGTGTACGAACCTTTATAGATGGTAAATAGGGCTCAAAGTATGTGCTACCAGAAATACCCCCATCTAGGCATTATTGGTATTTGGTCATACACTGCCCCAATATTTGGAAAAATCCATGAATGGCCAATCTTTGTGTCGAATTTACATTTTTTACAAATCTGAACTTGAAGAGTAAAAACATTTTGGTTTAAAATTATGCAAAATAAATGTCTGATGGAAGGACAATTATTTCCCCTCTATCCTCTACCTCAAAACTGTGTTTACCTTTATGTGTCTGATATATATACCAACCTGCCTCCCATCTGGCCCTGCTCCTCCCTCAGTCTGGGGCCTGGCCAATGGGAAGACACACTTTTTGCTGAGCACATCTATATTGGTCAGGTTCTGGACCCAAGAAAGGTGTGGGGCCTGACCAGAATGGTAGGTAAACAAAAATTAAGGACATTTTAACTCCTGATATACTTAATTATACTTTCCCTCGCCCCTCTGGTTTAATGCTACCCCATGGACTGTTAGCGACAAGTCCATTGGGAAGACATGGTCTGCAAGGTGCGTGTAGTAGTAATGTGGACAGCTGGGAGATGCAGAACCAGACTTGACCAGGAGAGGAGGGGAACGAGAGTAAAGTAATATAATTGTCATTTAAGGAAAGTATTACAGTAACTAAAGTAAACCCAGGATGGGGTGTTATTTTAGAGATTTTGCTTTGTGCCAAGTCACCACAGAAAAATCTATATGTGCCCTAGGCTTAAATTTCTTTACAATAATGTAAGAAAATAAGTAAAAAATGTGCTAATTATTGAATGTAACGTTCGAATTAGGAACCCTCAATGTAACCTTTGATCTTGGTAACCCTCGAATGTAAGGTCGGTAACCATCGATTGTAAGTTCAATTCTGGATAACCCTCGAATGTAGCCTTTGATTTCGGAACCCTTGAATGTATTGTTCGATAACCCTACAATGCAATGTTTGATTCTATAACCCTCGAATGTAATTTTGAATTCGGTAAGCCTCAAATGTATCGTTCGATAACCCTCGAATGTAATGTTAGTTTTTCAACAATTATTAAATGTAGTGTTCGAATTCGGTAACCCTCAATGTAGCAGTGCGAAACCTGACAATTGCAAGATCTTGAAGAAAGAAGTGTTTAAACGCATTTGGTGATAGGTGCATGTTCCCCCGACCAGGTGCATGTGCCACAGCCATTTACAGCAGTGCTATTATCTCTTACTGACTTAATGGGTTAGTTTCTGAACTTCCAAACTTTTAGTTGTGAAGTTCAGAAATAAACCAAACTTAATTTCGGCCATCTCTAGTATTAAAGGGTCACTATACTCACTCAAAAACTTAACATTATCTGAAACTACAATTTGAGAGAAGTAAAATGGTGGTACTCACATATTTATCTGTGCTTGCTTTGTCATTACATTATTAATGTTTAGTGAGTGCTCCTAACTACCCCCACCCCTCCTTACTCACTGCCTCCTTGTAGTGTCTGCGACACTTTTAAGCTCTGCACAGCCTTACCGTGGACACTGCTCTGCTTACACATCCCCCTCCTTCCCCCCTTCTTTCTTTTCTCTGCTGATTCTCTTTATTGTTGCAGAAAGTGTGCTGGCAGGCAGCTAAATATCCTAGTTAGGGGTCAGAAATAGGACACATATATAATTTCTGCTTCTGGAGTGACAAGTCTTTCCTTGTAAATGCTGTGATATACAGTGGGATCTTTCTGTAACTGGTACATTTTAAAAAATTATTTATTTAGAGTATAGAACCCTTTAAACTTTGAGGAGTCCAGTTGATTTGTAAAGACCTTTTCTGTAACAGATTTGTAACATTTTGATTTTATAATAGAGGATATTCAATACACTGATTGTCACATTTGTGTTTTTAATTTAATTGTGGTGCAGAGATCCTAATTAACTGGAGACTGTTAACTCACCATGGGACTTATTTATAAAGTTCTATTAGATTTCATCACTGTGAATTCCCTTTTATTAAGTTTATAAAGATTTATAAAGTGCGAAATTCAGCAGCATTCATTTTTGACATGATGAAAAGTATTGTAAAATATGGAAAAATCTGGCATAAAGTGGGAAAATGTGATAAAATAGATAAAAATAAACCAGACCGATAAATGCCTGATCAGTGTATTTATCATTTAGTAAAATTAATGTAAAACATTTGGAGACCCCCAGAAACCGTACATGATATTATATTAATGGGAAATTTGCGTAATGTAATGTAATAGCACTATCCAGTGGTTGAGCATTTAGAACCAGCAGTCACAGGGAGGAAGTAAGTCTGGATCAGTACCGCGAAGGCATCAAGACTCAAAGGTACCAGTTGTATCTCCAGGGGTGAGGACCTAGCATTTTTAGCCCTCAGGCTGGATATAGCTAAACGTCACCAATAAATTAAATAGGGTAGGGAGAGAATAAAGGCTTTGAAACTCCCATTTCAGACTATGCAAATAAGGAACACAGACTTCTGGGTAATTACCATGCTTCCATGGAAGTTTTAGGAAAGCTATATCTTTAAAATGGCTTTTACAGCATTCTAGAAGCTAAATGCAAAACCAGAGCGCCAACTACAGACCGGTTTCGGCCGTAGTGCAGGCCTCTGGTTTGCAGTGTGAAGCGCCTATTTGGATATAGCTAGATGGAAGGGGGGGTCATTTCCCTATAAAATTCAAAATATCTTATAATTATATGTCAACTAGGGTTATAAACATGAACAAAGAGCTTAGATTAGCTCTAGAATACAACAGGAATGATGCGGATAATAACAGTGATTTTCTGTTGCAAACAGAAATAGAAATGGGCAGAAAATAAGTCAGTTTCCAAAGGATCTTACGCAAAGACAGAAAACAGAACATTACTTTATTGCAGTCCAAGCATAAAAAATTAGAACCAATTAAATCTGAGCATATGGGACATAGAAGGTGAATATAATGATAATTTCAAGGATGAAAGTTGATCTCAAAACTGTAATCATGATATGGTTCTTGGTTCCTAATGGTACACTATGTTAAAGTAATGACATGTACCAGAAAGATATATTCTGTATTTAATCCCATCGATATCATGGTACACTATATTAAAGTAATGACATGACCAGAAAGAAATATACTGTATTTATAATCCCATCGATATCATGGTACACTATATTAAAGTAATGACATGTACCAGAAAGATATACTGTATTTATAATCCCATCGATATCATGGTACACTGTATTAAGTAATGACATGTACCAGAAAGATAATACTGTATTATAATCCCATCGATATCATGGTACAATATTAAAGTAATGAACATGTACCAGAAAGAATATATACTGTATTTATAATCCCATCGATATCATGGTACACTGTATAAATGTAGACGTACCGAAAGATTATACTGTATTTAAATCCACATCGCGATCATGGTACACTGTATTAAGTAATGACATGTACCAGAAGATATATTACTGTATTTATAATCCCATCGATATCATGGTACACTGTATTAAAGTAATGACATGTACCAGAAGATATATTCTGTATTTATATCCCATCGATATCATGGTACACTATATTAAAGTAATGACATGTACCAGAAAATATATCTATTATTAATCCCATCGATATCATGGTACACTATATTAAAGTAATGACATGTACCAGAAAGATATACTGTATTTATAATCCCATCGATATCATGGTACACTATATTAAAGTAATGACATGTACCAGAAAGATATATACTGTATTTATAATCCATCGATATCATGGTACACTATATTAAAGTAATGACATGTACCAGAAAGAAATATCCTGTATTTAAAATCCCATTGATATTCATTGCAATTCTGTTAGATGCAATAGAACTAGAAAGGGAAAGTTTAAGTATAAACTTTGAATTTGGCTTGAAAGACTGCATTTTGTAAGGGAATTTGTGTTTTTGTGCTGCAGATTTTAAAACTAATAATGTCAAGATGAGGACATTGTTGTTTTTACTTACCCTTTAAATATGTCACATGCATTAAAGGTAGGTCAGTTGATGTGTGTGTATTCATATCAGGTTGAGGGATAAAATACTAACTTTTTGATGATTGGTCAAAATGAGTTTTTTTTACTTTAGTTAACCTTTAAAGTATGGCTGCCACAGTAATGGAAAGTAGATCATCGGTGTGGTGTACCCGTGTCTGGTTTTTGATGATTGGTCAAAATAATTTTTTGACTTTAGTTACCCTTTAAGTATGGCTGAACAGTAATGAAGGGTAGGTCAGTAGCTGTGTATACCTGTATCACGTTGGGGGTTAAAAAAACAAAGTTTTTTGATTATTGATCAAATTTGCTTTTTTGACTTTAGTTACCCTTTAAAGTATGGCTTCCACAGTAATGGATAAGTAGATCAGTAGGTGTGTGTACCTGGGTCAGGTTGAGGGTATGTCTTTTTGTGTTTACAACCATAAAACTATTTTTTATTGAGGATAATCTAAATTGTTTTTTTTTACTTTAGTTACCCTTTAAGTATGGCTGCCAGTCTACCACTGTAATGGATAAGTAGATCAGTAGGTGTGTGTACCTGGGTCTGGTTGAGGGGGTATGTCTTTTTGTGTTTACAACATAAAAACTATCTTTTATTGAGGATAAATCAAATTTGTTTTTTGACTTTAGTTACCCTCTAAATATGTGCCACCGTAATGGATAGTAGATCAGTAGGCGTGTGTACCTGGGTCTGGTTGAAGGGATATGTCTTTTTTGTGTTTACAACCATAGAACTATCTTTTATTGAGGATAAATCTAAATTAGTTTTTTTGACTTTAGTTACCCTTTAAATATGGCTGCCACAGTAATGGATAAGTAGATCAGTAGGTGTGTGTACCTGGGTCTGGTTGAGGGGGTATGTCTTTTTTGTGTTTACAACCATAAAACTATCTTTTATTGAGGATAAATCTAAATTAGTTTTTTTGACTTTAGTTACCCTTTAAATATGGCTTCCATGGGAATGGAAAGGTAGGTCAGTAGGTGGGTGTACCTGGGTCTGTGTGGGGGGTTGGGGATATCACCATTTGTATTTATAACCATGAAAAAAACTGTTTTGAAATATCCACATTTGATGATTGCTACCATTATAGTCTATGGGAAAAAATGTCCGGAAATTCACTTGCTCCCCGATTATTCTTCTTGTGCTAGAATCTTCTGCCCTTGGAGTGGAGGCAGGGGGGAACGCTACCTCGTATTGTCTGGCAAGGCCGCCAAAGGACTCCTATGTTACACTCCTGAGTGATCTATACTTACATTAACTGGGTCAACCGTTATCCAAGGCTTCTTCCCCTCGCCTCTGGGAATTACAGGCATTCAGAAAGAAAAGAGCTTAGAACAATGGTTGCTCTCCTTTTTATACTTTCACACAGTGGCCCCTTGGCCATATCCTGTAGAGACAGAGAAGACTAAAGGGTAATAGCTTATATTCCCTGCACACATTACCCAGTTTAGTTTCATAATCCCCCGCATGAAACAAAGGTTTGGATTATACTTTCTGAAGCTATATGGAAAATTACATATATGCTGTACATAACATTCTTCTATTGTCCTTTATAACGTTCTGCACTGAGGTTGGATTACAGAGCAGTAATAATAACTACAGACAAATTACATTGCTTTTGTTGTTTCAACTGGTGCACCCACATCCTATTAACGACCAAAAAATCACTACTAACCTTTTTGTCCCCGTGCTTTCACCCATAACTGAGATATCATAACAGTAGTAACAATCCGCGGATAGTACAATGAGACAAAGAAAACAGAAAGGTCATATCATTTATTGCTAAAGGCAGTACCACTTGATATCCACATGGTGGCAAACAAAAGCACAAAATTATGTTATAAGAACACTTTAATCATAGTTGTTATTCTCAGTTTAAAATAAAGATTTGGGATTTTCTTTTTGTGACTGTAAAGATTTTTATATTAAAAATATTGTCCTATGAAGACATTTACATAATCTATTTATATCAGATGTGAATCTGTTGCCAAAAACCTACATTTCTCTGATCTCTACTGTTGCCTACAATATAAGGCCAGTGGATGCCCATGATGCTGTACAGCGGATATGGTTTCACCATTGTGGTTGGTTGTTTTTGTCGCCAGCACCTTTTCCATATTTGCCAATCCAAGTGTCAGAGGGCCAGAGTCTCGTGGGCCACAGCACCCGCGACCCGTGGCGGCACCACATGGGGCTGTAAGGATGAGCAGGGGGGGCCTGCAATGGAGGGAACCATGGGGTAGATGAGTGGGAGGGACCAGGGGGGACTGCAAGGGGGAGGAGAACACAGGGCAGATTGACTGGAACAGGTTTCAGGAGCCAAACCAGGAGTTGCAGGGGACCTGGTAATGCTGCTAGCCAATCACATACACAAAATGCTAAATCTCAAACTATGCAAAAAAACAATCGAAATCACTGCAAAAACTCCCAGAGAGCAATTCCTATCAATTTACTAAAGTCATTTTGGACAACCGTTCCTCTGTAAGTAATAAGCTTGTAAAATTCAGTTACTGGTCGGTCCTTTTTCTTGAGGGACAGTTGATATGATGTCTGGTAAGAATTCAAACACCATAAATCTTTCTGAAGCTAGTTACAGACCTGCAACCTTTTGCTTTCCTCTAATTTTTCCTTCTCTTGGCAACCTTAGGCTCTGCTTCCTTAGAAGTACGCAGCGCTGTTACGTTATAGTTATACTAGTTGGAGTGAAAATAGACATGTACATTCCAGTCCACTAACTAGCAATAATCCTCATTTCCGGCCTAACTGTTGATCCGGAAGGCAAAAAAACCCACCCAATTTATGAGAGGGGAAAAAAATTCCTTTCCTGAATCAAGTGGGCAATCGGAAATTTCACTGATCAACTCCTATTAGTACTCAATTCAGTAACATTGCGACATCCTTGTTTGCGAACACTCATCCAGCTTTTAGTTTGAAACATTGAACCTGCCATTGACAAAGTCCAACTAGAAGACAGTTCCCATACTTTATACCGTTCCTCACAGTGAAAAACCTTGTCCGACTTGCAAGCCTAAACCTTTTTTCTTCAAGTCTTAAGGATGGCCACGTGTCCTCTGCATGCCTATTGGGAACAATGCCCAGATCATATTGTATGGCCCCGTTAAGTATATTATACACAGTAATCATATATCCAGCTCCCCAATCCCCCTTATTAATTTGTTGCCCTTCTCTGTAACCCTTTCCATTCAAAGATGGTCTAGTTGTCACAGGTTACAAAATTGCACTGCTATTCCAATGAGCCTTACCAATGCTTTGTAAAAACAGGAGAATTTAACATTTTCCTCCCTTGAATCATTACCTCCTCTTTATTTTTAACAAGACACATACCATTCTGGCTCTGGCTGTTGCCGGCATGGCACTGCTTGCGTCTCTTTAAGTTATCCACCAAAACTTCAAGCTCCCTTCGAACAGGATTCACTTAAAGGGTATCCACCCCCAAACTATAATCCCCCAGAATGGCCCCACACATGTAGTGTAGTGTATCCGTACATCACCTCCCGCTCCATAGGGTTCTCCTGTAGACCCCCCCTAAAGTCCCAAAAACTGTCCACACAGAGGCTAGCAGGGCTCTGCCTGCTACCTTGACTCCGGTAGATATTTGTCAGCATACTGCACGCCCTTCTCACCCCCTCGCCCCCCCCCTCCTCTACCTCCTCTCCCTCCCTCTCCTCCCGGTCTACTAGCCCTCTCCCCAGCGTAAACCCCCTAATAGTGCTCCCCCATTTCTGGCGCCCCCAACCGAGTTTGTATTTTCCAAAAGCTCCCCAAACTCTTACTCTACTCTCCGCTTTCCCTCCCTGCACTTAATGACCCGGCACAGCCGCTTCCGTGATTGGCTGCCGCTCATCCAATCACAGACGCGACTGCCGGTCCCGCCCCTCTGCTACGTGCATGCTTGCAAGCAGAGGCCGGCGTTGCAGTGGAGGAACGAGGGAGGTAAGTAAGGTTGGGGAGCTTTGGAAATTACAACCATGCGGTTGGGTACCGACATGGTGGAACATCATATCAAAAAACAATTTTAGGGTGACATGCCCTTAACAACAGAGCATTTAAACGTATAAGCAGCACAAGAATTTTTAAGTCCAAAATGCACACTTACATTATCAACATTGAATACTTATTCTGCCACTTAGCAGCCCAAAGGTGCAATCTATCTAGATCCCCTTGCAACGATTGCCATGCCTCTGAAGTTTTAATGGTCAAACAAGCTTCACCATAACACCACTTCCAAATCATAATTCAATAGATTAAATGAGAACGGCACCCAACTCACAAACGCTGTGCACCCCTTAGCACTTAGTCCTATGATGAAGCCCATTAAACAACTACCTCTCGCTCCTATTCATTAACCAATTTTCTAATCCATATACCAAATGTGCCTCCCCAGGCACAGCGACCTTGCTTATATTTAGTCCCTATGTGGGACTGTAATCAAAGTTCAAATTGCCTTGCCAAAATCCAAGTAAACTACCTACTGCTATGCCAGATCTTTATCTTGTATTAACTTCCTCAGTAAAAGCCAAGCAAGTTAGTTGAAAGATCTTTTCCCTCCTAAATCATGCGGTGGTTACTACTTACTTAACATCAGTCCTTGAAACATACTCTAAATATGTTCCCTTATTAACTTTCAGTTGTTCCCCACACTGAAGTTAACTACAGGGCCCCTGTAATACTCGCTGTGAACGACTTACCCTTTTTAAATGATTGGAATAACCATCACCTTTTTCCAATCCAGAGCACACATCTGGACATGAGAGCATCTGCAAAAAGTAGAAAAATGGCTTATAAATACAACTGAACTTGCTCCCTAAGTACCCCAGGATGTATTTATCGGTCCGGAGATTTATTGAATTTAACCTTATTTAGTTCTTTCCTGTACTATACTCTCATTTAACAAAGGGTCATTGAATCTTTTATACCATTTGCTACTATAACTCTATGATTCTGTACTTGATGTTTATAGTGGTATAAGAGTGAAAAAAAATATTCAAGACATGTGCTTATCGCCTCCGCCCCTAACTAACTACCCCATTAATGAATGTTCCACATTTCAGTCTTCATCTTCTTACTATTATTACTATTAAACAATGTGTTGCTTATGATGCTGTGTTCAGCTATCTAACTTCATATGATTTTAGCTAGTGTGATTGCTATTACACTCCTTGTTACAGTTTTTATAATCCCTAAAGGCCCTTTCCATTCCCTCTGACTTAAAGGGAGTCCACCCCAAAACTACTATCCCCCACTGACTGGCCCCATTGTGAGGTAGGTGTTGAATCCTGACTTACATCCCAGATCCATAAGTTCTCCTGTATCCCCCCACAGTCCCAAAAACTGCCCACCAGAGGGATAGCAGAGTCCATATCAGGAATTGCATCCTAGCCGGCCTCCGAGGAGAAGTTTGGCATATGCAGCTTCTCCCCCTCCCTCCCCCTCCTCTCCCTCCCGATAGCATTCCCTCCCCTTACCATAAATCCTTTAGGTAAGTCATTCCCCTGCCCCCCAGCCTAACCGCATTTATTATTAGAAAGTTCCCCAAACTTTACTTACTGCCCTCTTTCCTTCGCTGCACTGAACTTACCGGCAGCCGCGTCTGTGATTGGCTGCCACTCAGCCAATCACAGACGCGACTGCCAGTCGCCCCTCTGCTTTGCATTATCTCGCAAGCAGAGGGCCTGGCAAGCGCGGCGGAGGAAAGAGGGCAGGTAAGTAAGTTTGGGAACTTTCTAATAAATAAAGAGCGGTTGGGGCTGGGGGACAGGGGGAATACTATATCAAAACATTTTTAAGGGTGTACATACCTTTAAAGTTTTAAATGCCTTTTATTTCCTTCTATTTGCCTCTTTACATCAGAATTCAGCCACATGGGCGTGGATTTTTTTTACATTATTCTCAAGGGATAAACTAGATATGAACTGGCTTAAATCCCCTTGAACACAGTCCACTTCTGTTCAGTAACTACCTGATAATACATATCCCAGTTGACATTCTGAAGAGCTGCTTTTAACCTGGGAAAATTGCCTTCCGAAATTAATGTCTTTGTTAACCCAGCGCAATTTTCCTTTCGATAACAAAGTTCCAAACGACAATATTTCATGGTCACTATTCCCTAAGCATCCAGTTACCTTTATATCTATAATGCGCTCCACGATGTAGATATTACCAGATCCAACAGAGCTCCTTTTCTAGTAGGAAACTAGAAAATAGAGTATACGAACAGGGATAAGTGAAAGCAATTATACAGATAATAAAAATGAAATACAATTTCATAATGAGATCCCTGCCTGAAGAGCTTACAATCTAAGTGATGGGACAACATACGATCAAGTGGGGGGTAGGTACTGCTGTAACTTTGGATTGACTTAAGCTAAAGCATTATCTTGGAGTCATTTTAAAGGTAGATGTTGGCGTTTTTAATAAAGGTCCCTTGTATGGAGATCCACAGTTCCCCTTTAAACTACGACTGTGTACTGTGTCCATAAAAGTGCTCTCAGAGTTATTTTAGACCGTTAAAACTAAAATATCTGTAGCTCTTTGGATCTTAAGTAAGAAAGTTTGTAAACTTTCAGCTCCTGGTCTGTCCTGTTGTCTGAGTCTTTGGACAGTGATATGATGTTCTGGGTAAGAATTCCAAACCTAAAACTATCTTGCGGAAGCTAGTTACAGACCGGCAACCATTTCTATCCTTTCCTCAACCTATGGGCATCTGGGCTTCATTAAAAATTATTAGAAGTTGGGGAAGGGGTTAAAATACAGCTGATGATACCTGTCCCAGCAGTGTGCATGCTCAACCATAAATTGGAGGCGACCCCAAAATGAGATCCCCAAATGACATTGCCCTGAAGCTTACAATCTAAGTGGGTGGTGACAACATACAGATACAAGTGGGGGGATGGGAACTGCTGTAACTTGGATAGACTTAACTCATTTTAAAGGTAGAAGCATGGCATTTTAAATAAAGATCACTGGTATGGAACCACAGTTCCCTTTAAACTACCAACCCCGCAACGCATAAGGAGAAGGGCCTGGAGGTTATTATACAGCAGCAACCTAGGGAAAGTGTGCTAGATCCACACCGTGTATGAGTGTTTCATGGATCTCTTTAATGTCTATAATGTAGATTGCATTGAATATCATTCCTTTGTATCTAAAGTAACAATGTGACCATGTACAATGTGCAATATTTATAGTTAGTTAATGTATGATTGGGTTAATTAACCGGACATTCTACCACATAGTATTCTATGAGGATCGTAAATTGTCATTGGTTATTTAGATCGTTATTGGAAATTACATCTTTATCTGTACATTTAGGGTAACGATCATAAATTACTGATGTGATCGGTTATACAATCTATTACACCGATCGTTAAAGGAGTGGAAACCTACAAAAGCGATACCGCGCCTTTATAAATACGGCCCAATGTGATTTATAATCAAGCTTTGGAGTAAAATGAAGAAGCAGTAGATGATGTCTCAAGACATTCTTAAGTAAAACTTTAAGTATGAATCAGTGGGGTCCTACTTCTCTATTGGAATACCCATATTCTCATTACACCAAAGCCAAAGCCATATGACTAACCTTCCAGTAACTATAAATCCCTTTGGCCAGTGTTAAATGACATATATCAAATGATTATGCTGCTGCACTCACAATCATAGCCATTTAGCCTCCTAGTCTGGTTAGCAGAACCATTAGGTAGTACTTCTACCAGAATTAGGATTTTTTCCCTAGGACTGCTGGTACATCAGTCCAAATAATTCCTTTTATTTTATATATGCACTGGACTAAAATTTTCTAAAAAACATTCAATGGTAGATTTTTGCCAACTAATCTTATTCTATTTGGTGTTCACTTGGTCCATGGGCCACATCCACAGCTTGAAATCATATCAACATCTGGATACTAAAACACATTTTTAGACATGGGCTCTTACTTAATATTCCCAAATAATTCATCATAACTTGTATTTATTACTAGACATGGCCGGTTTGCGGTCCGAACTCAGATCTGCAGCGGATCTCGCGGATTTTTCCCGAATTCCACTTCCCAACGTTTTCTGAACTCCACTAATCCTGGGGGTCCTGTGGCCCAACACTTTAAGCCCCAAAAGGCCCTTCCTAGGGCCACAATGGTCCTTCTAAGGACCTGGGAGGGCCAGGACTTTTCGGCCATTCAAAGATTATCGACGGCTGAAAAAGTCCCGCAGCCGGGCGTTCAGGGTTCCGCGGCTCAACCCAGACCCCCTTGAACGGGACCCCCTTCCCAGCACACAGAAATGCCCTTGTGCCCTTTGGCACTGACAAGTGCCTTTTGGAGCTTAAGGGGTCCCGCAGCTCGAAATGGCCCCCCTCCCCGGCACTTAGAAGTGCCCTAGTGGCACTGAAAATGCCTTTGTTGGGGTCTTGCAGCTCGAAACCAGCACCACACATTGGCTCTTAAAAGGAGTGTGTTCCTTCTCTCTTCCCAGACTGGTGCTGGTGACATCAACGTCGCCAGTGTTGCTGGCCCAAAAAGGCACTTGTCAGTGCATCAAGGGCCCTTCAAGGGCTACAAGGGCACTTATAAGTGCCGGGGGAGGGGGTCCCGTTTGGCTGGGGACCCCTTAAGCCCAAAGGGCCAAATGGTCCTTCTAAGGACCTGGGAGGGGGTCCCAGGTTGAGCCGCAGGACCCAAAACGTCTGGACACAGGACTTTCGGATGTTCGAGAATCTTCGAACGGCCAAATTCAGGAACTCTTGTATCGCCATTCAAGGATTATGGAAAACGGCCAGTGGAACCCGGAAGTAGTGCACATGTTCGCTACTTCAGTACAAAGAATTTAAATGGACATCGGACCACCCACAAGCAAAACCCTAAAGTGCATCAAACATATTCGAGTATTTTGTAATTATTTGTGTTTATGTAATTACGTATATAAAATTGAATATCATACAAATAATTAGCCACAGTCTGGAAGGCCCAACTTTTTCCCTGGTTTCTCTTTTTGACTGTTGCCACTTTTAATCCCACTACCTATGATAAACTGTTAAATCCACAGTTCAGTTTTCTGAACGTATATTCTAACTAGCAGGAATTTTACATTAAAATAGGCTTATAAAAGTTGATTACATAAGCGGACCACTATATTAGACATGCCACATGTTGTCTGCTAGATGTTTAATTAATATTAATTAGCCTAAATAAATAATGCGCGTAAAATACTACCTGGCTTTCCTAAACTTATCTAGTTCTAACTGAATAATCTCTAATACATACCGCGAGCATAATACAATCAACATTATAGGGTATGTTCTACAGTGTGCTGTATTAGCTGTTACTTTGAACCTGACTTTTAATGATGCTTAGTCACGAGGAGTCTTGATGGCAGAAATGATGCTCTCTCATGCATAAAACATCTGTCTCCTGCTCTGAAAAAGGTACCTGAAAACTGGCTGACACAAGTGGTGCTGACACCCAGTGTGTCATATGAAGAGCCTTTAAGCATGACAGACAAGGAACGTTTCAGTAGAACTTTACATGTATTTGGGTTTTTTTTTTTAAGCTAAGAGATATTTGCAGATGCAGCTCTGCTTTAGTTATATTTTATTAGCAGATCTCATGTAAGACCATGGAAGTAACCTCTAGAAATTACAATGGATTCGAAACAGATGTGGAGAAACAGAACTGGTCGCCTGCACATTAACTGTTAAGTAAACACACACCTACGTATTCTGTAGTAGTCCATATACATTGCTAACACTCTCAAGGCTTCATTCCAATGTCTATGTCTATAAATATCCCAACTTGACCAGTAAACAAAATACATTGGATAGTAACATGGGTTAATATTTCAAGGTCTTTAAATGACATGTAAAATGGACAGCCTCTAATTGTAAAGATAGGAGTTATGTAAACAGTGGCTACCCTACATCCCCTACATATATACAAAGCACTGCACAATATGCCTTAATGGGGTTCATGAATTTTAGTTTCCTGGGAATTAGTAAGGCTGACTCTATGTAGGGTAATATCCATCCCTGAAACATGTGTTTGGTGTCACGCCAGTAAATGTGTTTTGATCACCACTCTCGGGATCCCGTGTACCGTTTTTAGACAGCTTTTTCAATGGCCTGAAGTTTCCGTTACAGTGGTATTTTGGCTAATGTATGGACTCAATGCATCAATGCACCATATACAAAATAAGATTTTGTAAAATCCGCTACAATGCTACTATAACTAATGTCAGGATAAGCCAATGAAAGTAAGCTACAATGTACAGGCTGGATTGCAATAAACTGGCTGCTTATAAGCCAATTGCTTTCACGTAGTAAAACAACGGGCAATAATACCACCTTGCAATGTAAAATATATAAAATGTAAGCAGCTAGAAAAGAAATGGATGTGCTATAATATTATTTTGTTTGCATCAGGTGCCTAAAGTAGGAAAATGCATTCTCCCTAAATACAGTACTCTCTTTTTACTACATATATTGGACTAATACCGGCAAAACAATTATTATTTATTCCTCCCTAAATTACACAAAGAAAATGACACTCCACTACGTAACTTCTAGCCACCTAACATAGCTTTTTACCAACTACAGTAGCTCAGCAAAGTTGCTCTATTGTGGAAGGCATACAGTAAGTCCAAAAACTGTATAGCCTAAGCACAGAACTGTATATGCTACAAAAGTGAAGCTTTTCATATCATGTTCTGTAAAGGTAACAGTAACTGAAAGACTTAAGGGCTAGGCCACACTAGCGCATTTTTCGCACGTTTGCGCACGACGTTTCGCGCTCCGTTTGCGCCCGCGATTTTCGCTAAAATGGAAAATCGCGGGAACGCCAAAATTCCCGCGATTCCGATGCGCATGCGATTGCGCGTCCGTTCGCGTTTTGGTAACGCATGGTTCACCTTTTTGGTGCGTAACGCATGCGTGTCCATACGCGAAAAGGCGAAAACGCGATCGCAAACGCGATTTTGTGCGCGATTCCTGGCGTTGCAGTGTGGCCTCACCCTTAGAAACACAAAAAAAGTGTTTCTACGTAAAGTTTTGACAAACAGGATGAGTACAATAAACCTACTAAAAGCTACATACTTTATCTGTCGTTTGGAACGAGTGTTGACACGATATTCCAATGACAATTTCTTTAATGTTTCTCTACAGCCTGTCTGGTCTATGGTGAAACATGCCTGTATACATTCTAGGTTGCCTGATTATTAAAGATAGTTCACAGCCACTTTGAATGGCAATTACAGTATCTGGTGTGCGTACACTATGTGAATAACATTAGAGGGAAGAAAGATCAGGACTATGTAAGGCTCATACTGCGCCCACAAGGATGTAAAACTACAGTAGTATCTCTGTACATGCATAGACTGGCAGTGGACTCTGGAAGTGGTAGTTCAACAACAACTGAATTGAAGGTAGACGGACAGTGATTATCTTATGAGGAAGGATCTTTATACTACTGTGTTTGTAATAAAAACTGAGCCAAGAGCTTATGTTTTTAACATTATTAATGGAGATTTTCAACAGTTGCCTTGCTTTCTTTAGTAGCAATTAACTACTTATTGTTTAAAAAAAAACAATGGATTAGGAATGGATTAGTATAGACTCAGGAACAAGATCAAACAATATGCTTGTGAGGTTCTCATTCATCCAGGTCATGGTATATCTGTTGTATTTATTAGATCAACGGGACTTGAAATGTAGTTCTTGAAGACGTTTCGCTAGTCATCCACTGGTTTCTCAATTCAGAATGACTGTACAGAATCTGTGGGCAATTATGTACCCTGGAAATCCCAATTAGCATATCACAGTCCAGGTGTTAGGGGTGTGGTTGGATAGTGCTAATTATAGGAGGGTTATAGAACGCCCAGAGTAAGGGTTAAAACAGCAGTGTACATGGCAGACAGTTGGTGTCGAACCCCCCCACCTCATTTAGGCTTGGTTTCTTTATTTCACATAAATGGGCCTCCTTCACCACCTCTTTGAAACCAGTCACGTTCCTTCGCCAATATGTTAACATTACATCTTCAAAGGTATGTCCTTTATCCTTAAGATGCAGGTACACGGCTGAGTCGCCACCGAGGAATTGGCTCTTCTGTGCTGGGCCATACGTTGAATGCAGTTGCTGTTTGGTCTCCCCCACCATACAAATCAAGACATTCTTCACGCATGCATGCATATATTGATGTCGCTTATCTTGTGTTTTGGTATTGGTCTTTCGATGTAAACGGGATGTAAATGACGTTGGCCACATCGATAAGCCCTCTCATCACGCCCCCTCTCCCCCCCTGCCTGAAGCACATAGTGGCAGGGTGGGATGTCTGGAATTGAATCTCGTAAAAAAAAACATTAAAACATTCTCTCTTTGCATAAGCTGGCAATAATGTCTCTGACACAGTAGGGATGGACTAGAACTCGAACCCGAGTTCGAGCCGAACTTTATGAGTTCAGACGAATTCGAACGATTCAAACTAGACTATTTTCGATATCCTTGAACGGCCGGAGATTCCCGAAATCGGACGTTCGCGGAGTGCCGAATCCCGCAGCGTACATTCGGGGGTCACGCAGTACGAAACATGGACCCGTCAGGACCCTTGCTGGTACTTGTAAGGGCCCTTGTGGCACTTAATAAGTGCATTTGTGGGGTCCCGCAGCTCGAACCGGGACCCCCAGTGAGCGGCTCTTAAAAGGCTATGAACCAGCTCCGCTTAGACCACCGACCCCGAGAAGTACCTCTGCGGCCACCAGGGTACGTCCGGCACTGGTGGCCTCACAAGGCCGATGTCACCTAGTGAACCAACACCACTGAGGTCGCCAATGCCAGGCAGGCTCCACTGCAAGCCGCCAGTGAGCCCGCTGGCACTGCCGGCCCTCAGAAAGCCGATGTTGCTAGCTGCTTCTTTCTCAGCCATCTACTGTGATGGCATCTGAGTTCCGAAGGATTGCACCTTTTTTATAGGTTTGCAGAAAGTCCTAATCCGTTGCAGAAAGTCCTAATCCGTTTCTGATTTTTCAATGTTTGGTCAATTTTTCAATGCTTGGTTTACATGGTTTACATTAACCAATAGATTTCAGAAAATGTTAGATTTTCGGAAGTGGCGTTTGAGTTTTTGCCGAACATTCAAAAATCTTCGAACGTGTTCGATTGTCAAAAGCGGCACGCGGAACGAAAGTAGCGCACGTGTGCGCTACATCCGGTTTTTATGCTATTCCCCGCACACGGACGGGTTCCCCAGACCTCTCCCAGGTCCCAAGGGCCTTGTAAGGTAGTTTTACACTGCAATATTTTGGAAGTTCATTCGAATTTGAACTATTTACCCCCCATTGACTTTAATGGGTCCGTTTGTGACCTTTGAACTTCTAACTTTTTTAGAAGTTCGAAGTTCGAAAATGGAAGCATTATTTTGCATGTGTGCACGGTTTAGAATGGAAAAGAGTGTCTGGGGGCCTCATAGCTCTAATATTTTATTTTTATTGCAGATCTGTTGTAAAATATCAATACAAATAAAGGTTTGGATGCACCTGACATCTTTAGTTAGAGGAATATTCTTATGTCACAAACGTACTGTAAAAAAGGAGCAAATACAACATTGAACAAGCCCGCCAGGGAATGACATATTATAACAGGATATGTCATAACTTCAAGCTTCTTGAGTCTACAGATAAGGCTGGAACTTTCTTTACAACATCTAAAATTCTTTTGTATAATGGTGGTGTAATGTGCTTTCCTATCCATTTACACACAGGAAATGTCTAGCTAAAACCAGTGAAATTGTTTATAAGGCCAGGTATATTCCAGTAATAGTATCTGTTGTAATAAAAACATAACAATAAAATCTTTGAGTGTAGTTGTTGTCCTCTCGCCTTAAACCTTTCTCTGTTGTGGCTCCCATCCTCTGGAATTCTATTCCCTCTCTCTACGTCAAAAACCTCATGAGCAGGTTTTAATCTACCTTACATCCTACCTGATCTAGTAACCAGCACGGTAGATGATGTTTTATTTGCACTGCATACGTCTCACTCCTGCACTTATACCCATTCCATTGTATCTGTACGTTACCCACCTAATTAGATTGTAGCTCTACGGGCAGGGTCCTCCTTCCTCTTGTGTAAAGCTCTAGCACTTTCATTTATATAATTTATATAAAGTTATATGTTTATTACTGAACTATGTATTTATCCCCCTTGTATGACTTTATTGATTTTAATACTGTACAGAGCTACGTCCCCAGTGGCGCTATATAAATAAACAGCTGTAGTAAATTCTGCCGGTAAGGTAAAAGTCGTACTGAGGTTTTTATCAGATTTGCACACTTTTATTTTTGAGGAACATTTCAACATTCAGGGTCACTTCTCTGCTTTGAAAAAGCCACAAAGATGCCAGGGTGCCTGGGAACGGAATTTGTGGTTATATGTTAAGATCTCTCCACAAAGAATCAGAGATCAGTTTTATCCACGGTTTCTCACTGCATGCTCATTTAAACCACACCTCAAAACAAATGCGGGCAAAAATGATCTAGAAATTTTACTATTATTTCCCTGACTTTGTGCTTAGGGAGTTTAAAAAAAAAAAAAACTTTGGAACATAGAGAATGACATTGTTGATGCGTGTCCCTGGCTCCATGCACTGTTAACTAGATTTAGCACAGCACACTATGGAGTCACATATTTGAATTCCTCAAGGAGTCATGTGTTCTGTCCTTTTGTTTCTTATTATACCAATGAAGAAAGAACATGTATCTTATACTAGACAAGCCCGCTACAATAACGGGTGCAGAAGCACAGAGTGCCCCCTAGTGTTCCCAAGGCCATAGCTCCTCCCATGTCCCAAGGCCAGAGTACCCTCTTAGTGTCCAAGGCCAGAGTACCTCTTAGTGTCCCAAGGCAGAGTCCCCCCTCTGTCCAAGGCCAGGGCCCCTCTGTCTCAATCAGAGGCCCCTCTGTCCCAATCCAGCCCCCTCTGTCTCAAATCCGGGCTCCCCTCTGTACCAAATCCAAGCCCCACCCCATTGTACCAAATCCAGCCCCCCCTCTGTCCCAAATCCAGGGGGCCCCCTCTGTCCAAAATCCAAGGCCCCCCGTCTGTCCCCGAATCCAGGCCCCCTCTGTCCCAAATCCAGGGCCTGTCCAAAGAAACTTATACTGCACGTTTACTGTTCTAGCATTGTCTTGTTTCTTAATCTCGCTAGTCTGTCCTTCCTGCCTGTAGTTGTCTTCTTCCTGTGTCTATGGTCGTCCAGTCAAGTATGGAACGAGTCAAGCACATACTGCCCGAACTCTGTCAGACACTCTCCCCTAGTAGGAGTCATAGGAAATGCAGAGACTCTCCTCTATGGTGAGTCAATAGGAACTGCAGAGACTCTCCCTCTAGTGGTGAGTCATAGGAACTGCAGTGACACCACACACACGGACACAGGGAAGCACACTCATGGTTTTATTATATAGGATTGCTCATTAAAAAGATGGGAGGAAAGATTCATGTGTCTTCTGGCAGAAAATGTGAATTAAACAATGAAACAAATATCCTTCACTTCATTGTTACATTCACTTGCAAAAGATGAGTCCATTCTGGGCAGCTTTGTGCTTTATTGGTTAGGTCTAGGTTTCAAATGCACCTGGTAGATGTTTAAATGTTCTTTCTGTGCTGGCTTCTGTTTCTTCTGGAAATCTACTTGCTCCCACAATCATAAGAAGAAGGTTGTTAATGTGTTTGAAAAGGTACAGTAACAAAATAACCATACAAAAACAGATAAAACAAGGCTGCTGCATAGATGCTTTCAGACCAGTGAGGGAGTGAGGAATGGGGTTTCTTACCATTCTGCAATCACCTAAGAGCAGCATCCAGTCTCAGTCAGAGCTCTTTAGTGGAAGTGGCTGCCCACCCCACGCCATCACTTTGATGGTGTACACGGTGAATGACAAGCATGTGACAGTGGGTAGATATGCCGACTATGGCCCTTGTGTCCTTATTTTGCATCTCCGGACATCAACACGAATTAAATTGTGGTATATACCCCCTTTTATACTATGGTCCCCCCCCCCTCTCAATAATCAGCACAATTAATAGACCTCCGCTGGGCACATTTTGATACAATACGTGCCAGTTATGTGCTCATTTTTGTCCATGGGCCAACTCCTGCCCCGACCAAATGCTGTGTCCTGTGCTATATATGGTAGCACTCCTTAGTGGTTTGCGAGGAGCTCAGTAATGACTGATGGTTACAGTAACTGGCTAATCAGAGAGAGTCTTGACTAGAGCTATGACAGACAAGTTAGAGTATGTTCACGCAGTGATACAACAGGTTCACTAACGGTTCTTCGACAGGTGCTCGCTAGGTAAACTCACAACAGGTATTCTCTCGTACAGTAGTGCTTCAGTGCAGGGCTACAAATAAAGTGCGGAATGTTAGCTATAAGAAGATTCTGTACGACTATTAGGAGATTCTGTTGGCCCACCACTAGCTGCCTGCCCGTTATTTTACCGGAGGGTACCTAAATGAGTGGGCCAACCATATGTATAAAGTTTTTTGAAAAACCCCTAAAATGAAAAGATACTTTAAAATTGTTATATTTAGATTAGCTGTGTAAGTATTGTATAAGAATATAGTAGTGGTGCAGCTGGAGTGATAGATTTTCCTATATGATCATACTAGACTATCGTTTAGTGAGGCGATGACCGCAGTGTAGTTTTCCTTGTTACCAGGTTAGTCTCTGGACCTATCTGCACTATCCACTTAAGATAGGGTGATTACTCTCGTGAGGAGGTGTGCCTCCTATTGCCCCAGTAGAGAATTTAGCTCGACTATCTATAGAATCTACCAGCTATTGCAACAGAAGATGATCTTTTGAATCTCGGCATATTCCCGGACTCTGCGTCCACTGTGGTCGCCCTTCATATACACTACACAGTCTTCCGAGCTTTAGACCCCCTCAGTCCATCATAGTTTTCAGTACTTTTAATTTTAATGGTTTTGTTTGTCACAATAAAACGATCCCCTGTCTTATTATAATATGCCGTTTGCCCCACCCCCCAACCCTACAATTGGTCCTCGCGTAAAGTTATACGCGGTCCCTGTGACTCAGACTATAGTTGCCTTTAGGCTACTTGCAGACAAACAGTAAATGAAGTTCCTGAGTGTTCCACGACAGTCGCCGTTAGACTTTATATATGGCATTCCTCTAGCAGCAAACACTGAAACAGCTCAGTTAAGAGCTCATCTAAAAATAGCTAAGTGCTTGCTCATGGTGTGATTCTTTCATTTTATCAATTCAGCGTGTAATCAACCTTTGATTGATGTGCTTCCTGGACCAATCTTTGTTTGTGACCTGACCATTCTACTGTCATATACTAATGTACTTTGCCTTACCTGATTGACTTCTGTGTATGACAGAAGGGGAAGGAGGGGCTCGAATATGCAGGCAGATTAGACAAGTTAGGGCTGTTAACATTGGAGAAGTGACGATTTGTGTGGGGATATGATCACCTTAATAAAATATTAATGGGCCTACAATGAACTCTCTGGTGCATTGTTTCAATAGGTCATATCAGAAGACTCATGGACATCCTTTAAGGTTGGGAGAAAAGAAGTTTCATCTTCAGGTTAGGAAAGGTTTCTTTACAGTGAGAACGGTGAATATATGTGGAATGTCTTCTCAGAAGTGTAATGGCAGGTTATTGAATAGCTTTAAAAAAGGTCTGGATAAGTTTCTAAACTAAAAAATATTGAGAATTACTGGTATTAATGCATTAGATCTGGTTGATCCAGGATACATTCCGATTGCCGTTTTTAGCTGGGTTTTTTTGCCTTCCTCTGGATCAACTGTTAGGTAGGGTTAAAAAAAAAAAAAAATATATATATATATATATAAAGAGGGTGAATAGGTTGGAGTGATGGACGTATGTTTTATTCAACCTTAATACTATGTTACTATGTTACACTGCTCTGTCTCCTGGTTTCAATTTCCATCTGTTTTATTTTGTGCTGCCAATTCTATACAAAATTCAGCTTTTTTGCTAATCTGCTCTATGTGTATCTGGTATTTTATTAGTGGCTTGGCTATAGCTATAATTCTTTGCAATGAAGCTTTGTACACACGTCAGATTATTTTTTCGCACGATTTGCCCGACGAACGACCCATCGCACGCATTCGTGCAAAAATTAAAGTTCAAAGAACTTCTAAGACAAACAATCCCTGACTATTCTCGGCTTTTTACGACAATTGCGCAATATTCTGAACGTCACGTATACGTTACGTCACGTAACACCTTACCAACAAAAACCTATCTATCCTTTTCATTAAGTATGTAATAGTATATAATAAGATGGTAGCGAACGTTCGTCGGGCACAACCTTTGAAAAGTATTTGAAGTGTTCTAGAACCTTAGATTTGGGGCTCAATCATGTCTATATCCGATCCAGCAATTGTGAGATTGTCTGTAGGTGAAGTAGTATTTGAGCCTGGAAACTGGGGTATATGGACTGGAGCCTTACTATAGTAAAATATGAAACCTCTTTAGGCACCTGGCTTGTTTATTTGGCATACTGCAAAGGCACTAAAATGTTTATGGGTGGCCAGCTGCTTAACTAACATTCCTACATTAGTAGCATAACTAATATCAAAATATAGTGACTAAGCTGCGGTTGCAGTAAAACCATTTAAACCTTCTAATAGCTTTTAGTTGCTTTTTCCATTTTTTTACAGTCAACTGTGGCAGTAGGTTGGATGGATTGTAGTGGAGTGGGCCAGTCAGGGATTTTACCAAATGGGTGTATAAGAATTCCACTGGATGAGAAGGCTGTGATTTGATTGTAGTGCTCAGCAGGCAGGCTGACTTATTGATGGGCAGAGACATGGTCAGCCAGAGGACAGGTACCCAGTAATGCAGAAATGCAGGCAGCCAGCTGCAAAGATAAAATATAAGACAGCAGACTAACAGCCAAGCTTAGAGGACAGCCGGGCAGTTGGTCAGTCAGCTTGGAGGACAGCAGATAGGCATCAAGCAATGCAAAACAGCTGAAATAAGTGAGCAGAAGAACAGCCATTGGGGAGTGAAGTTGCTTAATAGCTAATCAGAGCCTCTTGAGAATCCTCAGATTACAAGGAGACTCCTGTTTTTCTTATATACATAGGTGTAGCAGCCATTGTGCTATGTGCAGCTGTTAGCCAGTAACAGGGCATGTTAGACCATCTAAGAACAGATTTCATACATTTCCATTTTTGCCGTGCATAACGAATCTCTGTTCAAATGTGAATCAGAGTAGACTTTAAAGCCTATAGGTTGTAGGAAAGCAGATTATGAGACAAGTTATAAGCCACTATATATATCATGGAATGTAGCATTTTGACATAAGATACAAACTCCTGAAAACGTTGTACTTGTGATGAATTGTTTGTTATATACAAAGCTAAATTTCTGTTTTTTTAGGTTGGAATTCAAATAAATAAATTTGCCCGGGCTGATCAGTCAATATATTCTTTATATGATTAGAAATTGAAGGTCAATGTGATTAGAGGTGCAGAGAGAGCAGCGATATAGAGACTGATTCAATGTTGAGTGAACATCCATTCATCAAATATCTGCCCAGTGTGACCAGTGTATGGACAGCATTATCCCTGATTGGTCTTAAGGAATGTTCACCCCCAAATGATATTCATAACCAGGACCTCCAAATGATTCTAAGGCAATGACCCATGTTTGTATTGCCATTTTCCAATAAGGGAACTGTGGTCCAAAAATAAATTTAGGTAAATTAATAGAAGTGCTCTCCTGAGAATTTTTGCAATTACTTTCATTATTTGTTTTGCATAATTTTGGAGATATTTACATTTGTGTGTGATATGGCAGGCCCCCCCTTGGCACGTTACATCCCTGTTTGGCTCCACCCCCTCGGAGTGCCGGACCCCGCCCACTCATGGGTCAATTGGCCCCGCCCACCCGTGGGTGCTCTGGGCCCTCCCTACTCAACCCCCCCGAAACAGAAAACTGAGTGAGAACTCTGCCTGAAAAGGCTGTTTTCACATAGTGGAGGGGTAGGGCTGTAGATTCCCTTACTTTCCCCGTGGGGATCTTCACACAGCAGGGGGAGGGACTTCCTGTCTCCTTTACACACTGAAGTCTGAGGCTGTGCTCGCTGGTGGCGAGGTGGAGGAGCAGTCTTGTCAGCCTCCCACCCATTAACTTCTGGTCAGTAATTTCTTTATATCTGGGCTGTGGACACGTAGAGAGGGGGTTGATGGCTCATTTTAAAGGCATTTCGTTTACCATCACCTTCTAAGGAGGACCACAGTTCCCCTTTTACCATAATTATGATTATGGAGCAGTTTCACCTTTCTCATACAAAAACACAAAAATATAAGCAGGCCCGATCTATAGACCAAGTACGTTAAATGCCACAAGCTGTTACACCTTTACTCGCTTCAGGTGCTACAGGTGACAATGCAAATATAGTGCAAAAAGGAATAAAGGACAGGCCACACTAATGTGTTTCACATGCGTTTCCATAACGGAAATAGCAAAATTGCATGGGCAAGCGCACTACATGCACGATTCTGGTGCGTTGTGTGTGTCCTCAGCCTAATGAACATAAGTTTCAGCAGGATCAGTCTCCCTTCCTAGGTGCATTATACAGTATGCACATGCACAGAAACCCATGGAACCTGTAGTGTGCAGTCATCACTTTTATGGCTTGTGCTTGCTATTTCTGATCCAGATCACAGTTCCACAACATGTAACTGTAAAGTGCTCTGTGGAGTCTTCATACAGTATTTTTTTTTATATATATTATTTTCCTAATATGAAAATTCCTACTCAGAGCAGTAATTACCTCATTTTGCTGGGCACTGGTTGTCGTCTGCTGAATGGGAAGCTATCCCTTTGGCTTAATTTGCCATTTCCCCTTTTATAAATCATGGTAGTAAAGAAATTTTGAGTGTCATTCGCCTTAAAAAAAAAAAGTTTCTTGCACACCAGTCCTGTTGAAACTGAGCATGGTTTAAATATAGCCTTTATTTTTCAATTGACCAAAGTGACTTTTACGTGTAGAACTACAAAAGTTCAAAAGAAAATGAAAATAAATCAGCATAAGTCAATTGTTACTACTAGGCAATGGAATAGTCTTGGGCATGTTCACCCTTTAATGAAAAATTATATATAGCTAATAAATCATTCCGTCATTGCTGTGATGTCATCTGTTAGATCAATGACTGACTGCTCCTTACTGGAAGAACCAGAAAGTGAAGTAACATAACATTAGGCAGCACTTCAGGCTAGACTTACATCTCTCTGCTTTAAATATGGACAGAGCATCTAACTACTGCAGTTTTTTTTTTGGGGGGGGGCTTTTTTAAAAATATAATCTACATTATAAATGTATATCTCACTTGAAGGAGAACTATAGTGTGCATAAAGTATAAACAACCACAGTTAAAATGAAGACAAGGAGGTAGTATTGGTACTTTCTACCTCCAAATATAACGTCTATGAGGAGCAGCAGCAAAAAGCCTGTTTCTGTCAGGCTTCCTGAGTATTAAAAAAACTGTATGTGCTGTAGCTCCTCAACGAACAATATTGGGAGCTGGGAATAATCAGTTCTACTCTCTATGGTTTTACAGTACGTATAGTAAAACCACACAGTGACATAATATAACTGTATGATCAGTTTATTTGGTTTTAAATAATAACTTTGCGGTTTTATTTATTTACCATAGAATAAAGCCAGTCATACTTCTAATTAAGTTATTTACAGCAGAGAAGTAGCATGGGTTTCAAATATAAAAGAATAAAGTGAGGAAAGTGACATCCTGTACCTTTAGTGATCCATAGAGTCTTTTATGCCATCTTAAATTCTGGCAGTCACATATGCAAATTGGTTCCTCAGAATATAAAGAAATTCATGAATAAAATGTGCTTTGATTTTCTTTAAAAAGTGTATAATAAGGCTGCCAAGAAAAACAGCTTTGACAATCTACTAACACCAATGTCTGAATGTATCTTAATGCTGGTGACTTGACACTGTCTCTTTAATGGATTTATTGCATCCAGAAAGTGCCTAAAGGTTCGTACAACACATTCAATTTGTGAGCAAGCAACGACCCCCGACTGCCAAGCTCTAAACACGACGAACGTCCTTTTCGGCCAAGAATCGTCTGTGAGTATTCATTCAGGTGGGGGTCGTTCGTTGATCCACCTGGCGAATGGCCGAAACGGCCGTTCATTGCGTGTAGTGCACAGCCATCAGGGGTCATTGGTCGCTCCCAAGTTGAGCATGTGTACGAACCTTTATAGATGGTAAATAGGGCTCAAAGTATGTGCTACCAGAAATACCCCCATCTAGGCATTATTGGTATTTGGTCATACACTGCCCCAATATTTGGAAAAATCTATGAATGGCCAATCTTTGTGTCGAATTTACATTTTTTACAAATCTGAACTTGAAGAAGTAAAACATTTGGTTGTTAAAATTATGAAAATAAAATGTGCTAGGAAGGACAATTATTTCCCCTCTATCCTCTACCTCCAACATGTGTTTACCTTTATGTGTCTGATATATATACCTAAACCTGCCTCCATCTGGCCCTGCTCCTCCCTCAGTCTGGGGCTGCCAATGGGAAGACACACTTTTTGCTGAGCACATCTTATATTGGTCAGGTTCTGGACCCAAGAAAGGTGTGGGGCCTGACCAGAATGGTAGGTAAACAAAAATTAAGGACATTTTAACTCCTGATATACTTAATTATACTTTCCCTCGCCCCTCTGGTCTAATGCTACCCCATGGACTGTTAGCGACAAGTCCATGGGAAGACATGGTCTGCAAGGTGCTGTTGTAGTAGTAATAGTGGACAGCTGGGAGATGCAGAACCGACTTGACCAGGAGAGGAGGGGAACGAGAGTAAAGTAATTATAATTGTCATTTAAGGAAAGTTTACAGGTACTAAAGTAAACCCAGGATGGGGTGTTATTTTAGAGATTTTGCCTTTGTGCAAGTCACCACAGAAAAAATCTATATGTGCCCTAGGCTTAAATTTCTTTACAATAATGTAAGAAAATAAGTAAAAAAGTGCTAATTATTGAATGTAACGTTCGAATTAGGTAACCCTCAATGTAACCTTTGATCTTGGTAACCCTCGAATGTAATGGTCGGTAACCATCGATTGTAATGTTCAATTCTGGATAACCCTCGAATGTAGCCTTTGATTTCGGTAACCCTTGAATGTATTGTTCGATAACCCTACAATGCAATTTTGATTTCTATAACCCTCGAATGTTGTTTGAATTCGGTAAGCCTCAAATGTATCGTTCGATAACCCTCGAATGGTAATGTTAGTTTTTCAACATTATTAAATGTAGTGTTCGAATTCGGTAACCCTCAATGTAGCATGCGGAAACCTGACATTGCAAGATCTTGAAGAAAGAAGTGTTTAAACGCATTTGGTGAAGGTGCATGTTCCCCAGACAGGTGCATGTGCCACAGCCATTTACAGCAGTGCTATTATCTCTTACTGACTTTAATGGGTTAGTTTCTGAACTTCCAAACTTTTAGTTCGGAAGTTCAGAAATAAACAAACTTAATTTCGGCCATCTCTAGTATTAAAGGGTCACTATAACTCACTCAAACAACTAACATTATCGAAACTACAATTTGAGAGAAGTAAAATGGTGGTACTCACATATTTATCTGTGCTTGCTTGTCATTACATTATTAATGTTTAGTGAGTGCTCCTAACTACCCCCCCCCCTTACTCACTGCCTCCTGTAGTGTCTGCGACACTTTTAAGCTCTGCACAGCCTTACGTGGACCATGCTCTGCTTACACATCTCCCCCTCCTTCCCCCCTTCTTTCTTTTCTCTGCTGATTCTCTTATGTTGCAGAAGGTGCTGGCAGGCAGCTAAATATCCTAGTTAGGGTCAGAATAGGACACATATAATAATTTCTGCTTCTGGAGTGACAAGTTTTTCCTTGTAAATGCTGTGATATACAGTGGGATCTTTCTGTAACTGGTACATTTTTAAAAAATTATTTATTTTAGAGTATAGATACCCTTTAAACTTTGAGGAGTCCAGTTGATTGTAAAGACCTTTTCTGTAACAGATTGTACATTTTGATTTTATAAATGAGGATATTCAAATACACTGATTGTCACATTTGTGTTTTAATTTAATTGTGGTGCAGAGATCCTAATTAACTGGAGACTGTTAACTCACCATGGGACTATTTTATAAAGTTCATTGAATTTCATCACGTGGAAATTCCCTTTATTAAGTTTATAAAGTATTTTAAAGTGCGAAATTCAGCAGCATTCATTTTTGACATGATGAAAAGTATTGTAAATATGGGAAAAATCTGGCATAAAGTGGGAAAATGTGATAAAATAGATAAAATAAACAGAACCAGAAAAATGCCTGATCAGTGATATTTATCATTTAGTAAAATTAATGTAAAAATTCGGAGACCCCCAGAAACTACTGATATTATATTAATGGGAAATTTGCGTAATAGTAATGTAAAAGCACTATCCAGTGGTTGAGCATTTAGAACCAGCAGTCACAGGGAGGAAGTAAGTCTGGATCAGTACAGCGAAGGCATCAAGACATCAAAGGATCCAGTTGTATCTCCAGGGGTGAGGACCTAGCATTTTTAGCCCTCAGGCTGGATATAGCTAAACGTCACCAATAAATTAAATAGGGTAGGGAGAGAATAAGGCTTTGAAACTCCCATTTCAGCAATATGCAAATAAGGAACACAGACTTCTGGGTAATTACCATGCTTCCATGGAAGATTTTAGGAAAGCTATATCTTTAAAATGGCTTTTACAGCATTCTAGAAGCTAAATGCAAAACCAGAGCGCCAACTACAGCCGGTTTCGGCCGTAGTGCAGGCCTCTGGTTTTGCAGTGTGAAGCCTATTTGGATAAGCAGATGGAAGGGGGGGTCATTTTCCCTATAAAATTCAAAATATCTTTAATTATATGTCAACTAGGGTTATAAACATGAACAAAGAGCTTAGATTTAGCTCTAGAATAACAACAGGAAATGATGCGGATAATAACAGTGAGATTTTCTGTGCAAACAGAAATAGAAATGGGCAGAAAATAAGTCAGTTTCCAAAAGGATCTTACGCAAAGACAGAAAACAGAACATTACTTTATTGCGTCCAAGCATAAAAAATTAGAACCAATTAAATCTGAGCATATGGGACATAGAAGGTGAATAATAATGATAATTTCAAGGATGAAAGTTGATCTCAAAACTGTAATCATGATATGGTTCTTGGTTCCTTGGTACACTATGTTAAAGTAATGACATGTACCAGAAAGATATATTCTGTATTTATAATCCCATCGATATCATGGTACACTATATTAAAGTAATGACATGTACCAAAAGAATATACTGTATTTTAATCCCATCGATATCATGGTAACTATATTAAAGAATGACATGTACCAGAAAGATATATACGTATTATAATCCCATCGATATCATGGTACACTGTATTAAAGTAATGACATGTACCAAGAAGATATATACTGTATTTATAATCCCCGATATCATGGTACACTATATTAAAGTAATGACATGTAGAAAGATATATACTGTATTTATAATCCCATCGATATCAGGTACACTGTATTAAAGTAATGACATGTACCAGAAAGATATATACTGTATTTATAATCCCATCGAATCATGGTACACTGTATTAAAGTAATGACATGTACCAAAAGATATATACTGTATTTATATCCCATGATTCATGGTACAACTGTATTAAAGTAATGACATGTACCAGAAAGATATATTCTGTATTTATAATCCCATCGATATCATGGTACACTATATTAAAGTAATGACATGTACCAGAAAGATATATACTGTATTTATAATCCCATCGATATCATGGTACACTATATTAAAGTAATGACATGTACCAGAAGATAAAGATATATACTGTAATAATCCCATCGATATCATGGTACACTATATTAAAGTATGACATGTACCAGAAAGATATATACTGTATTAATCCCATCGATATCATGGTAACTATATTAAAGTAATGACATGTACCAGAAAGAAATATCCTGTATTTTAAAATCCCATTGATATTCATTGCAATTCTGTTAAGATGCAATTAGACTAGAAAGGGAAAGTTTAAGTATAAACTTTGAATTTGGTTGAAAGACTGCATTTTGTAAGGGAATTTGTGTTTTTGTGCTGCAGATTTTAAAACTCAATATGTCATGATGAGGACATTGTTGTTTTTTACTTACCCTTTAAATATGTCACATGCATTAAAGGTAGGTCAGTTGATGTGTGTGTATCATATCAGGTTGAGGGATAAAATACTAACTTTTTGATGATTGGTCAAAATGAGTTTTTTTTACTTAGTTAACCTTAAGTATGGCTGCCACAGTAATGGATAAGTAGATCATCAGGTGTGTGTACCCGTGTCTGGTTTTTGATGATTGGTCAAAATAATTTTTTGACTTTAGTTACCCTTTAAGTATGGCTGCAACAGTAATGAAGGGGTAGGTCAGTAGCTGTGTATACCTGTATCACGTTGGGGGTTAAAAAAACAAAGTTTTTTGATTATTGATCAAAATTTGCTTTTTTGACTTTAGTTACCCTTTAAGTATGGCTTCCACAGTAATGGATAAGTAGATCAGTAGGTGTGTGTACCTGGGTCAGGTTGAGGGTATGTCTTTTTTGTGTTTACAACATAAAACTATTTTTATTGAGGATAATCTAAATTGTTTTTTTTTACTTTAGTTACCCTTTAAGTATGGCTGCCAGTCTACCACTGTAATGGATAAGTAGATCAGTAGGTGTGTGTACCTGGGTCTGGTTGAGGGGGGATGTCTTTTTTGTGTTTACAACCATAAAACTATCTTTATTGAGGATAAATCAAATTTGTTTTTTGACTTTAGTTACCCTCTAAATGGCTGCCACCGTAATGGATAAGTAGATCAGTAGGCGTGTGTACCTGGGTCTGGTGAAGGGATATGTCTTTTGTTGTTTACAACCATAGAACTATCTTTTATTGAGGATAAATCTAAATTAGTTTTTTTGACTTTAGTTACCCTTTAATATGGCTGCCACAGTAATGGATAAGTAGATCAGTAGTTGTTGTGTACTGGGTCTGGTTGAGGGGGTATGTCTTTTTTTGTTTTACAACCATAAAACTACTTTTTTTGAGGATAAATCTAAAAATTTTTTTTTGACTTTAGTACCCTTTAAATATGGCTTCCATGGGAATGGAAAGGTAGGTCAGTAGGTGGGTGGTGTACCTGGGTCTGTGTGGGGGGTGGGGATATCACCATTTGTTTATAACCATGAAAAAAAAATGTTTGAAATATCCACTTTTGATGATTGCTACCATTATAGTCTATGGGAAAAAATGTCCGGAAATTCACAGATAACGCTAGAAGATAGCACACTTCTCCTATATGCCCCGCACGTCTGTACCGAATTTCATGTCTCTAGCTCAAAAACTGTGGGAGGAGATACGGTCCAAAAAAGCGGAAGAATAAAACGGAAGAAAAAGAAGAAGAAGAAGAAGAAGAAGAAATAGAAAGAACAGTAATTTGGCTTTTTCAAGCCAAATTAATTAGATTTCGTTTTAAACACAACATTCCAAACAGGAAAAAAATATAACGAAATAGTACATAAATCTTAAATTGGTTATAATTGCTTATTATGGATCATTTAAAGGGCATGTCCACCCCCAAAACTAAAATTAAAACTAACTGTGTAGTGTTAATAAATCCTTACCTTACATCTCTGCTCCAAGTGGTTCTCACCTGAAGAAGGGGGCACGTTATTCCCCGAAACGTTGTGTTTGTGTGTGATGTGTGGTCCACAATAAAAATCTAAAATTGATTGGAGTGCGACCCTCTACTTCCTCAAGTTTACTGAAACTATTGTGGTTTGAGGGGAGAACCATTTGAGGTATCTGCACCCAGAATTGGACAAGAGTGCACCTCCAGCTTTATTCCTTGTGGTTCTCCTGTAGTGCTTTCCCCAAGTCCAAGGAAAATGAAGAGCAGGATCCTGGCTGCCTGTGTAAAGGTTTCTGCCTATTCTGTGTCCTCCGGGAGGTTTGCAGATATGCGCAGGGGAGCAGATTCCCTCCTCCCTCCCACCATCCACAACCATCGCACTGTTTTTTAATTCCTTCGTTTTAATTCCTTCCTTAAAACCCCTTTTCTGTAGTGCAGCCTAACCGCTGGGATGGGGGAGGCTACACTACAGAAAAATATGGGTTTTAGGGTGGATATACCCTTTAACAAGGTATATAGGACCCATTTTCAAATGCAGTTAAAATATCCTGTACATACACACACAAATGCAAGAATATGCAGCTTTCAGGTGCGGTGCAAAGGATGACTGGAAATGTATACATTACACCAGCACTCAACTACACGTATAGTCAGAAATGACGATATAAGAGTTAAACATACATGCAAGCAATGAAGGGTAATCACCTGCACTGATGTTAAAATGGATACCTTTAGTTGCATCATTTGTACAAACATGCGTCAGGTGACGCACCCCTCCAAGGCAGTATCCCAGCATCAATCCTAACCTGGAGAAAAAAGTATATTTATATATCTATTTATGAGATAGTCGGTTACAAGAAAAATTGAATAGAAGGAGTAGCAGTTACAGAGCATGTTAAAGGGGAAGTTCAGTGCAAATACATATGCTTTTCAGAAAAAAGAGCAGTATTTTTTTTATCCCAATGACCTTAATCTGCCCATTCAGGATTGTGTCTGTGTATAAAAAAATGCAACCGAAATACTGACTTCCTGTTTGCAGGATCCCTATTAGACAGCGTTGTGGTCTTGCCCTTGACCCAGCACCTGGATTGACCCAGTTGCTCAGTAGAGATCTTAGCTTGTTTGACCCATCCAACAGCCAATCAGTAGAAATTACTGTTAGGAACATTCCAAGGATGTGGTGCATCCTGGGAAGAAGAAGGACTGTTACAGAACCTAAAATGTCAGCTCACTAATGTCACCAGCAGGGAACAGCAAAGGGTATGAAATCAACTGATTCTTCAAAATGGAAGAGAATATGTAGAATAACTAAGAAGGCATTACACAAACTAACAATTTAACAAATATTGATCATTTCCACTGAACTGTCCCTTTAAGTGAACTGTGTACAAGTAGCTGAGAGTCACCCAGCTAAGGTGGTTTATTGGAGCTGACCCCCAACTACAAGGGTGTATATGTAGCTCAAAGCACGTCAGTGAGTCTGGCATCACCAAGTTTTTGATATGATTAAAAGTTTGTTCACCATTCGAATAGAAACATGTGTGTGTGGGCCCTTTATCGGACAAAATGAACATTCGGTCAGGGATCGTTGCCTGGCCGACCTGGCAGATCTCCGAACGAACGTCCATTTTGGCCCACACTTGGGCAAAACGTTCCGGACCCGCGATTGCACGTGTGTACGAAGCTTCACAAGGCAGATTTGGCCTAATCAATTACATTACTAACAAATCTACTGTATTTAAATTGAGATAAAATGTACTAGTGATATATGTTTCTCAGTTCAATATGTACTTATCTATGATGGGCTGTCTGATCATTGTTTTTTTATGGTTTGGGTTCCTTTCATAAAATATCCAAAGTAACATAATCATTAATAAAAATTGTAGAAGTATAAACATAAAGAAAGTATCCAATCTTGGGTCCATGATGTCAGATCTAAAAAATGACCAACAATGGAAATGTTAACGAGAATGTGGGATATTGTTCTTAAATAAATCTCTTTTGTTTAACTTGGAAATTACACACAATGCTTTGCATCATCTATGCCTTAAACCATCAAGTCTATCACACTTTATGCATGCCATATCCAAGCAACATTGCAGTACCAAATGAATTAACTAATCCCTCCCTTCAATGTAAATGGCGACCCTTTCTGTAGTCACATTACTGTGCCTGGGCTGTGACTGGCAAGGGAGATAAGGATCAGGTCTTTAGGGAGAGTTTAGGCTTGTTTTTCACAAAGCTACAAACAAAAAAAATTTGGGATATCTTCCATATATAAATTATTTAAAGGGCATGTCCAGCCCCATATCTAAAATGTGCCCCACCTCTGGCTCCACTGTGTAGTGTGGTAATATCCTTACCTTTCTCCTTTGCGCCATATGGTTGTACTGCAGTGCCCTCTGAAAATCCAGAAACTGAAGAGTAGGAGCCTCTTTGTGTTTAATCCATTATATGACCCTTCCTTGTCCTCCTGAAGGACTCTGGCATGCGCTACCCACCCACACCCCCACCCCCTGGATCCCTCGGCTCTGCAAATTATGTTTTTAAAAAATTGCACACACTGTAGAGGCCCCCCCAACCCTAAACACGATATTAAAATCTATAAAATCAGGCAAGAAATGTACTTACACACCTTACTTCCCCCTGCTCCTTCTGAAGGAAGGTGATTGGCTGACTTTCAACCAATTACAGACACACCTGCTGGTCTTGCATATTCTATCTGTTGGCTGTGCCTTTATAATAATCCCAGTTTGTTGTACCTGTATAAATAATCCAAGTTTGCTGTACCTGTAATAATAATTTAAGTTTGCTGTAACTTTAATAATAATCCAAGTTTGCTGTACCTTTATTAATAATCTCAATTTGCTGTACCTTTAATAATAATCCCAGTTTGCTGTACCTTTAATAATAATCCTAGTACGCTGTGCCTTTAATAACAATCCCAGTAAACTGTACCTTTAATAATAATCCCTATATGCTGTACCTGTATTAATAATCCCAGTTTGCTGTACCTATATTAATAATCCCATTATGTTGTATCTTTAATAAGAATCACAGTTTGCTTTGCCTTTATTTATAATCCCTGTTTGCTGTACCTTTATTTATTGTTCCAGTATGCTGTACCTGTATTAATAATCCTAGTTTGCTGTGCTTAGTTTGCTGTACCTATATTAATTATTCCAGTGTGCTGTACCTGTATTAATAATCCTAGTTTGCTGTGCTTAGTTTGCTGTACCTATATTAATTATTCCAGTGTGCTGTACCTGTATTAATAATCCCAGTATGCTGTACCAGTATTAATAATCCCAGTATGTATTAATAATCCCAGTATGCTGTACCAGTATTAATAATCCCAGTATGCTGTACCTGTATTAATAATCCCAGTATGCTGTACCAGTATTAATAATCCCAGTATGCTGTACCAGTATTAATAATCCCGTATTAATAATCCCAGTATGCTGTACCAGTATTAATAATCCCAGTATGCTGTACCTGTATTAATAATCCCAGTATGCTGTACCAGTATTAATAATCCCAGTATGCTGTACCAGTATTAATAATCCCGGTGGCCAGCTGCTTAACTAACATTCCTACATTACGTAGCATAACTAATATCAAAATATGTGACTAAGCTGGCGGTTTGCAGTAAAACCATTTAAACCTTCTAATAGCTTTTAAGTTGCTTTTTCCATTTTTTTACAGTCACTGTGGCAGTAGGTTGGATGGATTGTAGTGGAGTGGGCCAGTCAGGTGATTTTACCAAATGGGTGTATAAAATTCCACTGGATGAGAAGTTGATTTTGATGTCTCAGCAGGCAGCTGACTTATTGATGGGCAGAGACATGGTCAGCCAGAGGACAGGTACCAGTAATGCAGAAATGCAGCAGCCAGCTGCAAAGATAAAATATAACAGCAGACTAACAGCCAAGCTTAGAGACAACCGGCAGTTGTCATCTTGGAGGACAGCAGATAGGCATCCAGCAATGCAACAGCTGAAAATAAGTGAGCAGAAGAACAGCCATTGGGGAAGTTGCTTTAATAGCTAATCAGGCCCTCTTGAGAATCCTCAGATTACAAGGAGACTCCTGTTTTTCTTCATATACATAGGATGTACCAGCATTGTGCTATGTGCAGCTGTTGCCAGTAACAGGGCATGTTAGACCATCTAAGAACAGATTTCATACATTTCCATTTTTTGCCGTGCATAACGAATCTCTGTTCAAATGTGAATCAGAGTAGACTTTAAAGCCTATAGGTTGTAGGAAAGCAGCATTATGAGACATTAGTTATAAGGCCACTATATATATCACATGGAGTAGCATTTCTGACATAAGATACAAACTCCTAAAACGTTGTACTTGTGATGAATTGTTTGTTATATACAAAGCTAAATTTCTGTTTTTTTAGGTTGGAATTCAAATAAATAAATTTGCCCGGGCTGATCAGTCATATAATTCTCTTATATTGATTAGAAATTGAAGGTCATGTGATTAGAGTGCAGAGAGCAGCGATATAGAGACTGATTCAATGTTGAGTTGAACATCCTATTCATCAAATATCTGCCCAGTGTGACCATGTATGGACAGCATTATCCCTGATTGGTCTTAAAAGGGAATGTTCACCCCCAATTTTGATATTCATAACCAGACCTCCAAATGATTCTAAGGGCAATGACCCATGTTTGTATTGCCATTTTCCAATAGGGGAACTGTGGGTCCAAAAATAAATTTAGGTAAATTAATAGAATGCCTCCTGAGAATTTTTGCAATTTACTTTCATTATTTGTTTTGCATAATTTTGGAGATATTTACATTTTTGTGTGTATATGGCAGGCCCCCCCTTGGCACTTACATCCCTGTTTGGCTCCACCCCCTCGGAGGTGCCGTGACCCCGCCCACTCATGGGTCAATTGGCCCCGCCCACCCGTGGGTGCTCTGGGCCCCTCCTCTCACACTCAACCCCCCCAAACAGAAAACTGAGTGAGAACTCTGCCTGAAAAGGCTGTTTTCACATAGTGGAGGGTAGGGCTGTAGATTCCCTTACTTTCCTCCCGTGGGGATCTTCACACAGCAGGGGGAGGGACTTTCCTGTCTCCTTTACACACTGAAGTCTGAGGCTGTGCTCGCTGGTGGCGAGGTGGAGGAGCAGTCTTGTCAGCCTCCCCCCCATTAACTTTCTGGTCAGTAATTTCTTTATATCTTGGCTGTGGAGCACGTAGAGAGGGGGTTGATGGCTCATTTTAAAGGCATTTCTTTACCATCACCTTCTAAGGAGACCACAGTTCCCCTTTTACCATAATTATGATTATGGCAGCAGGTCTCACTCTCCCTTCTCATACAAAAACACAAAAAATAAGCATGCCCGATCTATAGACCAAGTACTGTAAATGCCACAAAGCTGTTACACCTTTACTCAGCTTCACAGGTGCTACAGGTGACAATGCAAATATAGTGCAAAAAGGAATAAGGACAGGCCACACTAATGTGTTTTCACATGCGTTTCCATAACGGAAATAGCAAATTGCATGGGCAAGCGCACTACATGCACGATTCTGGTGCGTTGTAGTGTGTCCTCAGCCTAATGAACATAAGTTTCAGCAGGATCAGTCTCCCTTCCTCAGGTGCATTATACAGTATGCACATGCACAGAAACCCTATGGAACCCTGTAGTGTGCAGTCATCACTTTTATGTGCTTGTGCTATTTTTCTGATCCAGATCACAGTTCCCACACATGTAACTGTAAAGTGCTCTGTGGAGTCTTCATACAGTATTTTTTTTTTATTATATATTTTCCTAATATGAAAATTCTACTCAGAGCATAATTACCCTCATTTTGCTGGGCACTGGTTGTCGTGCTGAATGGGAAGCTATCCCTTTTGGCTTAATTTGCCATTTCCCCTTTTATAAATCATGGTAGTAAAGACATTTTGAGTGTCATTCGCCTTAAAAAAAAAAAGTTTCTGCACACCAGTCCTGTTGAAACTGAGCATGGTTTAAATAAGCCTTTATTTTTTCAATTGACCAAAGTGACTTTTACGTGTAGAACTACAAAAGTTCATAAAGAAATGAAAATAAATCAAGCATAAGTCAATTGTATAACTAGTGCAATGGAATAGTCTTTGGGCATGTTCACCCTTTAAATGAAAAATTATATATAGCTAATAAATCATTCCGTCATTGGCTGTGATGTCATCTGTTAGATCAATGACTGACTGCTCCTTACTGGAAGAACCAGAAAGTGAAGTAACATAACATTAGCAGCACTTCAGGCTAGACTTACATCTCTCTGCTTTAAATATGGAGCAGAGCATCTAACTACTGCAGTTTTTTTTTTTGGGGGGGGGGCTTTTTAAAATATAATCTACATTATAAATGTATATCTCACTTGAAGGAGAACTATAGTGTGCAAAGTATAAACAACCACAGTTATAAATGAAGACAGGAGGTAGTATTGGTACTTTCTACCTCCAAATATAACGTCTATGAGGAGCAGCACAAAAAGCCTGTTTTCTGTCAGGCTTCCTGAGTATTAAAAAACTGTATGTGCTGTAGCTCCTCAACGAAACAATATTGGGAGCGGGAATAATCAGTTCTACCTCTCTATGGTTTTACAGTACAGTATAGTTAAAACCACACAGTGACATAATATAACTGTATGATCAGTAGTTATTTGGTTTTAATAAAACTTTGCGGTTTTATTATTTACCATAGAATAAAGCCGTCATACTTCTAATTAAGTTATTTACAGCAGAGAAGTAGCATGGGTTTCAAACTATAAAAGAATAAAGTGAGGAAAGTGACATCCTGTACCTTTAGTGATCCATAGAGTCTTTTATGCCATCTTAAATTCTGGCAGTCACATATGCAAATTGGTTCCTCAGAATATAAAGAAATTCATGAATAAATGTGCTTTGATTTTCTTTAAAAAGTGTATAATAAGGCTGCCAAAAACAGCTTTGACAATCTACTAACACCAATGTCTGAATGTTATCTTAATGCTGGTGACTTGACACTGTCTCTTTAATGGATTTATTGCATCCAGAAAGTGCCTAAAGGTTCGTACACACACATTCATTTGTGAGCAAGCAACGACCCCCGACTGCCAAGCTCTAACACGACGAACGTCCTTTTCGGCAAGAATCGTCTGTGAGTATTCATTCAGGTGGGGGTCGTTCGTTGATCCACCTGGCAATGGCCAAACGGCCGTTCATTGCGTGTAGTGCACAGCCATCAGGGTCATTGGTCGCTCCCAGTTGAGCATGTGTACGAACCTTTATAGATGGTAAATAGGGCTCAAAGTATGTGCTACCGAAATACCCCCATCTAGGCATTATTGGTATTTGGTCATACACTGCCCCATATTTGGAAAAATCTATGAATGGCCAATCTTTGTGTCGAATTTACATTTTTTACAAATCTGAACTTGAAGAAGTAAAAACATTTTGGTTTAAAATTATGCAAATAAATGTCTGATGGAAGGACAATTATTTCCCCTCTATCCTCTATCACCTCAAAACTGTGTTTACCTTTATGTGTCTAATAATATACCTAAACCTGCCTCCCCATCGGGCCCTGCTCCTCCCTCAGTCTGGGGCCTGGCCAATGGGAAGACACACTTTTTGCTGAGCACATCTATATTGGTCAGTTTCTGGACCCAAGAAAGGTGTGGGCCTGACCAGAATGGTAGGTAAACAAAAATTAAAGGACATTTTAACTCCTGATATACTTAATTATACCTTTCCCTCGCCCCTCTGGTCTAATGCTAACCCCATGGACTGTTAGCGACAAGTCCATTGGGAAGACATGGTCTGCAAGGCGTGTAGTAGTAATAGTGGACAGCTGGGAGATGCAGAACCAGACTTGACCAGGAGAGGAGGGGAACGAGTAAAGTAATTATAAATTGTCATTTAAGGAAAGTATTACAGTAACTAAGTAAACCCAGGATGGGGTGTTATTTTAGAGATTTTGCCTTTGTGCCAAGTCACCACAGAAAAATCTATATGTGCCCTAGGCTTAAATTTTCTTTACAATAATGTAAAAATAAGTAAAAAATGTGCTAATTATTGAATGTAACGTTCGAATTAGGTAACCCTCAAATGTAACCTTTGATCTTGGTAACCCTCGAATGTAATGGTCGGTAACCATCGATTGTAATGTTCAATTCTGGATACCCTCAATGTAGCCTTTGATTTCGGTAACCCTTAATGTATTGTTCGTAACCCTACAATGCAATGTTTGATTTTCTATAACCCTCGATGTAATGTTTGAATTCGGTAAGCCTCAAATGTATCGTTCGATAACCCTCGAATGTAATGTTAGTTTTTCAACTTATTAAATGTAGTGTTCGAATTCGGTAACCCTCAAATGTAGCATGCGGAAACCTGACAATTGCAAGATCTTGAAGAAAGAAGTGTTTAAACGCATTTGGTGATAGGTGCATGTTCCCCAGACCAGGTGCATGTGCCACAGCCATTTACAGCAGTGCTATTATCTCTTACTGACTTTAATGGGTTAGTTTCTGAACTTCCAAACTTTTAGTTCGGAAGTTCAGAAATAACCAAACTTAATTTCGGCATCTTCTAGTATTAAAGGGTCACTATACTCACTCAAACTTAACATTATCTGAATATACAATTTGAGAGAAGTAAATGGTGTACTCACATATTTATCTGTGCTTGCTTTGTCATTACATTATTAATGTTTAGTGAGTGCTCCTAACTACCCCACACCCTCCCTTACTCACTGCCTCCTTGTAGTTGTCTGCGACACTTTAAGCTCTGCACAGCCTTACCGTGGACACTGCTCTGCTTACACATCTCCCCCTCCTCCCCCCCCTTCTTTCTTTTCTCTGCTGATTCTCTTATTGTTGCAAAAGTGTGCTGGCAGGCAGCTAAATATCCTAGTTAGGGGTCAGAAATAGGACACATATATAATTTCTGCTTCTGGAGTGACAAGTCTTTCCTTGTAAATGCTGTGAATCAGTGGGATCTTTCTGTAACTGGTACATTTTTAAAAAATTATTTATTTAGTAAATAGATACCCTTTAAACTTTGAGGAGTCCAGTTGATTTGTAAAGACCTTTTCTGTAACAGATTTGTAACATTTTGATTTTATAAATAGAGGATATTCAATACACTGATTGTCACATTTGTGTTTTTAATTTAATTGTGGTGCAGAGATCCTAATTAACTGGAGACTGTTAACTCACCATGGGACTTATTTATAAAGTTCTATTAGATTTCATCACTGTGAAATTCCCTTTTATTAAGTTTTATAAGTATTTATAAAGTCGAATTCAGCAGCATTCATTTTTGACATGATGAAAAGTATTGTAAAATATGGAGAAAAATCTGGCATAAAGTGGGAAAATGTGATAAAATAGATAAAATAAACCAGAACCAAATAAATGCCTGATCAGTGATATTTATCATTTAGTAAAATTAATGTAAAACATTCTGGAGACCCCCAGAAACCGTACTGATATTATATTAATGGGAATTTGCGTAATAGTAATGTAATAGCACTATCCAGTGGTTGAGCATTTAAACAGCAGTCACAGGGAGGAAGTAAGTCTGGATCAGTACAGCGAAGGCATCAAGACCATCAAAGGACCAGTTGTATCTCCAGGGGTGAGGACCTAGCATTTTTACCCTCAGGCTGGATATAGCTAAACGTCACCAATAAATTAAATAGGGTAGGGAGAGAATAAAGGCTTTGAAACTCCCATTTCAGCAATTGCAAATAAGGAACACAGACTTCTGGTAATTACCATGCTTCCATGGAAGATTTTAGGAAAGCTTATCTTTAAAATGGCTTTTACAGCATTCTAGAAGCTAAATCAAACCAGAGCGCCAACTACAGACCGGTTTCGGCCGTAGTGCAGGCCTCTGGTTTTGCAGTGTGAAGCGCCTATTTGGATATAGCTAGATGGAGGGGGGTCATTTTCCCTATAAAATTCAAAATATCTTATAATTATATGTCAACTAGGGTTATAAACATGAACAAAGAGCTTAATTTAGCCTAGAATAACAACAGGAAATGATGCGGATAATAACAGTGATTTTCTGTTGCAAACAGAAATAGAAATGGGCAGAAAATAAGTCAGTTTCCAAAAGGATCTTACGCAGACAGAAAACAGAACATTACTTATTGCAGTCCAAGCATAAAATTATAACCAATTAAATCTGAGCATATGGACATAGAAGGTGAATAATAATGATAATTTCAAGGATGAAAGTTGATCTCAAAACTGTAATCATGATATGGTTCTTGGTTCCTAATGGTACACTATGTTAAAGTAATGACATGTACCAGAAAGATATATTCTGTATTTATAATCCCATCGATATCATGGTACACTATATTAAAGTAATGACATGTACCAGAAGAAATATACTGTATTTATAATCCCATCGATATCATGGTACACTATATTAAAGTAATGACATGTACCAGAAAGATATATACTGTATTTATAATCCCATCGATATCATGGTACACTGTATTAAAGTAATGACATGTACCAGAAAGATATATACTGTATTTATAATCCCATCGATATCATGGTACACTATATTAAAGTAATGACATGTACCAGAAAGATATATACTGTATTTATAATCCCATCGATATCATGGTACACTGATTAAAGTAATGACATGTACCAGAAAATATACTTGTATTTATAATCCCATCGTATCATGGTACACTGTATTAAAGTAATGACATGTACCAAAAGATATATACTGTATTTATAATCCCATCGATATCATGGTACTGTATTAAAGTAATGACATGTACCAGAAGATATATTCTGTATTTATAATCCCATCGATATCATGGTACACTATGTTAAAGTAATGACATGTACCAGAAAGATATATACTGTATTTATAATCCCATCGATATCATGGTACACTATATTAAAGTAATGACATGTACCAGAAAGATATATACTGTATTTATAATCCCATCGATATCATGGTACACTATATTAAAGTAATGACATGTACCAAAGAATATATACTGTATTTATAATCCCATCGATATCATGGTACACTATATTAAAGTAATGACATGTACCAGAAAGAAATATCCTGTATTTAAAATCCCATTGATATTCATTGCATTCTTTTAAGATGCAATTAGAACTAGAAAGGGAAAGTTTAAGTAAAACTTTGAATTTGGCTTGAAAGACTGCATTTTGTAAGGGAATTTGTGTTTTTTGTGCGGCAGATTTTAAAACTCATAATGTCAATGTGAGGACATTGTTGTTTTTTACTTACCCTTTAAATATGTCACATGCATTAAAGGTAGGTCAGTTGATTGTGTGTATCATATCAGGTTGAGGGATAAAATACTAATCTTTTTGATGATTGTGTCAAAATGAGTTTTTTTTACTTAGTTAACCTTTAAAGTATGGCTGCCACAGTAATGGATAAGTAGATCATCAGTGTGTGTACCCGTGTCTGGTTTTTGATGATTGGTCAAAATATTTTTTTGACTTTAGTTCCCTTAAGTATGGCTGCAACAAATGAAGGGTAGGTCAGTAGCTGTGTATACCTGTATCACGTTGGGGGTTAAAAAAACAAAGTTTTTTGATTATTGATCAAAATTTTGCTTTTTTGACTTTAGTTACCCTTTAAGTATGGCTTCCACAGTAATGGATAAGTAGATCAGTAGGTGGTGTGTACCTGGGTCAGTTGAGGGTATGTCTTTTTTGTGTTTACAACACACATAAACTATTTTTTATTGAGGATAAATCTAAATTGTTTTTTTTTTACTTTAGTTACCCTTTAATATGGCTGCCAGTCTACCACTGTAATGGATAAGTAGATCATAGGTGTGTGTACCTGGGTCTGGTTGAGGGGTATGTCTTTTTTGTGTTTACAACCATAAAACTATCTTTTATTGAGGATAAATCTAAATTTGTTTTTTGACTTTAGTTCCCCTCTAATATGGCTGCCACCGTAATGGATAAGTAGATCAGTAGGCGTGTGTACCTGGGTCTGGTTGAAGGGATATGTCTTTTTTGTGTTTACACCATAGAACTATCTTTTATTGAGGATAAATCTAAATTAGTTTTTTTGACTTTAGTTACCCTTTAATATGGCTGCCACAGTAATGGATAAGTAGATCAGTAGGTGTGTGTACCTGGGTCTGGTTGAGGGGGTATGTCTTTTTGTGTTTTACAACCATAAAACTATCTTTTATTGGGATAAATCTAAATTAGTTTTTTTTGACTTTAGTTACCCTTTAATATGGCTTCCATGGGAAGGGAAAGGTAGGTCAGTAGGTGGGTGTACCTGGGTCGTGGTGGGGGGTTGGGGATATCACCATTTGTATTTATAACCATGAAAAAAACTGTTTTGAAATATCCACATTTGATGATTGCTACCATTATAGTCTATGGGAAAAATGTCCGAAATTCACAGATAACGCTAGAAGATAGCACACTTCTCCTATATGCCCCGCACGTCTGTACCGAATTTCATGTCTCTAGCTCAAAAACTGTGGGAGGAGATACGGTCCAAAAAGCGGAAGAATAAAACGGAGAAAAAGAAGAAGAAGAAGAAGAAGAAGAAATGAAAGAACAGTAATTTGGCTTTTTCCAAGCCAAATTAATTAGATTTCGTTTTAAACACAACATTCCAAACAGGAAAAAATATAACGAATAGTACATAAATCTTAAATTGGTTAAATTGCTTATTATGGATCATTTAAAGGGCATGTCCACCCCCAAACTAAAATTAAAACTAACTGTGTAGTGTTAATAAATCCTTACCTTACATCTCTGCTCCAAGTGGTTCTCACCTGAAGAAGGGGGCACGTTATTCCCCGAAACGTTGTGTTTGTGTGTGATGTGTGGTCCACAATAAAATCTAAAATTGATTGGAGTGCGACCCTCTACTTCCTCAAGTTTACTGAAACTATTGTGGTTTGAGGGGAGAACCATTTGAGGTATCTGCACCCAGAATTGGACAAGAGTGCACCCCAGCTTTATTCCTTGTGGTTCTCCTGTAGTGCTTTCCCCAAGTCCAAGGAAAATGAAGAGCAGGATCCTGGCTGCCTGTGTAAAGGTTTCTGCCTATTCTGTGTCCTCCGGGAGGTTTGCAGATATCCAGGGGAGCAGATCCCTCCTCCCTCCCACCATCCACAACCATCGCACTGTTTTTTAATTCCTTCTCGTTTTAATTCCTTCCTTAAAACCCCTTTTCTGTAGTGCGCCTAACCGCTGGGATGGGGGAGGCTACACTACAGAAAAATATGGGTTTTAGGTGGATATACCCTTTAACAAGTATATATGGACCCATTTTCAAATGCAGTTAAAATATCCTGTACATACACACACAAATGCAAGAATATGCAGCTTTCAGGTGCGGTGCAAAGAATGACTGGAAATGTATACATTACACCAGCACTCAACTACACGTATAGTCAGAAATGACGATATAAGAGTTAAACATACATGCAAGCAATGAAGGAATCACCTGCACTGATGTTAAAATGGATACCTTTAGTTGCATCATTTGTACAAACATGCGTCAGGTGACGCACCCCTCCAAGGCAGTATCCCAGCATCAATCCTAACCTGGAGAAAAAAGTATATTTATATACTATTTATGAGATAGTCGGTTACAAGAAAAATTGAATAGAAGGAGTAGCATTTACAGAGCATGTTAAAGGGGAAGTTCAGGTCAAATACATATGCTTTTCAGAAAAAAGAGCAGTATTTTTTTTATCCCAATGACCTTAATCTGCCCATTCAGGATTGTGTCTGTGTATAAAAAAATGCAACCGAAATACTGACTTCCTGTTTGCAGGATCCCTATTAGACAGCGTTGTGGGTCTTGCCCTTGACCCAGCACCTGGATTGACCCAGTTGCTCAGTAGAGATCTTAGCTGTTTGACCCATCCAACAGCCAATCAGTAGAAATTACTGTTAGGAACATTCAAGGATGTGGTGCATCCTGGAAGAAGAAGGACTGTTACAGAACCTAAATGTCAGCTCACTAATGTCACCAGCAGGGAACAGCAAAGGGTATGAAATCAACTGATTCTTCAAAATGGAAGAAATATGTAAATAACTAAGAAGGCATTACACAACTAAACAATTTAACAAATATTGATCATTTCCACTGAACTGTCCCTTTAAGTGACCTGTGTACAAGTAGCTGAGAGTCACCCAGCTAAGGTGGTTTATTGGGCTGACCCCCAACTACAAGGTGGTATATGTAGCTCAAAGCACGTCAGTGAGTCTGGCATCACCAAGTTTTTGATATGATTAAAAGTTTGTTCACCATTCGAATAGAAACATGTGTTGTGGGCCCTTTATCGGACAAATGAACATTCGGTCAGGGATCGTTGCCTGGCCGACCTGGCAGATCTCCGAACGAACGTCCATTTTGGCCCACACTTGGGCAAACGTTCCGGACCCCGATTGCACGTGTGTACGAAGCTTCACAAGGCAGATTTGGCCTAATCAATTACATTACTAACAAATCTACTGTTTTAAATTGAGATAAAATGTACTAGTGATTATTGTTTCTCAGTTCAATATGTACTTATCTATGATGGGCTGTCTGATCATTGTTTTTTTTTATGTTGGGGTTCCTTTCATAAAATCCAAAGTAACATAATCATTAATAAAAATTGTATAAAATAAAGAAAGTATCCAATCTTGGGTCCATGATGTCAGATCTAAAAAATTACCAACAATGGAAATGTAATGAGAAATGTGGATATTGTTCTTAAATAAATCTCTTTTGTTTAACTTGGAAATTACACACAATGCTTTGCATCATCTATGCCTTAAACCATCAAGTCTATCACACTTTATGCATGCCATATCCAACAACATTGCAGTACCAAATGAATTAACTAATCCCTCCCTTCAATGTAAATGACCCTTTCTGTAGTCCATTACTGTGCCTGGGCTGTGACTGGCAAGGGAGATAAGGATCAGGTCTTTAGGGAGAGTTTAGGCTTGTTTTTCACAAAGCTAAAACAAAAAAATTTGGGATATCTTCCATATATAAATTATTTAAAGGGCATGTCCAGCCCCATATCTAAAATGTGCCCCACCTCTGGCTCCACTGTGTAGTGTGGTAATATCCTTACCTTTCTCCTTTGCGCCATATGGTTGTACTGCAGTGCCCTCTGAAAATCCAGAAACTGAAGAGTAGGAGCCTCTTTGTGTTTAATCCATTATATGACCCTTCCTTGTCCTCCTGAGGACTCTGGCATGCGCTACCCACCCACCCACCCCCCCCCCTGGATCCCTCGGCTCTGCAAATTATGTTTTTAAAAAATTGCACACACTGTAGAGGCCCCCCCAACCCTAAACACGATATTAAAATCTATAAAATCGGCAAGAAATGTACTTACAAACCTTACTTCCCCCTGCTCCTTCTGAAGGAAGGTGATTGGCTGACTTTCAACCAATTACAGACACACCTGCTGGTCTTGCATATTCTATCTGTTGGCTGTGCCTTTATAATAATCCAGTTTGTTGTACCTGTATAAATAATCCAAGTTTGCTGTACCTGTAATAATAATTTAAGTTTGCTGTAACTTTAAATAATAATCCAGTTTGCTGTACCTTTATTAATAATCTCAATTTGCTGTACCTTTAATAATAATCCCAGTTTGCTGTACCTTAATAATAATCCTAGTACGCTGTGCCTTTAATAACAATCCCAGTAAACTGTACCTTTAATAATAATCCCTATATGCTGTAACTGTATTAATAATCCCAGTTTGCTGTACCTATATTATAATCCCATTATGTTGTATCTTTATAGAATCAACAGTTTGCTTTGCCTTATTTATAATCCCTTTTGCTGTACCTTTATTTATTTGTTCCAGTATGCTGTACCTGTATTAATAATCCTAGTTTGCTCTTAGTTTTGCTGTACCTATATTAATTATTCCAGTGTGCTGTACCTGTATTAATAATCCTAGTTTGCTGTGCTTAGTTTGCTGTACCTATATTAATTATTCCAGTGTGCTGTACCTGTATAATAATCCCAGTATGCTGTACCGTATTAATAATCCCAGTATGCTGTACCTGTATTAATAATCCCAGTTGCTGTACCAGTATTAATAATCCCAGTATGCTGTACCAGTATAATAATCCCAGTATGCTGTACTGTATTAATAATCCCAGTATTCCCTTTACCAGTATTAATAATCCCAGTATGCTGTACCAGTATTAATAATCCCTGTATGCTGTACCTGTATCAAAAATGCTATTTTGCACCAGTGTCATTCATTTGTGAATCTCTTTTGTCTATTTCTGTCTGTCTATTTCTATGTCTTTCTGTCTAGTATTTTTCTATCTATTTATCACTATTTGAGTTTGTCTGTCTTTTACTCAGTCTCTATATCTGTCTATCGATTTATCTGTCTGTCTTTCATAGTCTCTCTCTGCTTTCTATTGCCTGTATATATCTTTGTCTGTGTATCTGTCTATTTGTCTCTCTCTGCATTTCTCTCACTATCCGTCTCCCTCTCTCTGACTATCTATCCATTTATCTGTCCATCTCTGTTAAGTACCTAATAGGTGAGAATTAATTGTCAGAGAAAGGAGCATGGCCCAAAAACTTGGTCCTGCACTAATGCCCAGCATATACAGTCCCCTAAAGTGCCTCTGATGTTTTCAGACCATATAAACACCCCTGACTAATAAGTCTGACTTGCCCTGCTGCTGCTTCCCCCCACCCGAGACAGAGTTTTCGTCCAGATATGAAAACGTCTGTCCATTTAAGTGCTACTTACAAGTATATATATATATATGAGAGGCAGTATATGACAATGAGCCAGAGACGAGGCTGCCGGTCAGCAGAGGGAGCCGAGGAAATGAAGTTGGGTAAGTAATTTCAGGGCTAATTTTCAGGTTTTCAAGCTGGCGTTTAGGGTTAGAGGAGGCTACAGTGTATGAAGTGCTTTTCTTTTTTTAAATCAAGATGCAGCATCATGGGATCCAGTGGGGGGGAGAATATGTGGGAGGGGGGGGAGAGGACTTAAGTCTTAGGACTTAATAGATTCCTCTTAGGGCTAGGCCACACTAGCGCGTTTTGCGTGTGTTTGCGCATGCGTTTTGCGCTCACAGTTGCATCCATGATTTTCGCTAAAATGTAAATGGAACGCGAAAATTCCCGCGATTTCCGATGTGCATCCGTTCGCGTTTTGGTAATGCATGCGTACACCATTTTTGGCGCACGCGTTTCCATAATGGAAAACAGCAAAATCGTATGCGCAAAATGCACATGCAAAAGCAAAACGCACAAGAATTGTGCATACATTCACGTGCGATTTTGTATGCAATTCCTGTGCATTGCAGTGTGACCTCAGCCTTAGTCTGTAATAGTTACAACATGGTTCACAGCTGCAGGGGGAGCATAATAAATTGAACTTGATCTGTCCAGCTCTGTGCATTACTCTATAGTGGATCTATTTGAAGGTAAATATAGTTCAGTGCAGCTTATTTCAGAGAGTAAGGCCAATTGTCTAATAAGGAATTATAAATACCATTTAGGCTCATTTATGTTTTAGGTTTAGTTCTAAATGTATCTGTAAATGTATATGTTACTATAAGCCCAATATGTTGCACAATCCATTTCTTCTATATTCATTTTGACTGAACACTTCTTTAGGCTAGACTTTTATATTCATTATAGAATGGCTGCAAGAGGGACTATTACACAGCTGGGACACAAAGGTCTAGTGATCACATTTGGTGATCAGTTTGCACATGAAAATCGCATGTCAGTGCATGTCATAGGGGCTCATTGCCAGCGCTGCGTTCAGTTTTCGGACCGCACGCGATCACCCTTTTTTGCGAATCGCATGCATTCCAATTCTGGACTATTACCAGAGGTGCAGCGCAAATGGACAGTAATGCACATGAAAGGCATGCCAATGTGCACACGCTTTTCCCATGTCTGTCTAGTGTGGCCTCAGCCTAATGTGGAAGATCTGAATTGTATTAGACCATATTAAAGGTAAGGGAATATTTTATACTTCATACATGCACAATCTTTAAATGACAGCTATTAGCGCCGTTATTGGTATACTAGACATTACCATGAACAATTGAAAGAAAAAGCCCTTTTTTTAATGAGAAACTGCCTGTTATCAAAGGAACAAATACGGATGTTGCTTATGTCAGGAAGCTGTTAGCTGAACGATATGTTCCTCCTCCAAATGTGGGTGAGCATTTAACTTCTGATCTGTTCCTGCTGAGCTGTACACAAGATGCAGTACCCAGAGAATGACATGCCCCTACAAGAGGAGAATGAAGATGATGATGTCTTTTGTGGAGGTAAAAATGTTCTATTCTCATTAGAGTTGGTTGTAGTTTGTATAGAAGGGACACTCCAGATTGTTTGGCCATGTATTGCTGTCTGATTATATATAAGATAACAGAGACAATCATGAATCAATAATTGCATTTTTATAAATTACTAGTACTTGGGGGTTAATAATTAGAATAATTGCTTTGGTTATTAGATTTAGTCCAGTCAATGGTGTACATAGTATTAGTAGATCAAACACAAAATTGTAATGAGCATGGTTGCTCTGATTGTAAACTGATTGCACTTCAAATGCATTCATTGGGATCCAGCCTTGCTAACATGTGTTTTTAATGTCTTCTGATTTTCTCACTGATCTGGCAACATGTGTTTGTGCATTGACAATGTGTTGGCACCAGTGCAGGTCCATTAACCATGTCCATACTGGCTTTAGTGCAAACGTACAGATGTTTACCTTCTACTAAGTGAAGTGATTAAATTGACTGCAGAATAAAGATTTCGAAGGGTCCAGTTTGTTGCAATAATGAACAAATGTAACCGTAGTCCCTACGGTTCTGGTTCTCTGCATCGACTCAGGATCTGGGGCTATTTTCACAATGATAATGTAAGAAATCACATTTCATGACTTCTGGGGGTATGTTTAACATGAGATAAATGATCTAAGGGACAATTAATCTCCAGCAATCACAAGGTACTGCCCTTTTCAAGAACTGCCAATAAATTTACAGGTAAATACATTGCTTGGGAAACAGCTTTTTTTTGTGTGATTGGCTACTAATGTCAAAAAGACATCTATCTATCTATCTGATACATACTGTATATATGTGAAGTAATTGATATGCCTTGGCCCTTGTTATTTATTATATTTTTCTAAGAAAACACAATGTTTGAGTTAAACATATATTAACTGTCAGTCTGTATTGTTTTGTGGGAAAGTGATAACTATTTATAGTATATATAATATTTTACGGTGAACCTGGGAGAGGGGATCTGGTCTTGTTTAACACCAGATAAAAGACAATAAGAAGGAACGTGATGATTTTTTGAGTGGGAATAACTGGCATGTCGGTTCAAATGAATCATTTGCTTTTTCTTTCCTTGGTGTTCAGCCAGGCCAGAGATGTGGAAGCTGCTTTAGGAGACCTGCTAATTTAAAGAAATCATTCTCAATATGCTTTGTAGTTGTGGCTTTTTGGTTTTCAATCATGTCATATTGTGATACCAAAGTGATTTTTGTTAAGATTAAGGGCACGGCCACACTGCAGAGCAAACGGAATCGCGTGCGATTTCATGTGTGATTTTGTTGCGTTTGCGGATGCGATTTCTTCATTAGGTATAGAAAATGCATGCGATTGTGATTAAAAATGCAGAACGCAAATCGCAAAGCACCAGAAAACCCGCGTTTTCAGTGCATTGCCGCGTTTTCAATTATTTGAAAAAAACGCAAGCACAAACACAGAAAAATCGCAGCAGTGTGGCCTAGCCCTAAGGCAGCAATTCTACTAAATTTACCAAACTGAAAATCATTCTTTATGTGGTATATAATTTCCTGAGGTCTGTAACACACTTGGGTGTGGTTATCAGAAGTGAAATGTTTCTCTCCCCATTCTAACCGCAATGTTGTGCTAGTGAAACACTCAGTTATGGTGTTTAAAGGACCAAAAAAAAAAAGATAAAACAGTAACTGCTATCCTTTTGTAAAAGAGAAAAAAGAATTTTTACCTACAAAGCAATAATATCCGTAAAACAGCTTCCAAGTGATCTAGATTATGGAAACCCAACTGTGAGGTTACTACTGCCCCCTGAAACAAAGCGATTTGTTCCCCCTTCCTGTGATCATGGGGATATAGTGATACCAAGCCTTTATAAGCAGCACAATATAGCAATGCCACGTGGTGTTTTGTGACTGTGTAACATTACCAACAGGCTAAACATCGCTGTAAAATAGCAATCGGTAATTTACAATCACATCGTAATTCTAGGTCCATTACCTACAATATATACACTGTAGGTAAGGAGCTGTAAATTCCAATGCAGAAGCTTTATAAATATATTACTAGATTATTGCTTAGTTGGTAAAATTCTGAATACAGATTATAGTCATTTCTGATAAATGTGAATATGGTGTTAAATAAATTACAGCTTCGATGGTGTGCTGATGGACATAACGATTGTTTAGGGTGGATACCAAAGCCAACCAGTAGTATGTTGGTCGGGGGGAAAAGTAGCACTGCCATTATTTTGTCCCATTGAAATCCACAAAATTTAACCACAGGTCAAGCTGTAAGTTGTGATGAAAATGTATGATGCTGCAGGCGGTCAGTCTGGCATTAGATCTTCTTTTCAATTGATTTTGTTAACAATAGGTCCCACTCCCACAGTAAGTTTTATGCTATATTTCAAGCTGATCACCAAAATATAGGGCCAGACAGTGATTGGCTCGGAATATCAAACAGTGTACCAGCCATAACTGTAATGTGCATTCATTCAAACATTTCTACATGTCTTTATGGGCATTAGTCCATGATATATTGAAAAGTGGTGTAAGTCAAAGTTAAACAGGTATTCAACTGCTTTAAGGACAACTTTACCACACACACACCCCTTCTCCCATTTAAGTACCCAGGGGGAGGACCTGAATGGCTTGGTCCTTACCCCTGTGTAAGAGGTTAAGAGGGTCCACCCTGCCTAGATGTGTCCTTGGACTATTAAGAAGTTAGGAAGGGGGCAGGTGTGGACTGAATTTTTCCTCTTACATATGCAAGGCACCACCCCAACAGCCACTGTAAACCACACAACAAGGGGGTTCCATTCTTTATAGTTACGCCCCTTGGGAGCGCTTTAATTTCATTACTTTTTTCATTGAACGTAGGGTAGTGGTTGGGGATGTTGCTGGGTCCTGACGTGTGCAAGAACCTCTTCCAAATTCACCATCTGGACCCTTAGGTTTTTAGCTCTGCCACTGTCTAAGGTTGAGGCCACACTGTGCCAGACAGCGTTGCAAGTAAAAATGCACATGTTACTATCTTGCGTTTGCGGTGAGACCTGCGCTATGTTGTGTAATCTGAGCGCATGCGATACGCGAAAAAAATTGGTGATCGCATGAGCTCAGAAAATGGATCGCAGTGCATGTAATGCTGCCACCCACATTGCCATGCACTCTGATGCTCGCACGCTAACAGATCACAATCGTTACTTGCAATCGTTACAAACTGGTCTCCTTCCCAAACATTATCTGCTCCTTTAAAATTAACATCAGAACATATTCTTGGTGGAGGTTTATATATTGCTTTATAGGAATTGGAATATGTGTAATGGTGACCATACATATGTTCGATTTTACTTACCCGACCAAGCGCTCCCGCGACCTTCGATCGTTCCTGCCAGAACCGCCTCTCCCATTCTTCTATGCAACTGACATGTGATTGCAAAATCCCATTCATTTTGTGATAGCATGTTGGTCACATAGAAGAAAGGGAGAGACGATACCGGCAGGAACGATCGAAGGTCGCGGGAGCGCTCAGTCAGGTAAGTAAAATCGAACATATGTATAGCCACCTTAACAGAGCAATACGACAGTTTTTAGTAATAAGCTCTTCTTCTCTTAATATTGACCATTATGGCAGCCTCCAGTCTGCAGAACTATAGGATAATGTAATCATGATCAACTCCGTGACTAAAATGTACAACCAGCGTTTCTCCACCAGGGGTCCGGGGAGCCCTAGGGGTCCCTGAGAGGCTGCAAAGGAGTCTTCAAGAGATTGTGTCAAACTGTATGGATCCATCATTGTAATGAATTATGTGTTTGGTGTATTGATGGCTGAGGGTTAAATAAAAATAAGTAATAATGATTTTATGTAAGGGTTCCCTGAGAAACACTGGTTAAGACCTATTCCTCTGCAGTGAATTTGAGTGCATTTTATTTAAAATTGTTTAATTTATAGATCTATTATTTATATTTGTATAAATACGTATTTTGATGACCGAGAGAGAAAAATAAATGCTGATTATTTTATAAGGCTCCCCCACAGATAAAAAGGTTGAGAAACACTGATGTACATCCAAATACAGAGATGGTCCATAAGCACTCCATCCCTTTACAGGGGCACTGGGTAATAAGGTTATTGTTCTTTTTCAATCCAGAGAAAATCAGGATTGTTTTGTAATGTATGGTAATATTCAGCATGGTATTGTACCAACTCTGTATTTGTAGAGCAAAACTGTTTTACTGGAAGAAAGGTCCTTTGGGATTTAGCCAACCTGCTATTTTTCTGCAGAGTGAAATGTAAAGGGTTTTTAGCGATCGTGGACTTCTGGAATTTCACATTGAACATTTTGTAAAAGGTTGTGGTACAAGCTGTACAGACATTTGCATAGTACGGCACTGGCTGTTTGAAACTCTTTCACTCTTCATTATTGGGATGCATGGGACACTCAGCTGTGCTGTGAAAAATAAATTTTCAAAGAAAGAAAAGGATTTTCTGTAATGAGCATGCTCTTAATCTAGAAAGCAAGAATAAATTCTGTATAAATGCTTCACAATTTATATAGAGACTTTCATTCTGAAATTGGGGGGGTTTCAGTAATTTGGTACATGTCCACTAAGCTTTTTTTTAAAGACCAACTCTAAGCAATTTAGAATTAATACCTGATTTAATAAAACAAACTTGGTCCATACACTGCTGGCTACTCACAAACACAGGCGCGTTGACTAAGGGGCATTTATACATTTTCTCCACTGTTTTGGCTAAATGGTATTTAATAGAGATGGTCGAACTATTGAAAGTTCGGTCCGTTTTCGAACTTTCGAACTATTGTAAAAGTTCGAAAGTTCGAAAACGGACCCATTAAAGTCTATGGGAGGCAAATAGTTCGAAAAGTTTGAGTCAAATACAACTAAAATATTAATGGTAACTTAATGTAAATGGCTGTGGGACCTGGGAAATGGTCTGGGGAGCATGTTCCAATATCCAGGACTTAAGAAAAATTGATTTTACTCTCACGCGCGCTACTTTTGAGCTTTCGCGTTTGAACGTTCGACATGGACATTTTACTCGCAGATTCGATACTCGCGTATAGGCTGTAATGGAGACTTTACTCGCAGATTCGATGTTCGCGCCTAGATACCATGTACATTTTACTCGCGGATTCGATACTCGACCGTTCTCGAACATTCGATAAATCATCGAAAGTCCGGGAAATATCGAAAGTCCGCGTCCGAGATAGTTCGAGAAGTCCGGATCCGTTCGAACTTGAACAGTTCGGCTCGAACTCGAGTTCGAGTTCTATGCCATCCCTAGTATTTAATGCAATTTTCAAAGTGGCAAAAACATTTTCTGTCACATAACACTGTTTTGGATATTGCCGCATTAGTGTTTAATCCCTATTGTATTTACTTCTTAAGAACCCCTCTGTAATGTTACCTAATTCTCAGTTACAGCCCTGGTCTGGCATTGGTAGATTTTCTGATGACATTTCTTTGCCATGTTAGTGGAATTAAATCAATGATTTTTTTGCTGCCATATATCGCCACAGCAAAATCTTCGCTGCCATAATCAATGTGAATATAAATAAGGGGACAACGCAAATCGCCATTGAGAAGTCTGGCAGTACACAAAAGCCAGTATTGGTGCTCCTTTATACAGAAAATATGCTCCTAAGGATGTGTACAAACAAGCCAACATTTCAAGCCTAGGGGTTGACTATCGTGGTTACCCAGGAACTGGAATGCTTTAACATCGAAGCCTTTTGCATGCCAGACCTTCTTTGCTAACCAGATGCCTCCTGTCTTTTGTAATCATTGTAAATTCTTCAACACACAAACCAATACATAGCCAATTTTGCCTTTATGAATCGATTAGCAGTACAAAACCAATGTGCACAGTTTTTTTTAACAATAAATTAAAATGAGACCTTCTGATCTCATTTACTCGATTAGCTGAACACACACAACACAATCTGTGCTTTTTTTTGTCAATATTTACCAACATATATGATCAGGAAAATTAGATGGCAATCCAACCAAGCTATTAGATCTGGGATCCAATCAAAAGTAAAAACAATCTGCTTGTGTGTACAAGCCCTTAGGGCTAGGCCCCACTAGAGCATATCTAACATGCTTACCATGCATGGTAGGCATTTCTCATACACCCTTATCCATAACCCAATATCTCCCATTAAAAGGTTAATCATTCATCAGAAGAAATAGTAGATCTTATTCCAGTTGAAGGGATCTATTAACATAGAGGGCGGTACATACTGTATGTAAGGTAAAGAACAGAACAGTTATTAATGACATATAGATAGTCTCCGTAGGTCTCTAGGAGATATAGTCTCTTTGTTCATACAGATGAAAAGTAGCAACTATGTATAAAGCTTAGAGCTATTTTATCTATACTTGTGATAGGGCATATTATTGCAATACTGTCAGGCATGCAGTAATAATTTAGATTAGTATTTATGAGTATATCCATTTAGTAAATTTAAACAATTGGGCTCTGCCAAGATATCTTTTTGGATTGAAACTATTTAAGATCAATATTTTGTATCTGAATGTATATACATTGTTTTATGTAACAGTAATTGGATTATATCACTCACAGAAATCAGAGAACTGTTAGGTTGGAAGATTGTTCACTCTATCAGAATGCATGCGCCTTTGATTTCCCTATTACCAATGAGAGATAAGTGCCTTAAGGGCTTACATGTACTAAAACCCGTTCGAGAACTCGGCTATAAAGTGGTGCATGCTCGAAACGCGTCAGGCAATTATTCTGTTTGTTTGCTATTCTTAATGTAAGTTAAATAAAGGTCAATGCTTTTAATACTGCCGGGTGATTGAGTATCGTGTTTGGGGATCGAGGAGTGTGGATCTATATTCCCATCTATAGTTACAGGTAATTTTATCATTTGATCGGATCAAGCAAAGGGTCCGGGGCGGTCCTGCATCTGGACCACCACAACAGGCGGATGAGTCCCGATCCGGGCAAAGTAATTTGTTGAATATATTGGAAAGTAAAGTGATAACTTCTATACAAGCGCCAAGGAGATATTGTGAATAGAATGGAGACAGAAAGAACTAAGAGCTAGATCTGTGGTTTGTACACCCTGATCTCCCCTATATTCTGAGTGAGTACTGAGTATTAAGAACAGTACAACTTAGAATTAAAAAGTTCTATAATAGATTAAAATCCAATATATCAGATCACTAGTACCGTGACAACCACAGCAACCAATCGATTTTGGAACACTATATTGTTAACCCTCAAATGTAGCTTTCAAATTCGTTAACCCTGAAATGTTTCGTTAGGTAACCCTAGAATGTAGTTTTTGATAACCCTCGAATGTAGCCTCCGAATTTGATAACCCTTTGAATGGTGCCTTCACATTTGATTTTCAATAACCCTCGAATGATGCCTTCGAATTTTATTTTCGATAACCCTTGAATGTAGTCTTCGAATTCGGTAACCCTCGAATGTACTGTTCGATTTTCGATAACGCTTGAATCTATTCCCTCAAATTCGCCGTAACCCTCGAATGTAGGTTTTAGAAACCCGACAATTGCCTGATCATAAAGTAAAGGCTTGTACACAAGTTTGATCGCGGGTTCCGACCCAAGACGCACGATGTGTACGAACGTTTCGGACAATAATCGGCACTTGTGTAAGCGCTTTATCGGCAGAAACGTTCATTCATTCAGAGATCCGCCAAGTCGGTCGTTCAACGATCCCCAAACGAACAACCGTTTCGGCCTATAAAGCGCCTACACACGGGCCGATTATTGGCCGAAGCGTTCATTCGTACACATCTTGTGTCGCGGGTTGGGACCCACGATCGCACGTGTGTACAAGCCTTAAGTGTTTAAACAGGTTTTGGTGATAGTAACATGTTTTCAGACCATTTCCCAGGTGCCACAGCCATTTACATTTTTCCATTGTTATTTTATCTGTTATTTATCTGAACTTTTCGAACTATTATCTCCTCATTGACTCGAATGGGTTAGTTTCGCAAATAGAGATGGCCGAACTTACTGAAGTATAACTTCAGAAAGTTCGGCCATCTCTATTTGCGAATTGCATGCGCTCTGATAACCGAATATTGGCAGAATCGCCTCGCAAACACACAGTGATTGGTGTGAACCACACAAGATTGTACATATAACGCATTGTAGTGTGGTCGCATCCTTAGATTTATTTTGGGATGCAAACTCTTTGAGAGCCCATTTTATTACTTGCCTGATACAAGGCTGCTTATGGGAAACTTTTTATACCCTCTCGGTTCTAGTAAAGTCCATTGAGGTTCAGGATTTCCCTGTAACTCCTGATCTGCTGTGAAGGAAAGTAGGATTAGGAAACTTCAGCAGCAAAAAAGAGGTTAATACATGGTGATGGATTTTATTTCCCCTTTATTATAACAGAGCAGCTACTTTGATCAGTTTCCTAGGAAACCTGCCTAACTGGGAAATTCATATTTATATCCACTTAAACTGCTTAAGCAGGTCTTCTCTGAATTTCCATTTGTTTACTCCTTTAAAGAATCTCTCCTTTCAGAATTCTTTATATTTAGGTTAAGTAGGCCTTAAATAATTAAAATGAATGTGCACTTCTATCTCCACTGCTGAATAGCTCTTTTCTTGAGTAGAGTACTTCTGGCCACTGAAAAAATGTCCTGGGCACAGATCTTTGCTATAGATATTGGTTATTTTGGTATTTGTTACGTTTATTCATCTTATGAGATCCAATACTGTTACTCATTAAGGCGAGCTACAAGCACATCTTCGCTCTCCATGTTAGTGGTAGAATTAGATCTAGGTTCATTGTTGAAAAGATCTCCATAACAAGTCATCAAAGATTTTGTTAATAATGAAGTTAAATGCTGTGCTTAAAAGGGAAGTTCAGTGCAAATACATACTTTTAAGAGAAAAGAGTAGTATATTTCCGTCCTAATAACCTTAACCTGCCCTTTCAGTATTTCAGTAATATAAACTAATCATTTTAAAAATAATGATATTTTTCCACTGAACTTTTCCTTTAATACGTTTGTTGACTGTCCCAAGAACTAAGCACATCTAATGAACCAGGGCTGCTTTCTGTGCAGTGAAGCTTTTCAATATAGACGTCTCTACCCTCCTCATGGAGCTGGGTCTTAGCATAGCCATACATGCAACAATATTGACAGTAAATTCCCAGTATAGTATGGGACTAAAGCATCTCTAGTAAGTAGCATTCAGACCAATTGACACACACGATCCAATTGTAGTAAGATATCAAGATAATTGTGATCTTACAAAACAGGATCATTGTGTGCATGGGCACCCTAACACTACTCATTTTGGGGATCATCGTAATATAACAAGATATTCTAATATCGTACAATAGGGATTATTGTGTGTGTATGGGCAGCCTTAACACTACTTAAAGGAGATGTTTACCCAAAAACAATTTCTATCCTATATAATTAAAATGAGTTATCTTTAACCTTGTTTATAGCAAAAGTTTACACTACTGGCCAATCAAACTTCACGAATTAAATATTCATAAGTAGTAGTAGAGAATTGGGTTGTGTTAGCCATTGATGTATGTAAAGACATCTTGGATATAAAATACCTTTTCTAAAGGTATACTATAAACTAAAATTATTGAAAATTCAAGCTTCCAAAGCACATAGGCTTCTTCTTCAGGCATGGTTCAATACTAAATTTTGTAAAGCAAACTATTTTATACATTCAAGAACAAAGATTAAAGCTAGCCATACAATGGTAGATGCTCTTCCGATCAAGTGCAACAATCGTAAATCGGATCAGAAGAACCTTTCTGCAGATTTCCCCTTAAAATCTGCGGAGAGAATGGGACTGAAGGAAATTTGTCTTCCTGGCTCAATTGTTGAGGGGTCAGTCAGAAAATAGTTTTCAATTGCTTACACCCTAAACACATAGAAAACTTTGTTATCGATAGCCAGATATTTCTGGATTTGCTCTGAATTAAATAGAATTAAAACAGATAGAAATATTCACATGGAACTGCTTAAAGGACTTTACAAAACAGGGATACGGTCTGTCAACTACAGAAACCCAAATCAAGAAAGAAATAATTCCCAGGACCAACCTGCTACAATACAAACATATCCAAAAAGAAAGCCGTATCCCAAGAGACTCTAAACCATTTTACAAAAGGATGACACACTACAAGAGATTTCCGAATCACCCTCTCTTAGCTTATCAACAAACACCCAATTTAAAACAACTGGTTGTAAAAAGCTTCCTAACAGTGGAAATGGAACATATCCCTGTTAACAGAAAAAGTGTGAAACCTTCAAGTGCATCTATACTGGAGACAGGATACCAATACCAGGAACCCAACATTGGTTTGAAACAATAAAAGAGATGTCCCTGTGGATGCCCATTTCTGCAGCCAAGAATAAAGCCTAAAAGACCTAAAATGCTCATGGGAAATTTTAGATCCCAAAAGGAGAGGTTAAAATGGGATGTAAACTTATTAAAAAAAATTTTTTGGAACTCTGGACTTAACAAAGATCTAAACTAAGTTTCTAATATAAATGTAAAATAATCAAAACCACCGAAACCCATAAATATCTCCTATATACCAGACCCTCCATTGAAACTGAAGGTGAAGTGTGTGTGATTTTTTTTAACCTCTGCTAATTCTTGTATTAACAGCTGTGATCTTTGAATGTACAGTTTTATATATGACTGTCATTGCAAGACATAGGGGCAAAAGATAACATCTGTATAATGTCAGTAAAGCTAGCCCTACATGGTCAGATGTTCTTCCAATTGGATTTCCAAACAAAAGCAAAGATCAAAACTGGCTGAAAATTTTCCTCGCCTGCAGTAGTCTCCATGTATTATAGAATAGGGAGTTGGCTGCGGCAGAAGTAAATTTGAGGTCCTGAACATTCTCCCTATGCTTTACATCTTTGAACAATGACAGAACCTTAAAGATTCTGTCTGCCATCTTGTAGAGATCTGGACTGTGTGTATCGTAAAAGGGGAAGTTCAGTGGAAATACATATGCTTTTCAGAAAAAAAGAGCAGCATTTTTTCATCCCAATAACCTTAATCTGCCAATTTAGCATTTTGTCTGTGTATAAATACTGTAAATGCAACCGAAATACTGACTTCCTGTTTGCAGGAACCCTAATAGAGACTGTTATGGTTTTGCCCTTGACCCAGCACCTGGGTTGATTCAGTTGCTCAGTAGAGATCTTAGCTTGTTTGACCCATCCAACAGCCAATCAGTAGAAATAACTGTTAGGAACATTCCAAGGATGTGGTGCATCCTGGGAAGAAGAAGGACCGTTAGAATCTAAAATGTCAGCTCACTAATGTCAACAGCAGGGAATAGCAAAGGGTATGAAATCAACTCATTTTTAAAAATGGGAGAGAATATGTAGAATAACTAAGAAGGCATTACACAAACTAACAATTTAACTGAAATGTCCCTTAAGTGCTTTGAAAGCTTGCATTTTTATTTAACCAATAAAAGGTATTATTTTATATTCAAGATGTCTTTACTTGAAGCTTTGCAATGTGTTTTGCTGCTAGAAAAAACTTTTTAAAAAACTGTTGTCGCAATGGGCAAAAAAGGAGCGTAAACCTTTTCTTCCACTATCTCAGGAACCATAACTCACTGAAATATGAGAGAGGAATCTATTTTTCATAGTCTATACATAGCACTGAAGTTTTTTTTAGGGGTGAACATTTCCTTTAAGCATTCTTTGGGATAAACCATTTGTTACTGTTCATGGAACAGTATATTCCATTTAGGAATGCAGTTGCTCAGAGTCCTTTTCATTAATTGCTTGTTGGAAGTGTCTAATATACAGTATATAACAGTCCCAGTATCTCCATCTCCAGGCTAAGTGTTGCAATTAAAGGATTTTGGGAAAGGATTTATTTATAAGTCCTGCAGCAGACAGTGAAACAACTGATTTCATGGATAATAAGAAGCAGTGAGGTTTTTGAAAGTGGCATTGCTGGATTAAAGCAGTTAATATGCCTATAATGTAGTGTAAATGTTATGAATAGTCAAGGGAGAGCTTGTCTTGCTGTATTCAAACCTCTATGGTTTAGCCAGTCTGAGAATGACTTGCACTTTAGCAAAGTAAAAATAAACTAAATGAAAATGTATGAACATTTGGTTTCTTTGTTTTATTATTTAGAACATTTATTATGTTGTTGTTTTCCTAATACACAGAAATTCCCTTGATAGCAGAGGTGATGCAAATGCACTTATTCTCCCAGGAGCCATGTTAAATATTTTTGTAATAACAAAGATGCAAACGGAGGAGCACACTATATGTGTAGAATTAACAATTTATTGTGAACAACACACAACGTTTTGGGACTATAATGTCCCTTCCTGAAGAAGGGACATTGTATTCCCGAAACGTTGTGTGTTGTGCCGTTTGCATATTTGTTCTTGGATTACCTGAGCTTGTGGAGTAGAGAGCTGGGGGATAGCACCTATCTATTTTCTGGCAGCAAACCAACAGCGGTGTGAGAGTTTCGGAACTAAATATTTGTGTAGTTTACAAACACAGATTATTTAAACCATGCAGTCCAAATTAGTCAAATGTTCTCCATTCAAATTTGGGGGGAAAAACCTCCATAAAAGAGCTAAACAGTAGAGATGTCAGAACTTCGCAAAATCCGGTCCACTCGAAGATCCGCGAATTTTCGAAAAAATGAGAAAATCCGCGAGCGGACCCATAAAAATGAGAAAAATCCTCGAAAATACGAGAAATCCTTGTAATTTCGAAAATTTTCGAAAAAATACGTATTTTCACGCATTTTCGAAAATACGAGAAATCCGCGGTTTGGAAGTTCGGAAGGCGAAAAATCCGCCGCTCGGCCATTCCTACTAAACAGAAAGCCATGCCAATGACGGCACATCACCTAACTGTGGACCATACGTTTAACTACCTTCCCATCTCTACTCTGATTTCATACAGTATATGTTATACAACCGGTTTACAACATTGCAGTTGGTCAAATCTTTCCTTCTAAAATGTAAAACTATTATGTGTGAGAGGCCACCTGATCTTTTAATGGGGCATCTGCATTTCTGGCCTTGCTAACTAATTGGTTGTACTACTTCCTTAAACCATGGAATTGCTAGATGTGCTCCATAACGCCTCTGTGCCCCCCCCCCAGTAGCCCCAGTAAAGGACTGGGACACCTACAATCCAAATGTTCTAAAGATTCCCTACGAAATCTTGAAAGCACACGCAGAAACATACTGTAGAGAGAAGAAAAGGGAGAGCAAGAATGAAACAGCAAAACATATCTATGATTAAATACAACTATTCTTATTAACCATTTATAACTGCAATTTGTGAGTAAATGTTGTGGGATAATAAACCTTTTTATAGCACTTTAATGTTCATTATGTCATTTCTATTTGCTCTTTGGGCATGGTTCCTATTATGGTGCCATCTTGGACCTTTGTTAGATTATTTGTGAAACCCTATGATTACTAGTCATGTGCCATTTAGCACACAATCTCCCTTAAAAGTACAAACCCTGTGCTAAAAGTATATTTACTTTCTATTTGTAGAACTTTAAAGGGTATCTTTACTCTAAAAAATTGAATTTTCAAAATTCTCTGCTCCAAAATGTTTTTCAGATTTTAAATCTGAGCTGTAGATTTTGAGAATCATCATTTAAAATCACAGCATTTAGAGCAAAAGACCGGTCACTTCAGAAGCAGAAATTATAATATGTGACCCATCCCTGACCTCTTTGCCTGTCTGCCAGCACACTTTCTGTAACATTTAAGAAAAAATTTTTAAGAGCAGAGAAAAGAAAGAAGAGTGGAGGGAGGGGGAGATGTGTAAGCAGAGCAGTGTCCATGGTGACGCTGTGCAGAACTCAGTGTCACAGACATTACAAGGAAGCAGTGAGTAAGGGAGATGGGGCAATTAGGAGCAATCACAATACATTAATAATTTAAAGACAAAGCAAACAAATGTAAATATTTGAGTACCACAATTTTACTTCTCTCAAATTGTAGTTTCAGAAAATGTAAAGTTATTTTGGTGAGTATAGTGACCCTTTAAATATGAAATACATTTGATTTAAATATTGTTCTTTAATAAAATAACCAATGCTGAATAACAACAGAAATGTTGGGCACAGTTTCTGTATTTATATTAGTACAAATATTATTCTAGACTTAATGGGCCCTATTTATAAAAGATCGTTATCGTTATCGAAAAAATAACGATCGCTATCGGAAAATACCGGTCGTTATTTTACGATAGCGATCGTTATTTTTCGATTACGATCTTTTATAAATAGGGCCCAATATCTGGTATTTTACTTTGAATCAAACTTTGACGTCTAAAATAGCAACCGACCCCACTAAATATTAATTTAGAGTAGGCGTGATACTCAATATTTTCTTCATCGTTAATCCTATTAGTAGAGAAGCAGCAAAAACAAGTGTTGTTTAGCCATTAAAGCAAATTTAGAAATAGGGAAATTCTCTTAAAAGGGGATCAGGTTTAGTAACACATTATCGGGTTATTTGGGGCTTCTCATGCTACTAAAGATAATATTATTTTGGGTCCTTTTGCAATATATGATGACTTTGAGAAATCTGAGAGTAGATGTGTGTATTTGGTTCTCCAGGGTACTGACCTTTTTGACTACATTCAGCTGTGAGGGTTTGTGGAATATAACTAGAGAACATTAGGGATCTCCCATGTCGTTCACATTGCACTAGACTGTAAGGGAGAGCAGAATTATAAATAAATAACATTGGCATATTGAACTTGTTTTGTAACCTGATAACACTCTGTATGATGTCATCCTCTATAGTGCCTGCTTTTGTGAAGATTGAGTTATCAATTTAGAACAGCAGTCTCCTAATTGCTTCTACGTGCATTTTATAAAAAAAAAAAAAAAAGTCCCTTTGTGTAACATAAAAAGAATAGGAAACCCTAAAGTGAAGTGGTCTGAGTGGCTGTGCATGGAGACCCTGTAGTTTGCCCTGGTTGCCAGGCACCAGTGTGGATTCTATAGCTTACACAAGCTCCAAACAGAGAACTGAATACATCTATGGATTTTAAGACAGAAGCTAGACACAATGCACAAGGGGATTTTTTGTTATTCAAATCGCACAGCATTTATTCGTTTGTCTACAACCACTAGTAACGAGAATTGGGCCTTTTTCTATGACTTCTAAACTAATGGCAATGAAAACCATTTTAGCATACCCAAACGATGGAATGATAGCCTGGGTTTTTTAGGCAAAAACTCTTTTTGAGAAATAGGTGTGTATAAATGTGAATAAATGTATAGCTTTAAAATGGCTGAGAAATGGATGTGACTCTGCAACGCATTTATTTTTTATACTGAAACCTGGTCATGAAATCATCAATCTGCCACATATAAAAGGCAACCAGAGTATCTATTCTTTTACAGAGAAAGGCAAAAAGAGGTTGGAACTGTATAATTAACATAAATTAAAATAAACTCAAAGACCATACCATAAAGATTTATGTGCCTGTGTTCACAGCTCCACGTCCTTCATTAGCTCCCAAAAAAACTCCAGCCTCCAAACTTGTTCTACCGGCTTTATTTATGCACAATAGTATAGTATTTGAGTTTGATTAAAGACATACGTCCATCTAGTCCGACCTACACAGCAATACCAACATTTTCCTGCCTAACAGTTGATTCAGAGGAAGGCAAAAACAAAAAAAACTGTATGAAGGAGACTAAACTTCTTTTCTTCTAGTCTTAAGGGAGGACTGCGTGTCCTCTGACATATTCTATTGGTCAACAACACCCCAGATTTTATTGCAGGGTTCTCAAAGTGTGTGCTGGGGCACACTGGTGTGACTTCAGAGAACCAGAAATGTTCCTCAGAATTTTGGTAGTGGAAATACACTACATTTTTTAGAATACAATATACACTGTAAAGTGCATAGAATATTGGTAATTACAACTTTAAAGGGGCACTGTACTGAAAAAATTACTTTGCCTTAATCTATAATTGAATACATGTAAGTAGCACTTACTCTGATTTGCGTGTGTTGCTGTATGCCTTCAATCCAGCACACATTTTGTTTAGGAGTAGTATCCTCCCTCTTTTAACCACTCCCACTTCCATCCGACCTGACTTGATTGACAGCTGAAATATAAGTTTAAAATTGGATATCTAAAGAAATAGGGGGGCAAATCAACAAAAAAGTGGTGGTTGGGAAGAATTATAGTTTCCAGTTATGGTCAATCTAAAATTACCTATTTTTCGGTATAGATGCCCTTTAAGTCCAACATTAAGAACACAGGTGTGCCTTGGGGAAAAGTTGCATTGCCAAGTGTGCATCGATCTGAAAAAGTTTGAAAACCACTGGTTGATTTGGTGGCCCATTAATGTATTTATACACGGTGATCATAACAGTGCTTTTTCTCTAGTGTACGTAATTGTATCTTATCCAAACTATCTTCATATTAAAGCTCCCCCAGTCCCCTTATTAATTTAGTTGCCCTTTTTTTGAACCCTTTTCAGATCCAAGATTTCTCTATTGTATTCAGGATTACAAAAGTGCACTGCACATTCCAAATGATGTCTTACCAGTGCTTTGCATTTTTTCCCCCTTGATTCCATACCCCTCTTTATACAAGATGGCTTGATGGCTCTAGCTGATGTCTTCTGGCACTGCCTGCAACATTTCATTTTGTTATCCAGCAAAACTCCAAGATCCTTTTCCAACAGGGATTCACTTATTATTATTATTATTTATTATTATTGTGGATTTATATAGCGCCAACATCTTCTATAGTGCTTTACAATTTGCATGTACACATTCATATCAGGCCCTGCCCCGAAGTGCTTACAATCTAAGCACATATATTTGACACAAACAACCTATCAGTATGTCTTTATGATTGTGGGGGAAACCGGAGTGCCCAGAGGAAACCCACGCAAGCACGGGGAGAACATTCAAACTCCTTGCAGATGTGTCCAAGGGTGGATTCGGACTCAGGACCTCAGCGCTGCAATGCATCAGTGCTAACCACCGTGCTGCACACTTAACACAAAGCTATTTATAGTATATGCAGCACAAGGATTTTTAAGCCCAAAATGCACTACCTTACATTTATCAACATTAAATCTTATCTGCCACTTAGCAGCCAATGTATCTAGATCTGCCTGCAACAATTTTACATCATCTGTAGCTTTCAATGGTCGACAGAATTTTGTGTTGTCCACAAACACAGAGAACTTGTTGACAATACCTACTTTTGAATCATTAATAAACAGATTAACTACAAATGGCCCCAACACAGATCCCTGTGGCACCCCACTTAGAACTTTAGCCTATATTGCCAAAGCACCATTAACTACTACTACTCTGCATCCGATCCATTTACTAATTTTCTATCCAACCAAATGTGCCACCCAAGCTGAACAGACCTTCGCTTATACACAAGTCATCTATGGGGGGCTGTATCAAAAGCCTTAGCAAAATCCAAGTATACCACATCTACTGCTATGCCTGAGTCCAAATTATATGCTTCCTCATAAAAGCCAAGCAAGTTTGATATGATCTGTTCCTCATAAATCCATGCTAATAACTACAAAGGTAAACTCACAGGTCTGTAATTACCAGGCTGAACTTATTTCCCTAATGACGCAAAGATGTATTTTATCTGATCCAGGAGTTTTAATGATATTAACCTTATTTAGTTGTTTCTGAACCATATGCTCAGTTAACCAAAGTGCCATTGAATCATTTTGAATCCTTATTGCTACTACACACTATAAATATAAATATTCTATATATACTATCTGTACTTGGATGTTCTTTAGTGTATACGGAGGAAAAAACTAATTCAAGACGTTTTATCACATTCAATGCTCCTGTCCCTAACAATTACATCCTTAGCGTTTCATACAAAAAAGAAAAGTGAACTTTGCAGTGTATTTTTTTTTTAGCTAGCATTGCTGTAATAATAAACAGAATATTCAAATTTCAGTAAAAAATAAAAAGTAAGTCTGGGGGTTGAACCTGCAACCTTATGTACTCACGATAATAACACAGCTTTTACCCCTAACCCAACAGAGAAACACTACTACTCATAGAATCTTTAGCTAGGAACATAATGGAAACAAAAATAAATGTAAGTCTGGAAATTTGAACCTGTGACCTTGTGAGCTTCTAAAACAAGTGCTTTAGCAGGCCAGTCACTACAGCACATGCAAGGTTCACTGTTGCACTTAAAATCTTTATCTTTTGGAATTTTTTATTAAAATTGGCTATTATGCCCCAGGAAGGCTGTATTCAATTTACGCTGGATGGTAAATAAACGGCAGGTTAACAAGCAGCTTTCAAAGTCTTATTAGAGTTTTCCATATTAGTATAGAGACATTTGTATAGGAAATACTCCTGTACAATAATGTGCATAGAGACAGTGAATACTAGGGTCAGGGGGCGTGGCACTTTGAAGATGCCAATGGGCTGTGAGTTGCACTGGCAACATGGAAGCCATCATAGTTGATCCATTACTTACGTATACTTAATGCAACTTAGTAGAGAAGAATCTTATAATGTATAGGTGTTCTGGGGAGAAATTATTTTAAAAAAACAAGTTAAGTTCCCCTTTTAATTGGTCTGTGTATGGCTACCTTTAGAAGTTTCTCTGGGAGGGGATCATTCTTATTCTCAGTGTAAACAGTGTAAAACATATTCACACAGCTTTGTACACAGGACTTAATTCATAGAAAGGAAGGACACATTTTAACAGAGAAATGCAAGTTTAGTTACCTAGTTTTCTTTTCATAGTGAAATCATGTAGATTTGGAACAGGCTGTAACCTTATATCAGAAAAACTCTCCTTTCTATGCCATTCTTTGTGACAGGGGGTTAGTAAATGTAAGGGAGGAACTTGTTGCTTGGCTACTAAATATCAGAGCAGTAAATGAGGTTGTCAGAAGTCTGAGGATTAAATCCAGGCACACATGGTTGTGGCTGGTTATATGTTCATTGGTGCTAGAGAACAGTTCCAGTAGCTGCTTTTTAGTCGTGTTTAATCTGGTTGTTTTGTATCAATGGGCTAATCTGTGAGGCTGAGGCCACACTATGATGGACGACAACAAATGCGTCTGCGAGTTCGGATACCGAACTAGTTCACAAAGTTTAAGTTTGTCAGAACTAAATGTCCATAATGTTTTTTATAACAGTTCCCTGTCGCTACTTCGGTACACTATGATTCTATGTATAATTCGATATAGTCACACCCCTTGTATATAGTTTTGTTAGTCCCACTATTGTGGACCTTGAGTTAGACTTAATGTTGTTATCCGGGACAGGATTACCTTGATATAGTGTGAGTGGACTAGATGAGTCTTGTATTTCCCCTCTAGATACGGAGTTTAGGGGGTCCTGGTGTATGCGAGACTGCTGATGAGGATATCAGTTAATCTGTCATTTTGGATTAGGAGTCTGCACATATAGTGTAGGGTCCTTTTACTATAGCTCTATGTATTATACTCCTCTCCTTTGCATGATTTTATTGTAAGATTATGTTAGTCCGATGTTGCCCCAGGGAGCTTGTTAGGCTTAGTTGTTTGGGATGGGTAGCTGAGCAACCCCCAGTTACTGTTTATTGGTTCTTGCGCATCGATTGGTGCGTTTGGTTGCTTGGGCTGGACTTCTGTATTTGCCATCTCCTGGGGGATGCTTGGTGGGACCTGTACCTTGTTCCCCTCTGCGCACACGTGGGTGTCCGGTTTCGGCACTGTTGTGATATGCACGCGCAGGTTTAAGCTGATTGGCTTCACTCTGGGATGATCAGAGCGTGCGGGCGCATGAGTGATGACGCCTGACTACGCTACTCTCATCTGGGAACCTGTTTCCTGTATGGCGACCTGGATACATGGAACAATATGGGAATTGTGGTGCGTATGAAGTGTTCACATGCACTATGGTTTATACATGTTCTATTATTGGTGACATGCACTTTAGGTGGTTGGGGGAGGCTTTAAATAGGGGGAGGGATTAAACACCCTGTTTGTATTTTCTGAGGACGGCTCCTGTAAGAGCGGAAACGCATCAAGACCAAGTTCGTATATTTCAATAAAAACCTTGATATTTTTATACAAGTCCTGTGATCTTAAGATGTAATATATATATATATATATATATATATATAAAATCTCCTTTATATTATATAAATGTATAATATATTTATATTTTTACAGAGATTGCATTGAGTTGCTAGGAGCTACCAATGAGGTAGGGGTATATAATATTACATATGGGAAAGGTGTATCTCTATGGGTAACATTTCTCCCTATTACCATCTAAATGACCATAAACATATGCATATAAAGTAGAGTACTCACTTATATTAGGTAGTGGAACACGTAGACATGATCATAATGTATGTGTAATAAACTTTCTATGATTGAAAAAATCCAGATAAGTGCTCCATAAAAACCCTCTTTCATTTTATATGTAATATATATGTGTGTGTATTTTCTTTTACTCGTCCCACACACACACAATCCTTCATTTAGCTTAATATGTTATCTCTGGATGGATATTTTCCATTCAGGGTTAACTTTCTGGCTTTCCTCTTTTTGGTGATGTCGCCCACCTGTATATATAGGGATGTCCGTGTCCTGGGAGGAGTATTCCCTCTGATGAAGTGATGTGATGACATCACCAAACGCGTTGGGGCTTTAAACAGTTTCTTCCATGTATCTTGGTTTAAAATATTGGAAATAAAGTTATATACTCTGTGTTGGATGGAGTCTGGATCCACTTTGTTGCTGCTACTTATAAGCCTTTGGAGCTTCCAGACTCTTTCAGGACAGACTCTCCCGCAGGGGGGGGGGAGGAGTAGAGGTAGAACAAGTATAGTTATTTATATACATATATATTGACATTGCCAGCATTAGGCCTGGATGTATATGTCCTCGTCCACATATTTAGTCTACTTTAAAATCTCACATTGTAACATTGGAAAATGATGCAAACCTAAATTCCACCTTTTTTAATTTAGCATATTAGTGCGAAGTGGGATGAGCTCCTTTTGCTCCTGGTCTAACCAGATGGTCACAAAATTTCTGATCTAATTTATTGATTAGTTTGGTTGGAGATTTTGGTTTTAATGCTCCATCATGGTATGAGCCCTGCTTCATAAAATGACAGAATATTGCAATAAAGTAGAATGAATTATTTATACGTAGCACTACCTTAACAATGAGACGATACAGCTATAATGCGAGGCGTATTACAGACTGAATGAGGGGTTTTCAAATGAATTAGCAAAACAAAATACACCGAGAAATCCTGAACCTTTTAACAGTATGATCTCAGTATGATTCAACAGGGGCAAGGGATAAACTGCAGGGGATTTTTATTTAAACCATTGAAAAGAATGCCTTGCTATAGAAATACAGCAGTGCCTTATGTTATCACTTTAAAATGTGGACAACATTAGTAGTGGCAGTACAGTGGTATTATCTAAATCCTTCACTGAGCCCAAGCGGCTAACATCCATTTACAATACAAATAGAGATCCTTGTTTTAAACTCTTGCTATCTATTATACCGTGTACTGGCACATTAGAAGCTGGGGATAATTATATAGCATACATAAAATGACAGAAAAAAATGAATTAAAGGGCAACTAAAGCCACAAAACAAAACTGAACCAGAAGTCTGGACACCTTGATATAAAACCAGTAATCTGTGTCTTACCTCTTATTTTGATACAGGCGCTGGGAAATTTACCTAAATAACATATGGTTTGTGCTTTACTTCTCAGCATTCTAGTATCAGACAGTTTGGTCAACGACCATTATGTTCTGCACATGCTTAGTCCTTTGCTATGGCACAAACTTGTTACAGTTGGTCACACCCATTAATAATATCTAGCCAATCCTTTTACAGGACAGATAAAGCAAGGAAGCATGTGACTGAGGTCATGAGGTGTGGTCTGACACTGCACATACACACAGATACTTCATACAGGCTTTGATTTACTTTAACAGAGTTTACTAAAGTGCCATTTAATAATTTATTGCTGTTTTTAGGGGCGTAGTTTTCAGATTCTGGAGTATAAAAAATTGGGTTTAGTTCTCCTTTAATAATAACTCTATTTGGTTAGATGAGAACAAAAGTGGCAATATTAAGGCAGCAATCCAGCATTAAATTTTCTAAAGTTAATGTTTCTCTTTTGTTCTTGTGGCGCAAATGTATGGCAGAAGGAAAGGGACAACGATGGAAGACCCTTCCCCTCCTCCAACATTGGTTTCATCCGTGCGTGCCAAGGATGGATGTCTAGCCATAAAATGAAATTTTAAGTATAGGTGCATCAACCCCCTTTCCCCCCTTTTTCTTTTACTTATCTTCCCCAAAGATTCCCCTGAAAGAAATGACTTACCAGACCCGGTCCCTTGTCACCTGGGTGCCACCTCCTGATGCATTTGCACGCTGGTTTGAGCAAACACAGAAGCAGTGAGGCACTTCCTGGTTACGGCTGTTAGCTATTGGCCGTGATGTCCTCAGCGCAGCCAGGAAGAAGAGAGGTGAAGAGCAGCAAGGTATCCGGGCTTGTAAGTATCTTTAGAGGCATCTTTGGGGAAGATAAGTAAAACAACATGCTGGGCATGCCCTTTAATATCTAGAAAGTTTAAAGGTCGCTATCTTATCTTAAAGGGTCTCTCCATCCCTAAATAAAACTTTTGCAATGTTTAGCTAGTTTTGGAGGTGTACATGCTCTTTAATCCAAATATAATATTTTTGCTTCAGTTTTCTTTAACATATTCCTTTTAGTAATATTTAGAGTATATTTACTGACCATGTTTTATGTTATCAATTAAATTGAAAAAACGTATAAAATATAAACTTGTATACAGCACTAGCTAAAGTGTGCTTGTTGACGCACACTGGGAATTTTTTGTGTGTATGTTTGGCTATGTGTGGATATAGCCAGGTATCCCACCCCTCCTGGCAGCTCTGGGAGACTTCCGCACACCCGCAAGACCCCCGGAAGCTCCAGCGACCTTGGTTAAAACACATACAGTATTTTCCACATACTGGAGGATGGGGCTGAGACCTTCCATTTTGGCTACCGTATTCTACCTAAAATCAGTGTAACAGCTCAGTATGGACTTTTGAAACTTTTTTTGTTTTAACTGCTATACTTTATATACACTTATTTATGCTCATATACAAAATACTAACAAATACACAGATTAAAACCCCCATATACTTGTGATTTACTGGTTATGTATCTATTGTGGATAAATATTGTCCAGGATTAATAGTCTTATGCTGGCCATATACTTTATAAACATTAAATATAAGGATTGTCAAATATTATTATTATTAATATTTGGAATTTATATAGTGCCAACATCTTCCGTAGCACTTTACAATATACATTCACATCAGGCCCTGCCCCGAAGAGCTTACAATCTAAGCACTATTATTATGATTGTGGGGAAACTGGAGTGCCCGGAGGAAACCCACGCAAGCACGGGGAGGACATACAAACTCCTTGCAGATGTGTTCAAAGGTGGCTTCGAACTCAGGAATTCAGCACTGCAAGCCATCAGTGCTAACCACTGAGCCACCGCGCTGCCCAAATATCTAAGAAGAGAGTGTTTTTACCTTCTTACATTGACATTGCAAGGATGCTTGTGTAGGTTCTCATTCATCCAGGTCATGGTATATCTGTTGTATTCAATTAGATCAACTGGACTTGAAGTTTAGTTCTTGAAGACGTTTTGCTAGTCATCTGACTGGCTTTCTCAATTTAGAATGACTTGTACAAGAATCTTTGGCAATTATGTACCCAGGAAAATCCCAATTAGCATATCACAGCCAGGTGTTAAGGGTGTGATTGGATAGTGGCTAAGAGGTGTTATAGGAACGCCCAGAGTAAGGTGTCAAAACAGCATTGTACATGGCAGACAGTTGGTGTCGAACCCCCAACCTCTATTTAGACTTGGTTTCTTAAAGAACCTTCAAGTCCAGTTGATCTAATTGAATACAACAGATACATTGCAAGGATGTTGGAAGATTTCTCAGCATATGGCAATCATTTGACAAAAGTCCAGTCCTTTCTAGTGGTAGGCTACTATTAAAGGAGGACTATTGAGTGTGTTATACCAATGCTGTTCTATCACATCCCCCTCCAAGCCACAGTTGAAGAAAGGGAAGTCAACTCTGCAAGGATTGCATCTTCCCATTGGACAGTCTGAGAGTCACAGAAAGGGTCATGCTTCACCAGCATTCACCTAGCAGTCCTGGGTATTACGGAAGGGGAGGGTGCTTTCAGTTGACAACTGGCATTGACTTTAATTTAGCAAATGATGTGACATCAGAGCCAAGTAATTTTGCAATTTGTGTGTAGAAAAAAAAAATAGGCTAATGTTTGGACTAAACAAACAAATCATTTGATACTGTTAAGGTTCTTGAGTTAACATGGCACTCATTCCTGCTTCTTTCTGTTTATATCTAGGATCTCCCTAAAATACAAATCACAATAACTTGAATATTCCACGTTAAATATTATAGTTGTTTTTTTGTTTTTTTTAACCATATGTTTAAGTTTTTTAACACTGGTTTGTAGATGTATTAGGCCTTTGTGGCTACATATAGAGTAAAGTAATTAAACAACAATTAACCTATATACAATTGTAATAAAAATAATGACCTGGGTCTCTTTGTAATTTGTATTTTCCTAAACTGTTCTATTTTCATTATAATTTCTTTAAAATCACTAGAGTTAACCCTTAAGGCTCTAAGGTCGTTGGATAGACATTCTGGTAACCCAACATCTGGACCTGAACACTCTTCTGATTAAAATCAAGTCAAATCAGATTACTCCTCAACACGCCTGCTCAACAAAAGAATGGAATTTAATTAAAATTCTGACCACTAGTGGGTTAGATTACATTCCATATATTATGATAGATATTTAGTTTCAAGGCAGGAATTCATGCAGAGAACCTGTTGTACATTGAGGTTATTTAATGTCCCCTCCTTTTACCATAATTTATCCTGTAGCTAAATGCTGGAAATGGGGAAGAAAGTGTTACAGCTGATTGCATCTTCCCATGAACGGTCCCTGGGAAACATGCTGATATACAAAGATATTACGGGATTGACAAAATAAAAAAGACCAGTCACAAGACCCTATTGTTTACATGCAAATTGTAGCACACGTCATGGCTGTCTTATTTCAACGACAACAAAAAGGAGAGGATAAAAAACAAAGCCAAGGAACATGTTGTAGCATTATATCAATACAAACATATAACTATGTGTTATAGTGGAAAATTTATGACAACTTCAACTGTTCAACTGGCAAACAGCTGCTTGTAAGAGAGAGGCTAAAACTTGTGTGAGGGCAGATGACACCAGGATCAGGAAGAGATCCAGCCCCTTGCACTCCCCCCTCCTTCCTCTCTCTCAGCTTTTCTGTTCTCTCTCTTTAAACATCATAGCTGTTCATGCTAGCAGTGTGGGGAATGCCAGCTACACACAGAGGGACAGCTACTGGATGATTTGTGAGGGTCCACTGGACATGTTGGAGATACAAACAGATACAATGGATATTTATGGATTGCAATAAATCTTTGTGGATGAGTAGGAAACTACAAACATTACTGAGGCATTTGCCATCTATCACCACCCAAAGGTAGGAGGATACCCATTGTCCATTACAGCTTGATTTGGCATTATTTAGGGAATATTTGTTGTTTGATGTGTAGTGGCTATGCAAGATCTATAAGCTGATAAATAGGCTGAAGCTTGTGTAGTAGTATTGATATGATCTTTACTCTGACATACAACTACTCATTCACTAATACATTACATTTTTAGCATTCACTAAGAAGACACACATATACGAGAAGAAGGGGACTGTATTTTAAGGAATCAGTAAAATATGGTTGTGTCTTTTTTTAGCCTCTGGGTGATCGTTTACTCCTTGTGCATTTCAAAGCCCAGTGCCTCAACTAATGGTCATATGGTTAGCACAAGTTGCCTAGCACTGAGGATTGTTGTATGATAGCAATTCAGATATACTGTAGATACAAGCTGTAGCTCTTGGGGAACTCTGAAAGACGAAGTTTCCCAAAAGAAAGTCTGGGGTTTAAATACCCCCAATTTAGTAAAACCATATTAGTTCTGGTAACTGGAAAGAGATCCTGTATCCATATACTATTTAACACATATGTTAGGGTATTTGCTGTTTTTCAGTACATTGTCATCAGGCTATAAATTACCAGTGTTACATTAGGAGCCATGTGTTAAAAAGTGTCTGTTCCAATACTGTGTCTGCCTCTTCAATGACATTTAGGTCTCTGTAAATAGATATATTTATAATTGCTTTAAAATCATCCCTGTGAGTTAAAGGGCATGTCCACCCGTTCAACAAAAAATGGTCACATGTCCGTTACCTGCCCCCAACCCCAACTGATATAATCAGCACATTTTTAAAGTATTACTAACCAGATATTTGAGGATAATTATTGTTTCCACTCTGGCAGAGTAAGCTGGCCCCTCCCTCCATGCAGTCAATACAATGTTGTGATTGCTGTCATCACAGCCAATGGTTGACTGCTAATTATCCTGCTGCCTCCTTTGCACATGATCAAGCTTATAAAAATCTCATTGAGCAGAGGAAGGAGGCAGATACCTTTGCCGGAATGAAAGAGAAATTATCATTAAATATCTGTTTACAGATGCATATAATAAACTGGTACAAATAGCAGTTGGGATTGCTGGCAGATAACTGACAAGTCACTAGTATTTTTTTTTGCTTTAAGGGTGGGCATGCCCTTTAAAGTCATCCTTCGTAAACTTTCAGGAAATGCCCAGAATGATGGAAATTGGAACTGTTGAAAAATCAAATAGTGGTATTAATTGTAAAGACACCATTTAATTACAGGAATGCAATAAATAACACTGAGCAGGGGGCATAATGACTATTTGGTGTTTAATTAGGCTACTATATACAGTATATATATTTTATTCTCATGTTACTGCAACCAAAACAACAAAAGTTGTACAGGGATATATAATAATAGTTTTTTCCATTTAAAATGGTTATAATTTTGCCCCAGCCAATCAGATGTTATTTATCAATTGAAAGATAATATCTGATTGGTTGAGGCAAAATTAGCACAATTTCTAACAATAAGAACTTTTGGTTATTATTCATCCAGGTCATGGTATGTATGTTGTATTCAGTTAGATCAACTGGACTTTTAAGTCCAGTTGATCTAACTGAATACAACAGAGATAAGAACTTTTATTACATCTCCCCAATAGTCTATTAATATAGTAAATTTTGTTGATTAAATTAATTTCATCATTAACAATATAAGAGGGCTAATTGCCATTAGGATACTTGGTTAGCTGTTAATGTAAAGTTTGAGTAATAATTGGATAAGAATATCAATATTTCATCTATACATTGTAAGACTTTATGGAGACAGTATACAGTACAGAGATAAAAAACTGATTCACAATAAAAATATAGAGCAAAGTTTCCCTAAGATCAGACTATTTATTTATCTGAACTAATAAGACACTTGAATGTATCAATTTGGTAATCTCTAATGATACGATGATAGACGGATGCTAACATGATTGAAAGCAGAGCTAGATAGAGGGTATCTTACGTCAGACCCAGATAAGGAGGTCAGTATGTTCAAAGTTAACTACATCATGACATCCTTGGGGGTGGCTGTGACATGCAAGTAATTATCATGATGTATTATGGGAGATAATTGTACACTGTGCACATTGTGATTCTCATTGTCTGTAATGGGAAGAGATTGTTGGAAATGTTTGGAATTATATTGCTTTGATTTTTTTTTCTTACATGTGCTGACCTTGCGTACCATTTCCTGTAGTGTTGAACATTGGTTTATATTGTCACACTGATGTTACCACCACTAGAATTAAAAGCAGGGATTGTTCTACCTGTACCATCTGCTAATTTCCGATGAAAGCAAGATGTAGTCTCCCAGGGTATAGGCTCACCATCACAACTGATGCCTTGGCACACTCCTATTGTTTACTAATTGGGTTATTACTGTATGTGTCATAATACAAGATCTTCCAGGAAATTGATGTGTAGGATGAATATCACATATACCATAAAGTCTGTATCATCTGTATATACAAACACAACTGGGTTCGAATTGGACCCAAACTTCATCTCTACTCTCAATAGAAAAAGGTTATTAGCACATGCCATTATCATCCTAATACTTAATAAAGATATATTCTTTGAAAAGGTCATTAATAACAGTTATATATAATTTTTAAAGGATACACTCATTCATTAAATGAAAAGTAGAAGTAAAAAATATTTACACTACCGATCAAGAGACTGTAAATATAATATTTAATGAAATGCAAATGGGTTTACCCAGTTTATACAGCTGCAATATTTATTATGATGCAAACATATGTCAGATGGAAATAGAACCAAAGGAATAATTTTATCATTGAATGGCATGATCAAAGTTGTGACAAGGAGGTTGGTGGAAGACTTCACCTGATGTTGACTTGTTCACCCTAAACACATTCAAGCTTATTTAATAAGAAGTGCACAAATATGCAGCAACCAATTAGATTTTACTTTTCTACTGGTTAGAAAACAGTTGGAAAAATTTTGAGGTTACTGCAGATTAAGTGAAATATGTTGTCTAAGGGCTAGGCCACACTATCGCGGGTTTTTTTTGCATTTGCGCTTGTGTTTGCACTTGCGTTTTTTTCATATCATTGAAAACGCGACAACGCACAGAAAAGGCGTGTTTTCGGGTGTGTTGCGATTGCGATTTGCGTTCTGCATTTCAAATTTCAATCGCATGCGTTTTTCAATACTTAATGAAAAAACGTATGCGTAAAACGCAACGAAATCAAATGCGATTCCGTTTGCGTTGCAGTGTGGCCGTGCCCTAAGAGCTGGTACAAATGAACAGATAATTTGTCGGGGCTGACCATTCACTACCATAGTCTGGGACAAATTGGTTCATTGCGGTAAAAATAGCCACGGTCAACAGTTCTCTGCAACCAGTTGTGCGGCCCATAGGAGACCATATGATCACCCATGATTTAGTCTGATTTAGACGCAAACATGACTGACATCGGTATCGGACAAATGCAAAATGACTGCACATACACATGTAATTCAACAACTCTTTCTATGTAATCCCTAAACAAAGATACTTTACATTACAGAGAGCCCTGCAGTATAGTGCCCCCTCTTAATGGGCTTTAGGCATGCTCAGTATGATTATCCCAGAGAGATTGTCTTCATTCAGCTACTGTGTATCTCCATGTGTTAAAGGAGAGAGGGAAGTAAATATGGAAGTGAAAGGGGCAGGATTTTTCTTAAAGATTTTATTGAATTCGAACAGGTAGAATTTAAGCTCTAAGGGGTCACCACAATTTAACTGTTGGCAGTGCAATGTATTGGGTTTGAATTTTATTCCTAGAAATCCTACCAATCCTACATACTGTAAATAACACATTTTAATGTGGTCCATTGCACATGTCCAGCATTATATAAAAGGCATAACCATTTCTATTATGTATATATTCAGTTCTAAATAGTATTGCAATCATATATAATATATAGTTGTCTGTTGATTAGAGGTCTGTTTATTTATGGATCAAACCCAGAACTATTCACATTAATCCACTTTGTCATGCTGCAGAAATTGAAAGCTAGTACTTGGTGGGTCAAGGCTCAGTTAACTGTGAAGTAAGAGGCCCAACTTAGTAGCAAAAGATCAGCAGGAATTAAAACAGCACGGCACTGTGACTATTCCATTCTAGGGAAGTCTGTTTAAATGTGCTGCCTAATGTTTCTCTATGGCTTTAGGGGCGTTACTACAGGGGAGCAGGCGGAGCACCCACAGGGGGGCCTGGGAGCCAAGGGGGTCCCACCTTCTTATTTTTCCTATGACAGATATAGCCTCCTCCCAGAATACCACTGTGGATGAAGCACAGGGGTCCAATCATAGTTTTGCTGGGGGGGGCAGTGATTCCTAGTTACGTCACTGTTTAGTGTTTAGCTAAGAAATATACTGTACAACATATAAATTGAGCTTAAGCAATTAAGCCAGGGGTGGGAAATTACATTTCTCAGGGGGCCGCATGAGGAACTTAAACTGTTGTGAAGGGCCGGGCCAATAGGTTCAACTCAGTTCTCATTATAGAGATTGCAAAACTGGATTTTATAAACAAATGAAATTAATATCCCTGGTTCATTGGATGTTTTTTTGTTTTTTTTTGCTGCAAGTTTTTATAGAAAGTGTGTTATATTTTAGATCCATTCCATAAAATACATTTTTTGGGGGGGTCTAGTGTTGAGGGGCCAGTCCGGGGCTGCCAAAGGGCAGCATGTGGCCCCCGGGGCTTACTTTACCCAGGTCTGAATTAAGCAGAGATGATCTAATTAAACCTGAAACCTATGGACTAATGCTTTAAATACGCTAACTTGATATTCAATCAATTTAATGTTCATGTTAAATCTAATCAATCTAAATATCCGTACGATCTTAGTTTTTATGGAAATCCACTCAAAAGAACCACTATAAGTTCTGGTCCGATCTTAGTTTTCCCATTAAACCACTCTACATTGTGGAGTGGGAAAAGGGAAAATAGTTTTCATCCCTTGAGCAATTCAATCTAATTTATCGGATTGCTCAAAATGTCAATCCCATGAATGTCTAAAGACTATTTTAAAGAGTAGATATATAAGGGAAATGTACTATAAGGGCTAGGTTACACCAGGTCATTTTAACATGTGACCCGTTCGCTTGTTAAGAAATGCCCACTAGTGTAGCCGCACTAGGTGCGCAGGGACTATTTGTGCCGCAATCCATTGTTCGGAACGCATGCAATCACCATTTTTGGTGTGATTCGCATGCAATCTAATCCCTGTGAGCCATACAATGTAAACATGTCACATTTTTAATGGTAGGCAATAGCCAGTGTTTGAAGAACTAGCCGTGTTTCTTATTTTTATTTTATCAGAACTGTCAAAACACTGGGTTCTTCTGTCTGAAGACAGAGATCTGAAGAATAGTATAGGGACTTTTCCCAGGATGATGGCAAGGAGGGCCCCCAATCTTGGGGACAGGTTGTCCCCTGGTCATTTTTTTAACCTGTCAAATCTGGATGCAAATTTCTCCAGTTAGCAGTAAATGCAAACTCTGTCCATGGATGCAACAGGGGTCCGGGTGCAAGGTGATGGATGGAAAAGAATGAAAGATATTCCAATATATCTCTTACAACACCAGTCAGGTGATTTATTTGGTCACCTGTGAATGTGGTAAAGGATATGTTGGTAAAACCAAAAGGAACATGAGCTAGACACTTGAAACTTGGAGAACAAGGGGAACTACTCTGGATTTATAGAATGAAAACTGAGCCCCTTAGACTTAAATGAGGAGTTGCAATTTTCATGTTTTTTATGATTTTTTAGTAAAATATAATGAACATTCATGAGTAATGAGACATGGGGAAGAGTGTGGCCGCCCAGACATGACTGACTTCTCACGTAAGTCCGGTGGCTGCCTTGATAGTGTTCCGGATTACTGGAAGTTGTTTGATGTTTTATATGCACGCTGCAATTTGATACAATTGGTTTTATATGCACGCTGCAATTTGATACAATTGGTAGTCTCCCTCAATATTGCAGTGTATTTGCTTGTGTGTTGCTGTTTCAGCTGCTACACAGCAGAGACATTTTCTCACACACTGAACATGCGCTTTTTCCAGCTGGATCCGTTTGCTGTATGTATAGTGGGACTGCTCTAGCAGGGTGAACTATACTTGTAGGACTACTATATTTTTTATCAGTGATTAGGGACGCCTGATTCTGGGTTTATTTTCTACATTTGGTTTTGATTTTTTTATCTGCATTGCACTTTGTTTTTTTCCTATATTGTTCTAGTAGGGGGTTGGTGTACATTAGAGATGGACTAAAACTCGAACTCGAGTTCGAGTCAAACTTAACAAGTCCGAACGGACTCGGACTACTCAAACTATCCCAGATTTCTCAGACTTTCGATAATTATCGACCGTTTGTCGTCATGGTTTCGAGAATTAGCGAATTTACAAGCCGTTCGCTAACCCTTGAATGTATCGTTTGCTAACCCTCGAAAGTAACGTTCGTTTTCACTAACCCTCGAAAGCATCATTTGATTTTGGTAACCCTCAAATTTATGGTTCTATTTTTGCTGACCCTCAAAAGTATCATTTGGAAACCCTCAAATTGGCCGTAACCCTCGAATGTAGCTTGCGAAAAACCTGACAATTGCCCTCTCGTGTTTAAGAAGTGTTTAAACAAGTTACCAATGTTAGTTTAGCTGTAAATTATCCAGACTTTTCGAACTAATACTCCCCCATTGACTTGGGTCTGAATTCGAACTTTCGAACTTTTACTGAAGTTCAAAAACGGACCAAACTTTATGAAGTTCAGCCATCTCTAGTGTACATATGCTAATTTTTAGCTCATAATGAGTTTTTATTAGGAGTGTTAAATATATGTGTATGCAATTAAACGTCTTTTTCCATTGACTTTACAAATGGTATGAGCCTTTTAACTAAGGGTCTTTTGTATAGGAGTTTTTTTCATAATCCCCAGATAGTGTTTTGTGATAGCATATCTTTGTGTGTAGACCCACCAGTGTAAGTGAAAAGTGGCAAGTAAGTGAAAAAGTAAGAGCTGCTATCACCCAAGTCAACCAAAATATTGGCCAAATCAAGAGGCAGCTGGTAAGAATCGTGATTAGACAAGGGTAAGCAATAAAAGAATCAATTAGAAAAGAAACACTAGCATGCTCCCTTATACAATTTGCACATTCACGTATGGTACAAGGGAGCGTGGATGAAGTTGGGACCTGTCAGAGGAAGCACTGGTAAGTATTTGGTTCCCTGCTTTTGTTGGATTAATTAAGGATATACCGCCTTTACCTCCCGTTCTTCAATTAATGTAAAAAAGGCTCACTTTTTTTCATGGACAAACAAACCTGGTTCCAAGTCGGAACTGACAATTTCGATGTTCTGATGTAACTGACAGTAGACTGTTCGGAACTTTTGAATTTTCAAGGTTTCATCTCATTTTTAAGGTTGTTAATTTTGAATTTTCAGCATATGTTTCAAGATCACAAATTTTCAGGGTTTCTTAAAAATATCAAAAACATGATGCAGACATCAGAAATTTAACTTCCCATTGACTTCTATTGGGTTCATATTCCAATTATTGAAACTTTTCATAAAATATCAGATTGAAATATTATTTAGTTTACATTACATTAGTTTCTTTCATTTTTAGGTATTAATGTGAAACTCAATTAACATGTTCAAGTTGTTAATATTTTAGGAAGGTCAAACTGTAAATATTGATTCAGGGACTAGTAACATAGTAATTGAGGATGAATAAAGACATGTCTATTAAGTCCAACCTATTCACCCTCCGTTTTAACCCTACTTAACAGTTGATCCAGAGGAAGAAAAAACAACAGCTAAAAAGGAGGGGGAGGGGATTCCTTCCTGACTCCAAATGACAATCGGAAAGTATTCCTGGATCTACAGTATATGCATTAATACCAGTAATTCTCAATATTGTTTTAGTTTTAGAAACTTATTCAGCCCACTTTTAAAGCTATTCAATGAACTTGATACCATTACCACATCTGCTTTCCTAACCTGAAGATAAAACTTCTTTTACATAGAAATTAAGGTTGAATAAAGACATACATCCATCAAGTCCAACCTATTCACCCTCTTTTTTTTAACCCTACCTAACAGTTGATCCAGAGGAAGGCAAAAAAACCCAGCTAAAAAGGGGGAAAAAATTCCTTCCTGACTCCAAACGGCAATTGGAAAGTATCCCTGGATCAACCAGATCTATATGCATTAATACCAGTAATTCTCAATATTTTTTAGTTTTAGAAACTTAAGCTGGGTACACACGATTAGATATTTCCAAATCGGACGAAAGGACGATCGGACAGGGTGGAAAACCTCGTCCGATCGTGCGGTCCTCTATGGACTGCACGATCGGTCGCGGTGACTATCGGACGCGGCTGCTTTTGCCGCGACCGACAGTCCTTCCTCCTGGCCGACCGTTCGAAAGTATCGAACGGTCGGTCAGCAGGAAAAATCGCTAGGTGTGTACCTAGCTTTATCCAGGCCTTTTTTAAAGCTATTTAATGAACTTGCCATTACCACTTCTGCTGGAAGACAGTTCCACATATCCCCCGTTCTCACTGTAAAGAAACCTTTCCTAACCTGAAGATGAAACTTCTTTTCTTCCAACCTTAAAGGATGTCCACAAGTCCTCTGATATGACCTATTAATAAACAATGCACCAGAGAGTTCATTGTATGGCCCATTAATATATTTGTATAAGGTTATCATGTCCCCACGCAAACGTCGCTTCTCCAATGTAAACATCCCTAATTTGTCTAATCTGCCTGCATATTCATGCCCCTCCATTCCCCTTATTAATTTAGTTGACCTTCTCTGAACTGCCTCAATTTCCAAGATGTCCCTTTTGTATATGGGATTCCAAAACTGCACCGCATATTCCAAATGAGGCCTTACCAGTGCCTTGTAAAGAGGGAGAATAATATTTTTCTCCCTTGAATCTATTCCCCTCTTTATACAAGACAATATCTTGCTAGCTCTAGCCGTTGCAAACTTTGTCTTATTGTTTCCGCACCATATCTTCTGTCAGCCAGAGTGAATATTCCTCATTTATACCCTTCATATTATTACAGTACATTTTAGAAATGCGTTTGCAAAAGGAGTGTGAGAGTATATCGTATGTAAGGATAAGGAAAGGGTTGAATGAATTGGGTCTTTCCAACCCCAAAATTATCATGAAGGAAGAGGAACCCTAAAAAGATTAAGGGGCATATTTATAAAAGAGCGAAAAGTAGCGAAATGTTTTCGCATTCGCTTTTCGCATGGGTTTTCGCCAAAAAGACAGTTAACGCTATTTATAATGGTAGCGTTAACGAATGGCGAAACCGTTTCCGCGAGCTATCGCTAAACCCTTTTCGCCTTACTTCGCAATGGTAATTTTAGCGAAAAGGGAGCGAAAAGGCATAACGCGATTTATAAAAGAGCGAAAGGTGGTTTTTGCGTTAAAGAGTGAAAGATTAGCGCGACCCTGAAGGTGGTGAAAAGTCATTGTTTGAGCGAAAAGGCATTCTAATGGGTAATATGCCTTGAAAAAGCGAACGCGCATTAGAAGGGCGATCGCGCATTAGAATGAAATATGCCTTGGAAAAGCGACATTAGAAAGGCGAACGCGCATTAGAAAGGCGAACGCACATTAGAAAGGCGACCGCGCATTATAATGGAATATGCCTTGGAAAAGCGAACGCACAATAGAAAGGCGACCGTGCATTATAATGGAATATGCCTTGGAAAAGCGATCGCGCATTAGAAAGGCGAATGTGCAGTGCAAAAGAAAATTGTATTCCAATTGAGAAATTCTAAGAAGATTGACTAAATAAGACATGGCTGACTTCTTGGTAAATGTGAGGTGGCCATTTTGAACTTGACATCATTTTCTAGTGAGCTTTTCTGGTTTTGAATGGTTTTCGCAATGCAGTCTTCTTAGATGCGTTAAGTTTTCGCTGCGATACTTTTCGCTCTTTATCGCGCCCGTTCGCCTTTTTCAGCCGCGAAGTGTGTTTTTTTTTGCTTTTTTATAAATAAGGCGAAACGAAGCCCCAAATGGCGCTATTTTCGCTGCGATGTGCTGCGCTAATTATTTGGCGAAAAAGACAATCCTTTATAAATTATGCCCCTAAAACCACAATATTCTTTTTCCCCCTCCCTCTTCCCAGGGTGCTGGGAAATCTCAAATCTTTTGAAGCTTAGAAGATGAGCTACACTTGACAGGACGGAAACGTGGCAGAAAACCATGTCACCATCCGTTCGCAATGTAAATTCTGCAATTTTGAAGCGCATCACAAAATAATGGTCAACCCATGCGCTTCTAAAATGGAACACATTGCACCATATGCAATGTGGCCACCCACATTGACATGCCCTGCCATGTGTTTCTCACATTCTAATGGATCACAAAACGTGATTGTGAGCTCATGAGAAACGTGCTTGTGTGGGCTTGCTCTGAGACTGGATTTGCAGTGACTGCACCAACTATATGCAAAATGCCAAAAATGCATTTACAGAGAGTTGCAAAGTAATATTGAACGATTAGACTAGAGTAAGGGCTGGGCCTCACACAAGTGCTTTTAAGCACGATCCAATCGTGACACAATAGTGCACTAGGGAGCGATGTGTTGCGATTCACATGCGGAACACATGCGATCTGCATTTTTTGTAAAATCGTATACCCTCCGATTGCGAATCACTGGCGTTTCAAAACCACAAGCGCATGCCAACGCACTCTCGTTACAGTGTGGCCTCAGCCTAAGCCTAGATTTTTTACCCGTCATGTTTTACTTATAGTCAAATTATTTTCACATTATTAATGTAACTTTTTCTACATTTATTTTAATCGCGGGAGCACATCACTATTGACATCAGAGGCAATCTGCTCCCAGCACCAGACCCCCTAATGAAAATACTATTGACTTCTAGGTAAGTGCATGAAAGTCCAACAATAAGTTCACAGATGTCCTACAGTTTGCTGACTCTGGACATTTATTTAATAGAAAGAAAGATGTTTGGAAAGTTTGTGTTGTTGTTAAAATTACCTAAATAGTTTTTTTTCTGCCTCAAACTAAAGTAATGAAAGGGAAGAGAAAGCACAATGGAACTTTAATTACAGTGTAAAACAGTGTAGTTCTTTGTTTCATTCTCTAGAACAGTATTAATAGTGTATCTGTGTAGATTCATCTCAAAGGATTAGTGTATTTCTTAGTTAATTTAAATTTTGTATACAATGAATAATTCTGCACGAAATAAAATCCATGACCAAATTGCATTCATTTACTTCTAAATAAATGTCAAGTACAAAAGTGCTTTTACCCTGTACTGCACAGAACAGAAAATAAGGGCATGCTTTTTGCAGTTAGTTCCTAAAGGTGCATAATGGGAAAGTGAATTACTGAGGCAGAAACATGTGGCTTGATTAACCCATGATTACTCCATTGTACACACGGAACAGAAGATAGTCTGGGTTTGAAGTTCACGTAGGGGTTTTTAGCTATATTGTATTTTCTTATATTCCCTCTAGATTCAGTGCAGTGTATATTACAGAGAACATCAGAGTGTGCTCTCTCTTTTAACCTTTGAGTACACATGAGCACACAGCTTAGAGGGGAACACTGATAAAAAAATACTAACATCTATTATTTGCACACTGCCCTTCCCCAATAATTACAGTTCAGAAAAGGATTTCTGCTATAAAAAGTTTAGAAAACAGTTAATGCAAGCAGCCCATGTTCAGATGAAACCTGGTTTGTTAGAGGAGTAGATGTACTTACTTTTTGGCAAATTATTGCATAAACCACCCCTGTAGTGGATTTCTATGGGAGGAACTGTAAGATTATAGGCTTATAATCTTACAGTTCCTGCGGCCTGTGGCCTTGTGCTTTTATATGGTCACGGAACTCCTCGGTGACTTCTAATATCTTTATAATTTACAGTTGGGGGTGCATTATCCACTATATAATCCAAGGAATATTTCTTAGAGCACAACGGGAGATTTGGATGATTGTGCAGTATTATTATGTATATGTTTGCCATTCTTTTGTCAAAATTGATGAAAGTTTGATCAAACAATGTTGCCATATCTTACCACTAAATTTATAAAGTGATAGCTTTGTAACTTGATTCATTAGAATATCTATAACAGGGAAAAAGAAATGTGTTGTGTATAATTGCATTAGCGCTGGACTCTGATTGAAGTTAGGAAATAAAAGGGTATCTCCACCCCCAAATCAACCCCCCCACACACACACACACAGCTCCACAGCGCATGCCAGAGTCCTCCAGGGGGACCGTCAGGAAGGGGCATATATCTTATTACACACTAAGTGGCTCCTACTCTTCAGTTCCCTGACCATAAGGAGAAGATGAGAAAGGTAAGAATTTATTAACACTACACAGTGGGGCAAATTTTAGTTTGGGGCTGGACATGCCCTTTAACAAAATGAGCAACCTTTGTTGTTCATCTTCTCTTATTTGGCTCTACCTACAACTCTTCACCAAACTGTGTTCACGTATTTCAGCACGGAGTGCTGGCACAGGCAACTTCCTTCCTTATTGTTGAAAAAGACAAATTTAAAATGACATCTTTTTGGAACTAGAGCAGACCATGATGTACTCCCAGATATCTGCCAGCCATTTAAAGCATCTGAGCCGTCTGTCCTTTTGTGCCCACAGAAACTGGCAGTAATTGTGACTTAGAGTCAGTAACCAAATTAGTGCTATCCCAAAGCCCTCACTGGCCCAGAAGCAGCTATGTCCCTACTGTTTAAAAGCACAGCCTATGCCTCCAAGCTTGTGACTTTCCGAGGACTAAAATGTCTGTCATTTCCAAACTGAAGATTAAAACGGAGAACCATTCATTTAGTCATGTTACCTCAAGGCTTTGTCAAAAGTCCTTTCCTTTTTCACATTGTGAGTAGGCTAATTCTGCACTCTAGATACTGCTCTATAATGCACAATATGAATTCATCTGCACTTACTGCTGCTCATCCACTTTCTTAAAAATATTATTTATAAAGGATTTTATCCCAGCACACTCACTCCTTAAAAAGGGAGACATTGTGTTTGGACAGATGGCGTGCTATAGCTCTTATTCTTTTCTCTAAAGAGAATTCATTAAGTGCGCTATGAGACCAACTGTTACATTGCCCATGTTAGCAGTATAATGTATGGGGATTACAATGGCTACTAGCGTACACCTTACATTATTCCTAGGAGGAATGTTTTGGTGTGCTTAATAAATGAAAACAAAATTAATACAAAAACATAAAATAGGGGAAAAACTTCATTTCAAACCCAAAAGTCTTCCTGTTGCATATTGTGCAGTATTGGTGTCCCTGGAATTCAGCTCCTAAATCTGCTTCTTTAGTTTCTTGTAGCAACTGTATCCATAGTAACAATGCTCTTTACAAACAACAGTACCCATCCACAGTAAATTGCTATCGTTTACTATGTTACAGATTGTAATTTTTTTAGCTTTAAAGAGAGCGTAATATTCAAAGATCATCCTTCAATTTTCACTGCCCCTAAATTAAAGGGTATCTCCAGCAAAAAAGTAAGTATGTTTCTATATGATTTACTGAAGAACAGGAGGTAAATGCACAATCTCTTACCTCCCTTTCTTCAGTAAATCTTACAGGAGAGGAGGAGACCCGCTCCAGCCCCGAAATCCCCAAAGCCTCAGACGCATCTCCAGTCTTTTGCACTGTGTGCGCATGCACACACAGTGAGAAGAAGCGAGGGGGCGTCTGGGATTTCGGCGCTGGAGCGGGTCCGCAGGTGTCTCCTCTCCTGTAAGAAATCGTGCGTTTACCTCCTGTTCTTCAGCAAATCATTTAGAAACATACTTACTTTTTTGCTGGACATACCCTTTAAAGCTACAGTTCAGTGGAAATGATCAATATTTGTTAAATTGTTAGTTTGTGTAATGTCTTCTTAGTTCTACATATTCTCTCCCATTTTGAAAAGTTGATTTCATACCCTTTGCTGTTCCTTGCTGGTGACATTAGTGAGCTGCCATTTCTGGTTCTAACCGTCCTTCTTCTTCCCAGGATGCACCACATCCTTGGAATGTTCCTAACAGTAATTTCTACTGATTAGCTGTTGGATGGGTCAAACATGCTCAGATCTCTACTGAGCACCTGAATCAACCCAGGCGCTGGGTCAAGGGCAAGACCATAACGGTCTCTACAAAAGGTCCTGCAAACAGGAAGTCAGTATTTTGGTTGCATTTATTTATACACAGACAAAATGCTGAATGGGCACATTAAGGTCATTGGGATGGAAAGATACTGGTCTTTTTTCTGAAAAGCATATGTATTTGCACTGAACTTCCCCTTTAAAATTCCAAAATACATTTGTCCAGAGAGGTGGACATACATTATTTGTTAGCTGCGGGAAAACAAATTGTATTGTATCACTCATGAAATGTATCATCCAGATAGACTATAATGTACATTATTTATTATCATGTGTGTAGGAGGGGACTCTATTGCTTTCCATGTGTCACCTTTCCCTCTCTCCTCGCTCTGCTATTCCCTTTCCTGTTCCTGTGTTTTTATCTCTAAGTTTTGTTAGGCTGAGTACACATAAAGGGACTATTTGTCCCAACCGAGCGCTCGATACGAGTGAGCGCTCAGCCATCGTGCGAACAATAGATTGTGTGGTCCCATAGGGAACCGCACGATGAATCGGAATTTACCGATACATCCGATCGTCCGATCCAGACAAACGAACGATCAAAGTCGGTCACGGCTAGACGCCCCACACCAGCAGTGAAACGGTTGGTCGGACGAAAATATCTGCTGGCGTGTACCCAGCCTTAGGTATGTTGTTATAATTGTTCCTATTTATGTTATTATTAGTTATTTGTGAATACAACTAGGTTTTCAGCCCAGTGAACAATAGGGTAGGAAATCAGGTAAGATTTGCATATAAAGGTTTTAATAACTATAAAGAATTTATTAGCTAAATTTGTTTATTTAAGTGCTCTGGTCTAAATGTTTTACTAAATTGAAGAACTTTTACAAGAAACTGAAAATCCAAATAGTGACTGAGTCTTCAGTGGGGCTCATGCCGATTGTGATTAACACCATGTACCAATTGCAACCATGGAAACCTTTTCACTTGGCACTTGAAATTTCATACAGAAGAAAGGCAACGCTCAAGACAAACAGCTCCCCATAGATTACTGCTTCTCTTTTTAATGGCGCTGGCACAATACTGAAAAGTACTACATTATATAACGTGTGCGCTCATTTTATGCAGAAAATACATTTAAGAAATGTAAAATAAAGAACATAAAAAATCGATGCCCTGTTTAAGACAGGCCAACCTGCTGGAGCTGTAATCCTTTTTATTGCCATTAAGATACCAGAATGCTTTTCTTCTCCGTCCCCCACACATACTCTACATACTTATGCCCATCCATGGCCTTATGACACATGGGACATTTATAGTAATTTTGCCAGCTGTAGTTTTTTTCCACCCACCAGATAAGTTGTTACAAAATAACTAAAATTGGCGCTGATCCAATTGCTTGAACATTCCAGTCCACATTTTCCAGTGAGCATCATTTTTTTTGCCGACTATAAATAATTGCTAGTGGGAAAATGCCTGAAAAATCCGAGTGTGATAAGATTTAAATATGCAGTATATAATATTATGTATATAAAGTAGAATAAAGCTGTTGTTGTCACATGAATTACTAAAACATGAATTTATAGGTAATAAAGCTTCCCTACTGTAATAAAATAAAGATATTACAAGTTCCCTTTGTTCTTGTGGCCTTGTGTTAGTGCATGATATTCACTTTTATACTTATTCTGATATAATATATTCACTTTATATGATTCTTACTGATGTAATGTATAATATTCACTTTATGTGATACTGACATAGTGTATGATATTTCTTTTGTATGATACTCCCTTTGATATAACGTATGATCAAATTTATATTATACTTTTATATAATGTATGTTATCCGCGCTTTGTTATAATGTATAATATTCACTTTACTTGATACATGCTTTGGTATAATTTATAATATTCACTTTACGTGATATGCGCTCCAATAAAATGTATAATATTTACTTTACTTGATATGTGCTCTGATATAATGTATAATTACTTTACTTGATATGTGCTCTGATATAAGGTATAATATTTACTTTACGTCATACACGCCTTGATATAATGTATAATGTTCACTTTATGTGATACTTGCTTCGATATAATTAATAATCACTTTACGCGATACATGCTCTGATGTAATGTATAATATTCACTTTACGTGATACATGCTCTGATGTAATGTATAATATTCACTTTACTTGATACATGCTCTGTTATAATGTATAATATTCACTTTACTTGATACATGCTCTGTTATAATGTATAATATTTACTTTACTTGATACGTGCTCTGATTAAGGTATAATATTTACTTTACGTCATATGTGCCCTGATATAATGTATAATATTCACTTTGTGATACGCGCTCCGATATAATGTACAATATTCACTTTAAGTGATACATGCTCTGATGTAATGTATAATATTCAGTTTACTTGATACATGCTCTGATATACTGTATGATATTCACTTTACGTGATACGCTCTCTGATATAATGTATAATATTCACTTTATGTAATATGTGCTCTGATCTAATGTATAATATTCACTTTAGGTGATACACGCTCTGATATAATGTATGATATTTACATGATACTCCCTCTGATATTGTGTATGATATTCACTTTGTATTATACTCCCTCTAATATACTGTAATGTATGGTATTTACTTTTTACTATCCTCCCTCTGATATAATGTATGATATTCACTTTGATATAATGTATGATATTCACTTTGTATTATACTACCTCTGATATAAAGTATGATATTCACCTTGCATGATACTTACTCTGTTATAATGTATGATATTCACTTTGTGATTCAGCATTTGTAAATCACATGTGCTCCAATTGTGTAAAATGTCATGGCTCGCAGCACAAACAGATGGTAACCCATGTCTTCCCATAGGCCTCGTCCTGACACAGCCAGGGGATAGGGTGCACCAGACCCAACCAGCACAACATTGGGTATATAGCTGACAAACTATTGCAAGCCCAATCATGAGAACTTCAAGGGAGATTCACCCAGAGCCACTATCCCTTTGAGTATATCTCCTGTACGTGATTCAATATTGCATGTGCAGTTTTGGGTGAATCCCCAAAAGGCTTTAACTCGTGCATAAAAAATCTTAAATAATGGGGGCACACATATAATATTGAAACACTATGCGCATGGAAGATAGTCCGTGCGGACCTGTCAGACTACGCGGCAGAGGAGGGAGTGATCGGGTAAGTAGCCTACCTTCTCTCCTGGCTCCTGCAGGTTTTATTGAAGAATGGGAGGTAAGACACAGCTTCTTTACATCCCGTTCTTCAATAAAACTAAATGCCAATTCTTTTTTTTCCAGTGGAGATTCCCTTTAAATGGTGTAGAAGGAGAAGGAGGAGGGGGTTGGAGTTGTCATTTAACAAGCATTTACTTTTAGAACATCAGTTAAGAATCACATGGTAAAGAATCATATTAATAAAGAAACATATCGGTAAGGAATCCAAAGTCAATTCCCATTTGTGGTTTTGGTACCAATTAATATTTAATCAGAAGTTTTTACTTTTGTCAATCAAACGTAAATTGACCCATGTATGGCTAGCTTAAACATAGCTGAGGTGAGATGATAGAACAGCGAATTGATTGTATGCGTGTTGTAATTAAACTGCTTTCTGATCGATTAAACATTTACAGGTAGTACTTTCCATTTTGATAGGCTTTGTTTATAATTTATCATGCAAATGACCGTGTTGCTTAAAGTGTTTAACAAATGCAAATATAAACCATGCTATAGAAATTTCTCATCGTTAACCAAATATTGTTTTTCCTTGTAGACGAATCCTTTAGGATCCCAGATATCATGTCTGTTGGCTCACAGTCAGTGGTTCCCGGGGGCCCTAATGGGATTCTTAGAAGTCAATCATTTGCTGGTTTTAGTGGAATTCCAGAACGCAGATCCAGGTATGTACTGGTTACAGTTTAGCTGGAATAAACAATAAACATATTTCTTTTCAGTTACTGAATTATATAACCACTGCAGATAATGCTTTACTAATAAAAAAATAAAGCCATAATAATAAAGGCACGGTATCGCTATTTCGCGTTTCTGCTGTGTTACCGATTGTTCCGGTGATGGTTAATTTACTATCGCGAACGTAGGTCTACAATCGCGATTGTAAATGTACAACCGTGATCATAGATGTACGATTGCCCGTACATTACCATTGCGGTATTTTGGTGCCATATGGTATTGTACGCACAAGCGAAAGTTAATATATAAAAACATATAGCATATAGCCTATAATAGCAATAATATCTGGCCGTTCTGAACATTAACTGATGATAAGGATGATAAAATCAGAATATGAATAATTAGGCCAGATCGATAAATGATAGTAAAAAGCAGATAATCTGGTATTCGTCCAATACTCCAGTTATAAGCTGTTCGGTATGAAAACAATATTGTGAACACTTAAAATGGGTGCTAATTTTGCCCCAAAGATCTGATTGGTTGGGGCAAAATTAGCACCATTTTTAACGATAAGAACTTTTATTGAATCTTCATGTATGTATTCTTTTTGAAGCCACTTGATGGTTTGGAGACAACATGAATCTGTGAGTGTGTAATGCCCAATATGGTCATTGGTATTTGTAGTTTTCAAGTTATTCTGTCATATTTACCAGTTTCACATTGGAATTATGTTGATATGACTTATTTAAAAATAAACAGGGAGATCTCATTTAACATTTGTAAGCTTACATCTGATTGGTTGGGGCACAATTAGCACCATTTTAAACGATAAGATCTTTTATTGAATAACCCTGTAAGGGTTATTAATCTGCAGCAGCCTATCTGATGTTCTATATCAGCAGTAATGTGATCGCTTGATGCAAACTAATATCATAGGCATACTTGTGCACCTCTTGCATAAGCCTCAATTTGTCTTATTAAGACCATTATTATTTTTGACAAAGAGCAATTTAAATAAGTATTTGCCCTATAATATTTTTGGTTGTTCTACTATACAAAATGGAAATCATTTCAGTGCAATGCAATCTTATTGTTAAAAATGGTGCTAATTTTGCCCCAACCAATCAGATGGTTCCATTTGAAAGCTTACACCTGATTGAATGGGGCAAAATTAGCACCAATTTTAACAATAAGAACTTTAATGACATTGCCCTGTGCATTAAAAGCTTTACATTAATTTAAAACACTTTTTAAATCTCCCTTCCCTCCTCCAATACATTCTTTTTAGATTAATGATCAGCCTTTGACATATTAATTAGGAAGGAATGCGTAGGGTGTGGGTCTGACTGTTACTTATTTTCTTTCTCTGTAATCATCTTTGCTGTAAAAGAAGGGAGTAGTAAACAGAACATGTTGGTACCATCATATCTGTAGTTTCTAATGTGGAGACCTTTCTGATTCTAAATTAGCACTGATCAGCACAAAATATACAAGAAACTGTCAGAAATGATAAAAACACTGTCCTATCCAAAAGAACATTGCAGCATGCAGTATCCATTGTCTAATTCCAGTTAGATTATCCTCAAGTCAGCCAAGGGCCCAGAACACTTTAATTTTATGTTTCTGAAAACATGTCCACCCCAAAATTTAACTTTTGATATGTGGTAGGGCATGCTCCCCCAGCCCCAACCGCATTAATATAATTGTTAGAAAGTCCCCCGATTCTTACTTACCTGCCCTCTCTCCTTCGCTGCAGTGTTCAGGCCCTCTGCTTGCATGGAATTGAAAGCAGGGGGCGGGACCGGCAGCCACGTCCGTGATTGGCTGAGAGGCAGGGAGGGCTGCACTGAGCATGCCTCAACCTTGATGAGGTTGAGGAAGTCTCAGGCACAGCATGAGTCACACACTGCTCCTACACAGCAGTTTCCTGGACTTTGGAGGGGCACAGCAGGGGAACTATTTTGAGCAGGAATGTACGGTAAGGATTGTTTTAAACTACTTGATGTGGCCAGTAAGGGGTTAAATTTTAGTTTTGGGGGTGGACATGCCCTTTAACATTTGCAGATTACACATAAATAGTGTTAGGGTCCTATTTAATTCTGCATTTATCTCTGCCCAATTATAAATGCCTATTATTAAAACTCCGATCTACTATTTAACCATGAAAATGTTATGTGTAAAGAGTGAAAATAACAATAAAATGGGGGGAAAAAACAAATACACATACAGTATTATGTTAAATTCAATCTACTTCTTATTGACTAAATACAGCAAGTGGTTTGTGTGGAAGAAGTTCAATAGGAAGATCCCAGGAGAAAGAAATGGATTTTGTCAGGTCTGGAAGTATAAAGTTTTTGTAAGGTGGAACCTTGTATCTTTCTAATAAGCAAACTACTGTACATCTAACAAATACGGCTTTTTGTAAAAATGATTGTGCAGATGTTAAAAGGATCGATAAAAGGAAGCATTCGGGGACAAGAGAAAAATGATATCAGATGACAAAACAGGTTAAAGGGCATGTCCACCCCCAAAACTATAACCCCCCCAACACCCCGCCCCACCCCCTGGTGTAGTTTAATCCTCACCCCCCCACCCCGCCCCAAAAAGGTTCTGTTGTAGCCCCCCCCAAAGTCCCAAAAACTGCCCACCAGGAGGATACAGGAGAAGTTGGCATGCGTACTCAGCCCTTCTCCTCCCCCTCCCTCCCCCTCCCTCTCAGGATTCCCTCCCCTAGCGTATAACCCTTAATATATAGGATTCCCCCGTCCCCCCAGCCCCAACCGCTCTATTAATATTCTTAGAAAGCTTCCCAAACTTTACTTACCTTCCCTCTTTCCCCCGCCGAAATGAACTCCCGGCAGCCGCGTCCGTGATTGGCTGCCGCTCAGCCAATCACAGACACGACTGCGGGTCCCGCCCCTCTGCTTGCATTTTCTCGCAAGCAGAGGGCTGGCAGCGCGGCGGAGGAAAGAGGGGAAGTAAGTAAAGTTTGGGGCACTTTCTAATAGTATAAATATAGCGGTTGGGGCTGGGGGGACAGGGGCAATCATATATGAAAATTGAAACAAATACCAAAAATAAAATGTATGTCCAATGTGTGGATGGCTAAACTGTATGTTAATCATATTTGTAATTCTATGTAATGTGAATAGTCCCACTGCCTCACCATAATACATTTATATAATATTATTTGTGGTGTGGATGGTCCAACTGCTATAATATAATTGATGGGATGGAAGATACTAGAGGGTGAATGAGTTGATGTAGATTTGGCACCCAATCTGTGTTTTCTTGTATGAAGGTGTTTGTTTTCTAACAATAGCCTGCAGCTGTTACAGTGCGAAGGGGAAATGATCCCTCTTTTGCGATTTACATAAGAAAATACTTTTTTTTTTTTTTACTTTGTATGTGTTGGTATGTTGTTTTGCCCTTTATATAGTTGTTTCCTTTAATTCTTTCTTTCATTTTTTGTGAAGGTTCTCATTCATCCAGGTCATGGTATATCTGTTGTATTCAATTAGATCAACTGGATTGAAGTTTAGTTCTTGAAGACATTTCGCTAGTCATCCGACAGGCTTTCTCAATTCAGAATGACTTGTACAAGAATCTGTTGCAATTATGTACCCTGGAAAATCCCAATTAGCATATCACAGCCAAGTGTTAAGGGTGTGATTGGATAGTGGCTAAGAGGTGTTATAGGAACACCCAAGGTAAGGTGTCAAAACAGCATTGTACATGGCAGACACCAACTGTCTGCCATGTACAATGCTGTTTTGACACCTATAACACCTCTTAGCCACTACCAATCACACCCTTAACACTTGGCTGTGATATGCTAATGGGATTTTCCAGGGTACCAATTGCCACAGATTCTTGTACAAGTCATTCTGAATTGAGAAAACCAGTCGGATGACTAGCGAAACGTCTTCAAGAACTAAAGTTGATTTAGTCCAGTTGATCTAATTGAATACATCTTTCTTTCATTGTTTTTATATCTCATTACATTCTGTAGATCCTTTAGTTTACTGTGTTTTGTTTTATTTTATTTTACCTTAGATGTAATTCCTTCCTTGGAAACACTTCAGCACCCAAGAAGCCACAAGCAAAACAAAAGAAAATGCACAGTTTAGTTCACAAAAGTAATAGTGCTTCTAAAGAGCCTCAGCCTGAAAGGGTGGAAGAAATATATGGAGCTTTAAAGAATGGACTTGAGTAAGCACTGCACAAGCACTGTGACCGTACTAGAAATGCCTAATGTATATCAGGGATAACCAGGTTCTAGCTACTGTATGTCTGGGCATCACCAATTCAATTATTAAAGAAACATCATGTTATCATTGATCATTGTGTCCTTTATATTATGAAGAGCCTCCCTTTTATTTAGCTATTCGCTAAAATTTAGTCTAAAAAAAGTTAACTTGTACCATCACAACTTTCCATTGATCATTCATCTAGAAGAGCATTATCTATCAGATCTTCTTAAAGGAACAGATCCTATTCAATTTTTGCATTAATTGAAGAAGGTAAATGAGCTATAGCTCTTGCAGATCCTGTCTGTCATTTTTCAAAGATCTGCATACACACAGTCCCGAGTGTTCTCCCTCAGCCACGGCAGACTCCCCTATAGGGAGTCTACCGCGGCTGAGGGGAATTTTCCCTCTTTTCCGAACGAGCACTCAGCCGACCCAAAGGTTCGGAGGGTGCGCGCTCATTCAGGAAAAGCAAGGTACACACAGTACCGATAAAGCCCCAATCGTTTCACTTAAACATATAAGCCTCAGAATGACACCTCCGATGATAATGAATTAGTGTGAATTTTAAAGTTTGATTAAGTTTCATTAACAAAACATTAAAAATAGCAAAGATTATTTTAAATCTAACCTATAATGTAATGAAATTGGCCTAGGAGGCCAATTCTCAGTGTTTGCATGTGAAACTGTTTGCACCCAATACATTGATGGAGAAACTGTGAGAAATGGCACAATCTAGGGTATTGGTTTGTCAAATCATCTATTTACTGTTAACTATTTGCCAGCATTCAGTTATGTTATCTGGTCTTCTAATGATTGTTCTGTACTTGTCTTATTGTCTAAGTGAATATCTAGAGGTTCACCAAGCAGAGCTGGATAAGTTGACTACCCAATTAAAGGACATGAGGAGAAACTCCAGACTGGTGAGGCCACTTAACTAATTAAATCACTGTAATAGGCATCTATACTCTATGGACATTTATCTGTGTGTAAATATCTCTTTCTCTCTTGCTATCTATCATCTATCTATATATATATATATATCGATCATCTATCTATCGATCATCTATCTATCCTGTCTGAGATATACACATAAAAAATCATTTGGTTTCCTCAGAGAAAGGAACATACAATAAAGGAGCCCATACACATCAATCAAAGGGAAAACTTCCCGTGGATTGTTACTGTACCCCTATACTAAAATATAGAGTGCCAATAGGGTCAGATTTACATCTTGGGAGCCTATAGGTACAAAAAGTCAGATGCCAGTAACCCCACCCCTAAATAGTGTTGGACTGGCCCACAGGTTACGGGGAATCCTCAAGTGGGCCCACAGTCCATTCACTCAAGAAAACAGTGAAAACTGCTAAAATTTAAATACAGAGCCAAAGAGACAGTAAGAAATGTATTTTAATAAACAATAGTATGTATGTATGTATAATTTTTTTATTTAAGTGACACTAGGGTACCCAGCGCTGTACATGATAAAATACAGAGTACACAAATAAGGGGATAAGTGCAAGCAATTATACAGATACATAAAAATGAAATACAGTTTCATACATAGGTTAAGAATATATATATTTAAATGCTGAATAAATTGATGTAAGTGTGATGTGCCTTGAGACATTAGGAAAGAGATCACATTCCTAATTGAGTGGGATAACATTCCTAACTGATAAGTGGGAGGATGTGTACAAAGTGCTTGAGATGGCTTACAATCATTTATTGTCAGAAAGGTAGGATACAAGTTTAGATTTGAAAGTTTTAATAGATGTAACTTGGTGAAGTGAGAGAGGGAGAGTGCTCCAAAGGTAGGGAGCAGAGCGAGAGAATGGTTTAAGGAGGAAGCAGTGTTTGGAGCCAAGAGAAAAGATAGGTAAGGGGGTGCAGCAGATTGTAGAGATTTAAAGGTAAAATCTTTTATTCTTTGCTTGATAGAAAGTCACCTTATAGACTGCAGTATCAGGGTTGCAGGTTCTTGCTTGGAGGAGAGTGAATTGATCCGAACTCCTGAGTTCAGGATCAAATAGAGAGGGGACAAATGACAGGCTGGGAGACCTAGTAGAAGAATGTTATTGTAGTCAAGACAGGAGAGGATAAGGGCATGCACAAGCTCTTTAGTGGTGGATTAAGAGAAAAAAGGGGCGGATTTTGGCAATATTGTGAAGGAGAAAACGACATGTCCTGGTGTCATTGTTAATGTTCTTACAGAAGGAAAGAGAGGAGTCAAAGATTTCTCCATGGCAGCGAGCAGCGAGGGTTAATGACCACATTATCAATAGAAATATAGAATGGTGGGCTAGGTCAAGGTTTAGGGGGGAAATAATAAGTTCAGGTTTGGATAGATTGAGCTTAAGGCAGCGGTGCTCTTTTCAGGAGGAAATAGAGAGCAGACATTTAGAGATTTGAGATTGAATTTCAGGGGTTAGTGCGGGGGTGGACACATTATATTTAGGTATCAGCATCATATAGGTGATACAGACTACATACAGAATACAGACTATGCTGAATTGTTTAACTTTAAAATATTAACTGTAAATTATGTAGGTATCAGATGCTTAAGAAAAATAAGGCAAATAAAATTGCAAACAGTGGGGTAGAGATTGACAGCCACCCCATCAACCACAGGCACCACTAAGCACATGCCCCGTTCTGTACAAAGTATATACTTTGCATACTGTGTATGCCCGCATCGGCAAACTCATGCTCTGATTCAGATCGCTAGTTTGCGACCTCGTCGCATGTGTATGGGAACCTTAACACAGTGTCAGTCGGGAACACAATGTTTTAATGTCCAAATTGACCTAGTTGGAAATGTACTTTTTAGAACTGCATATGTGTTTAAGGGTAAAACTAAAGCACAATAAAACCTTTTGTGAAGTGTAACTACTGTTTATAGATTGGTTTGCAGTCCACTTCACAAAACCTATTTTAGATCCTTGCAAAATGTAACACAATATTATTTCTGTATTTGGAGCATATGTTGTCCCTTGTGACTCTGTACGGAGCTAAAGTTGCACTAAGTGATCCAATATCTTTGCACCGGCTGCACCAGTTTTGCATTTAATTTCTCGTTTGCACTACTTTTATTGCGAGAAATTAATTAATATCTACCGTTACAACACAAAATAAGTAGCACTTTAGCCATGGTTATTTGCACAGTAGGATAGGCTAGATAGCAATGGAGATTATGCATTTTGCACTTAGGGCAGAAAAAAATATTTTTAAATGGTTTTAATTTCCTTATCCCCAGTGTGTTATATATGATAAATAAAGGATAAATCTATTTTGCCATAAATGTTTTATATATCCTTTGTTTTGCCCCTCTATATTTTTGCTTATAGCTATTTTTTTTATTCCATTCCCAGCTCCTCCCCTTCATGTTAAATTTGGGTATAAATGTTCTCATTATATACCCTAATTTCCAATGCAAGCTATTTTCTCTTTGTATTGACTGTGGACTATGCTGTGTGGCTGTGGATAGACTATATTACATGTCTACTAAGTGTATGGCCATTGGCCAGTGTAACTATATAAAGCCACGGCCTTTTGCTTTATCACTATTTATGTATAAGTCATTGTAAATGTAATATGTTACATTTAAATTGAACTGAAAATATGGTTGGATGTTAGTTTTTTGGTAATTGGTATAATCTTTTTTTTCTTTGTAGGGGGTTCTTTATGATTTGGATAAGGTAAGCTTATTCTGTGTGTATACATAAATGTGTTTTCTATAGAATGAAAAGAAACTTAGAAAGAAAGATGACAGCTGACATCAGGGGCTTAACTACCAGAGGAGCAGACCCTATGAATGCAGGGGGGCCTGGGAGTCAGGGGACCCCATCCTTCTTACTTTTCCTATGACAAACATACAGCCTCACCCCAGAAAACCACTGTAGATGAAGCAGGGCCCATAATATTTTTTTGGGGGGGTGGGGCAGTGATTCCTAGTTACGCTATTGGCTGACATTTTGTATTCATCTACACGACAACAAGATGCAATTAAATGTTGTCACACTCAGAGATACAGATTGATTATTGTATTGAGGACTAAAAAAAAATCAATCATGGGCTTCAGATAGGCTTATCACCTTATTCCCTAAGATTCTTTTCTGAAAGAATCTGATTGTAACCAATTCTGATTGGGAAAAGTATCTGATTGGTTTTTAAGTATACCAATCTGATACTTTCAGAACAAATCTGATTGTATCTAATTAGAATTGGTTACAATCAGATTCTTTCAGAAACAATTATCATTTTTACAAAATTTTAAAAATTAGAATTTTCAAAATTTCTCAAATTTTTTAAATTTTCTAATGCAGCTCGAAAAAATCCATAAAACAGATTTCCACAAAATCTGCTAGTAAATAAATTGGTTTAGGATAATAACCAGCTACCTGTGCAATCATACCAGAGGATAGAAGTATAGGGTTGCAACAGGAAAATGCTTGCAGCTGTATCTACTTCTATACTGCTGTTAAATTATAAGGGCAAATGTGTGCAAATTGTAAAATAGATGAATGCTGTAGTCTATAGTAGAGTACTGGGATACTTTTAATGGACAGTTTATTTTAGTAGACAAGCTTTCGAGGGATCAACCCTCTTCCTCAGGTCAGAGCAGTACTGAAAAGCTAATTACATACGATAACAAGATAACACCCCCTCCCCCTAAAAAAAAGTCCAGAATATACTGAGAAATGAGAGTGGGTAATAAAATAGAGAGATAACCGCATACTAGGGTGGGCAACCAAATGTAAAGGAGAGAGGTAGCGGGGGGGGAATAATGAGGGGGGAATGCTGAATGAGAGAGAAGCAGATACTGAGAATATGCACATATTGTATAATATTCACATATTAGACTACATACAAATATATTCAACAGTTATAGTATGCTCAAAGTACCCGGTTTTATTTTGTAGAGGTGGTAGGTATACAAAATTTTTTATTAATAAATATCTGCAGTGACAGATATCCCTTTTGACATAAGAAGATACATTTTTTTTCGCACTAGCAATTGTTTGGAATCCTAATGCAACACAGAATAGTGTAAGCTCTACTTTGTAATTAACTGATAAATTAGCGCAAAAACTTAATCTTACTTAGTGATATAGATGGTTCAGGTGCAAAAGCCCCGAACCCTTTGCGCAGCAGTTAATTCAATTCCCAAAAGGTATCGGCGTTAACGATATTTCCACTAACCCAGGTATCTGGCTGACCTGGGTGCTGGAGCCCCAAGCACGTCCCTAGGTCATCATTCATATAAACTTTTGACCAACAGAAGCCTGCACTTACCGGTACCTGCAAGCTTCTGTTGGGGAGAATTTTAAGTAATTGTTTGGAGGCAGCGTTGCAATTGCATCTTGATGATAAGCATTGGTCCCAATTCCTTTTAACAGTAGGATTATTTTTACAGGGATGACTATATTTCTTTAATGGGCAGGTACATGAATGCTACATTTTGGGGCTACTACTATTAGTAACCATTGTTACTTAACACATGTATCAAGAAGGAAATGGCAAAAGAGTTCCTTCCCTTTTCTTTATAACCTTACACTATTTTGAAATCCTGTGTATGAATCTAACGAGCTTCCATCATTTCTGACAAACTTCATTCATTCTCTCTCTCTCTCTCTCTCTCTCTCTCTCTCATAATATTTATCATAATAATAAAATATAAATTATTTATACACATATTTATATACATAGAAAGATTTCAATAAGCCGTACTAAACAGTGGAAACAAATGATACATATGTGTATCATATTTGTGTGTATAAGGTTTGCATAGATACAGTATGCCGGTGACACATGAGTGAGTTCCGAACAGCCGTTCTGGCCGACTATATATTGTGTATGGGTGCTCGGTCAGGCCTCGTTGATGATCCGCTGGTTGACTAAATGCCCATACACTAAGTGATAGTCCGTACAACGTCTTAGCCTGGCAAGCGTTTCTCCAACGCTAAAGGATCGCAAAAGCAATGTGAGGAATGCGCTAGTGTTGCCCAGCCCTTAGGGTCCATTTCTGAACTAAATGCTGTCCACCTCCTTGTTAATTATTTAACTAAATAGTTCAACAGTCAGGGCCGTTTTTAGCCATTTTGGTGCCCTAGCGTGATCAGAATGCAATCCCGTCGCGCTTAAAAGTGCTGTAGTGTGGCCTATCCCTCCAAGAGTATTGCAGAGTATTACATTTCACCCTTTAGTGCCAGCAGACTTTCCTACTAGTAATTTCAGTGCCAGCACTGACCCAGAGTATTGCCATTAAACCCTTAGTGCTAGCACTTTACTAGAGTACTGCTATTAATATTTTCAGTACCAAAAGAGTATTACCTTTAACCCTTCCAGCTGCCAGCATTGACATGATATACACTATGTACCTGCTTTCCATGTCTCCTCTATTGAATTGTTCACTCCTCACCTACTAAGTTTCAATTGGAGAGTTGGATGGAAGGAAGAAAGAGGCAGGGATAGAGATCTCATCTAGTCACAGGGGCCACTGTTAGAAAGTCTGCAGCAGCTTTTACCTGGCATTTTAGAACTGCTCTCCTCAGAACTATTAGCTGGGCTCATCCTCCCCCCTCCTTCCTTCACCTTCAGTTCATTTGCAACATTGTTTCCAAATAGAGTGTGTGGAGTTCAGGCTCTGTACTAAATACAATGTTGCAAAATACAGCAGCAGAACAATGAGAGCAGTTCCAACACAGCAAGTAAAAGCTGAAAGGGAGATGGTAGGGAGAACACTGGGTGCCCTGGTTTAATATAGGCGCCCTAGCAATTTGCCTAGGTGGCTTATGCCTAAAACCGCCCTGAACAGAGTTTAAATATACTTCACTGTAGCAAAGCAAATGTTTTCTCCCTATCATGCTTCATTTATTTTAATATGGAACACGACTACATTGTTTTTTTTTTTTTATCTCTCAGGTGTGCGCAGTATGAATTCCAGCTGTGCTGCATTTTGAGCCACCGATAGATGATAGATCACATTTTCTAAAGAACAGAGATGTTTTAATCATCAGTCACAATGATAAATCTAGGCATGATAAATAAATAACAAAAATTAAATAGTTTGCCAAATAAAAAGGACAATTGAATAAACTTTATCACTTAAGCAATTTTTCTGAAATGGTAACAATTAGAGGTGGACTAGAACTCGAACCCGAGTTCGAACGGACTCTGACTTCTTGAACTATCCCGGACCTGGATTTCTCGTACTTTTGATATTTTCTGGACTTTCGATAAGTATCAAATGTTAGATAAGCGAGTAAATATGGAATCCACATATGTGAGTATCGAATCCACGAGTAAAATGTCTATTATACCTATTCGTGAGTAAATATGGAATCCGCGAGTAAAATGTCTATTATACCTATACGTGAGTATCGAATCTGCGAGTTAAATGTCTATTATACCTATTCGGGAGTAAATATCGAATCCATGAGTAAAATGTCTATTATACCTATACGCGAGTATCGAATCCGCAAGTAAAATGTCTATTATACCTATTCGCGAGTAAATATCGAATCCGGGAGTAAAATGTCTATTATACCAATTTGCGAGTAAATAACGATTATCGAATTTGCAAGTCGTTCATGGGACAATTATCGAATGTTCGAACACGAGAGCTCAAAAGTAGCGCATGTGAGAGTAAAATCGATTTTTCGAAAGTCCTGTATATTCGAACATGTTCCCCAGACCATTTCCCAGGTCCCTCAACACAGTTCCCCAGACCATTTCCCAGGTCCCACAGATATTTTAATTGTATTTCATTCGAACTTTTCAAACTATTTGACTCCCATTGACTTATGGGTCCATTTTCGAACTTTCCATATAGTTAGAAAGTTTGAAAATGGACTGAACTTTCAAAAGTTCGGCCATCTCTAGTAACAATGTGTAGATATGACATCTCAATGGTTCAATTAAAGGGTCAAAAAGTAATTTTCAAAAAGATTGAATTGATTGTTTTTTCCTTTTAGCAAATCAAGACCATTGAAAGGTATATAAGACGACTGGAGTTTCATATAAGTAAGGTAATTAAAAGTAAAATTTACAGTCTATGTCAGCCAAGTAAAATGACATGAATTAAAATACACAATATGAGAAAATAGGGTTACAGGTGTTTACAGTTTAGGTAAACCGTATTTGTTATATTGTGCTGCAACTGAGCTAAATCTGTGATTTATACTTTGTGTGTCTGTTACACTGTATTATACTGTATTTCCAACAAAATCTATCGAGAGTGAATCGATTGATACATTAGGAATAAGGTACTAGCCCCAAAGAGCTCTAAGTAGGTGTGTAAACATGTAGGAACAAGTGGGGGGTAGGAAGTACTTATGGCAGTTAATGAATCCAATAAGGTGCCCATACACTAGGATTTTCTCTTGGTGTTCACCTTGCCCAATATTTTTTGTGATTCAAAAATGTAAAAAAAAAATCCAATTCAATTGGGTTTGAATTTCAATAAGTTCTGCAGAAACGCTGTTTGAAACTCGTTCAATTCTAGTCAGATCTATCAAACATCTAAGTAGTATATGGCCAGCATAAGAGAGAAGGTTTAGAGAGGAGGCAAGATTAGTTGGGGTTGGTGCAGAACATTGCTTTTTGAAAGCCATGTCCAGGAACATATGGGGCTGAAGAGCAGATATGTAAAGAGCAGCAGCGTAAAGAGATTTAAAGGTTAAGAGAATGGTCTTGAGAATTATTGTTTGCTAGATAGAAAGCCACCATATAGTTTATTAAATATTTTTCATTTCCACTATATAGACACTTTATAGGGCAGACTGTAAGGCTGCGTACACACTGGCTAATAATTGACTGGACCACGTGGCCTATACTACTGATTGATAGTATGTCTGAAGGGAAAATTGGCCCGATGTGGAATTGGAATATTGACAAAGGTGTTTGGTGATAACAGCTTGTAAGGCAGATAACTCTGCAAGTGTTTGGCTTTTAGCAAATGACCTACCTGCTTCACAATATTACCTTGGGATACACATCCTACACAGAGATATCCGCTAAACAGTCTTCTCTCTGTCCAGCTTCCAATCAATTAAACCACATGCTTCCTGCAGTGTGCATTCTCTTACAATAACAATAAAAAATGGTTGCAAAGGTGAAGAATGTACAGCTAATATCTCTGGTTTGGAGAGCATATGTGTATCAAAGTAACATAGTAACTGAGTTTGTATAAAGACATAAATCCATCAAGTCCAACCTTTTCTCCCTCCTTTTTAACCCAGCCTGTCCGTTGATCCAGAGGAAGGCAAAAAAAAATGCTAAAAAAGACAATCCGAAAGTCTCCCTGGATTAACCAGAACTAATCTGAAGACGATTCTTTCTTCTAATCTTTAAAGATGTCCATGAGTCCTCTGATATGACCTATTAGTGAACAATGCACCAGAGAGTTAATTTTATGTTCCATTAAAGGGACATAGGGAAAAATCTCCACCCTAAAAAATAACTTTTAATATGCTGTAGGGGACCCTAGCCCACCCCCAATCGCCAGGCTTGTTTGTTAAAAAAAAAGCTTCAGAATGGTACTTACATGCCTTCATTCCCGTGGCGCTCTGATCTCGGCCCTCTGCTTACCAGAACTGAAAGCAGGGGGTCGGACCTGGGAGGCAGCCAATCACAGAGGTGGCTGCTGGCAATGCAGAATGCTGGTGGAATGAAGGACTGTAAGTAGAGTTCCTTCTTTTAAGAAATCCTTCTTTAACAAACAGACTTGGCGGTTGGGGGTGGGCTAGGGTTTCCTACACTACAGAAAAGGGGTTTAGAGGTAGGGCACCAGGCAGCAAAGATAGATCTGGAGGAGATGGGGGGGGGTCCCTGCAACCCGATGACTCACAGAGAGCTCCTTCTCTTCACTTTTTGGGACTTTGAACAGGCACTGCAGGAGATCCACTTGAAGCAGAGATGTAAGGTTACAATTTTTTATCACTACATAGTGGGGCCAGTAGTGGGTTAAATTTTAGTTTTGGGGGTGGACATGCCCTTTAATATATTTGTATAAAGTGATCCTGAGGCAAAACAAACCCGTTTGCCTGAATACGCATCTAAATGAGGGGTGAAGTGTTTAACTCTTTAGTTTCATTTAAACAAACACATTATCCTAAATCGCATTGCTTCTTGGAAAAGAGAAATTGCAAGTGAAAATGTCATATTTAGTATCTAAATATAGCTATAAAGTGTTTTAAATACAGCAAGAAACTTCTTTTAGTTGCTTTCTTGCCCCCTGCAGACACCATTATACAAAACACTGCAATGCTCTTGTAGGTATAAAATATTAAGAGAACTCATGCGTCATTGCATTTGATGTGGACACAAAAAGTATAGGATTATCTTCTCTCCAGCAGATGCAGTAAATGTAATAGATTGCTAACCAAAGAACTACAAAACATACTTACTACTTCCTTTATACTTATCCCCTGTGACAGCCCTTTAATTCCATTTTAAATTGGTCCTATAAATAGCTGACATTTTCTAATAAATCCCAGTGTTTAATTTACAGCTGCCGAATGCTACTTCATGTTTTGTACATAACATGTATTTCTGCTATGAATCCGTAATGCCACCTGTTACTGCACTTTCAGGCTGTTATATAGCATTGTAAATAGCCACTTGTCCTACTTTTTTGAACAAACTGGTGTATCTTACCATAACTGACCATAATGCAGTATTTGTGCATTATGTATTTACTAATTAGTATCCATGTAGGGGGCCCACCAGAAAGTGTTTGACCAACCTAGACATGTAACCATCCTGTCCATGATATAATCTAGATTCTGCACATAGTGCTTTGTGATATTACTTCCAACACCAAAGAAATATTCATGTGTTTGAAGCATGTATATTTTTAAGTACATGTTTAAGTACATATTGAGAATTACTGGTATTAATGCATATAGATCTGGTTGATCCAGGGATACTTTCCGATTGCCGTTTGGAGTCAGGAAGGAATTTTTTCCCCCCTTTTTTAGCTGGGGTTTTTTGCCTTCCTCTGGATCAACTGTTAGGTAGGGTTAAAAAAAAAAAAAAAAAGTGAATAGGTTGGACTTGATGGACGAATGTCTTTATTCAACCTTAATTACTATGTTACTATGTTACTATGTTACATGTTTACATTGTTATTTTGTTATGAAAAAAGACAAAACCCAACATCACAAATCTAAAGAAGAATAACCTTCTTCACCCAAATTCACATGCCCCCCATTCCTTCCCCATTTATCAGTGTTCAAAAGCCAATGGTTCATAATTTCTTATTTGGTGCCTACATTGAAAAAGAAGCTTCTTAATGTTGTAACTGCTTTATTGTTAGTATCCCAGTCATATAGTTCTACAGCATTATTTAACTACATTACATAAATAATTATGTTAGGTATTGTGTTCCTTTCAGTATTTTGATAATTCAAAGCCCAAATAATGAACCCACCCTTTAAAAACATACTCTACGTCCGATAACAGTTTCTAATTATTATTATATAAGCAATTCCCGGGTACATTTTCTTTCACTCAAATATTGTTTATTTAAACATTTTGACAAAACGCGGGTGGTGGAAACATTGAAATAAACAATATTGGAAGAAAACAGTGTGCCAGGGAATTGCTTGTATATTATTGGAACAATTTGGTGTGATAGATGGAATTGTACAATCTGGTGGCACCTGTAAAATAAAGAAATCTAAGAATAAGTGCTAAAGTCTAGTTCTATATTGTAATATTGTTATTATTATTGTTATTTTTTTTATTATTATCTTACCAAATGATATTGAGGCACATGCCACTGTGGTTTAACCCATTGAATTTTTACATCTGGACAACAATGTATTTCTTGTGTTTTTCCTTACCTGTATCTATTGTGTTTTGTGCAAGGTGGATGAGCTGTATGAAGCATACTGCATCCAGAGGAGGCTCAGAGAGGGAGCATGTAAGATGAAGCAGGCATTTGCTACATCCCCTTCAAGCAAAGCAGCCAGAGAGAGTTTGTCTGAGATAAATAAGAGTTTTAAAGAATATACTGAGGTATTTTTGTATATTCTTTTGCTTTTAGACACACTAAATTGTAATAAAATGTTAAATATATGAAAGGTCTTCCTCTTTGAGTAAATACTTCAGTTTCTACAGCGTGGAAGATAAATATTTGAACTACCTATCAATAATTCCACCTTTTTCTTCCATTGTTTTTTCTTTGGTTTTTTTATATTCTGATCAGTCTCAAAATGTAGAAATGCTATACAGCAGCTTAATCTCTGGATGGTTTTCTCTTTTGTTCACTATGAAGAGGGGATCCCTTGCTTGGTTCCCTGTTGCTACTGTGAGGGCATTTCCGGCATTAACGTCCCCCATTGTTCTTGCTGCTACTATGTAGAAGCTTTCTGGCTGGGCTACCTTTCCCTTTGCTTCTGCAGGTAATTAGGTAGAGTACCTGACTCTAGGTGTTTAGCACATGGCAAATCCTTTGTCTACATATTACATTGATTAACCTTGGGATAGATATGTAGTCTAGAGGTAACGCATAAGAAATGTCAATGTTTCTCTCCTATTGGCTTCCATAAATTATTTTGACAAAAGTTTATATATATATATATATCACTTTGTGTGGTGTCAAGCAGCAAAAATGAGTCAGCCTGTTATTGGACATGGTAACATTTCTTTGTAGTGATATTATCAGGCAATAATTTCATTAGGTATATGGCCACCTTAATCCTTGCCCCGGAGAATTTACAATCCAGTTTTAATCTATTCAGTCAGAATTTATTTTTGTGCTATGCTTGATCATTTTAACATATATTTTTCTCAAATACTTTTACAGAATATGTGTACTGTTGAATCTGAGATGGAAAACCTGTTAGGGGAATTTTACATCAAAATGAAAGGTAATTATTAGTTATTAGTATACTTTATGTTACAATGGTTAAAGTGGAAATATGTAAAACATTTGGAGTGAATGGGGGTGATAAGTATACATAAGGATCTGGGAGTGTTTCGTGACAGGTCTTTGAAGTTTGTGTTGATATGGCTATGTACACACGATTCAGTATTTCATCTCAATCGACAGTCAATCGAGATGAAATTTCGGCAGTAATTTTCACCCGCCACAGACTGATGTTGGAGAAACATTTGCAAAGCTATAACCTAATTAATCCATAATTGATTAATGATTGTTTTCTTTAAAAAGGTTCCACCATTAAAGCACAGTATGTTTTGAGATGACCTTAGTAAATAGTGCAATCCATGAGTCAAAATAATTCATTCTTAACATCTAAATAAGAGACTTAAAATTTGTGTTTATACTGTTTATATAATGTTTGCCGAGATATTGCAGCTTATTCAGACCCTGTTGATGTGGCAAAAAAAGGGGTAAAATCTGGATTATTTTATTCTTAATGAATATTCTTGTCTCTTAGAGGCAACTATTTATATTATCACTAATGTCATGGAAGTCATGTTCTAGTCCTATGATTAGCCAATGATACAGATTTAAGGCCCGGTAAACATGAGATTTTCATGCCGACCATCCGATTTATCCATGGATCTCTCGATCAGCCTGAAAGATTGGAGGTGTTTTAGTGGGCACCTGTGACCGATATCAGTCATCCTTTTGTCCGGAACGTCTCTATGGACCGCCTGATCAGTCACATCAAACAGGTGGACGTAGCTACTTTTGCTGTTACTAACAGTGTTAAACTACAATTCATCAATTCCATATTCTGTATTTGGCTACTTTTGGCGACGGTTCAAGGCTCATTTTTGCTACGCCACCTGATCCCTGTTACTTAATTAGAGGTTTGGTTATTGATTTAAGGGAAAAATGACTTTAATAATATACACATCACAGAATGGGCACAATTGATATGCTGTAAGTGTTTTGTTGCCTCTGTAAAGTGAACAGTTGCCACGGGAACCAAACGAAAAATTACGGCAGAATTTGTGAATTGTAAATATGATTTATGATTTTAGTTCATTTGAGTAAGTTGGTAAATGCTGTGTACTTAGGGAAAGATTCTGTTTGCCCTTTGTTTAAATGCTTCTATTTATAAAATCCTTGGTCTGTGAGTCATTGCTGCCACCTAGAGAACACATGATGATCATGCGCCTTTAGAACATTTACTAGGTTCTGAAAGCTTCCATTGTTTTCTTTTCCAAATATTTAACATTTACACCACCTAAAAATGCTTTTATAGAGCCTGCACAGAGGCCACAATGGTGTTCAATTAAATGTACATTTTGTTAATAACAAAATAAGATGTTCCATGTGTGTATATGTATATAAAGAACCAGAACGGTGATGCAGTACAATGTTCTACTCGCCAAGCTGCTCAAATTTATAACCTAATTTCCTTAAATGATCTGATTTATAGTTCACGTCCCTTTTCAAAATATGCAGTATAGAGCCACTCGGTGATAAATGGATAGAGTCAAACACTTCAGTCATATCCTGAAGCCACCTTAATGTATTAAAATACAATTACAAATGCATTTACTCATAATGTATCTTTTATTGAATAGGTCTAGCTGGGTTTGCCCGACTTTGCCCTGGAGACCAGTATGAGGTCAGTGTTTTTATTCTTTTTACAATATCTAGATAGTTTTAATATATATTATTGATTTAGCAATGGTACGTTTACATGGTCTGTGAAGTTGCAGAGAGGTTGTTTTGAAGGGCAACGTCATATGCAATAAAGATCCCCCACAACTTTGATGGTCGGCTTTGGCTAAACCGAATTGAATTTGAAAAGGTTGCAGGTTGGGTTTTGGTAGAAAGAACTGCGGGTCGATTAGCAGAGTGCAGTGTAAATAAATAAAATATTTCCTCCTGTCTATGAAGAAGAGAGATCTGTCTGTGATTCATACCTACTGTTATAACTGGAACTGAGAATACATTGATATCAATCCAAGACAAAGCTAGCCATACATAGATGTTTTTCTGATAAGATTTCTGATCAAAGAACCGCTCGAAGTTCCCCACCTGAAATCTGCGGAGAGTTGGGGACTGAAGATTGGGTTGGCAGAAAATTTACCGTCTGACCCTATCTTTGTTTTTCTGCTGTGGTCGATCAGAAAATCAACATCAGCATTTTGAACAATCTGATCAAATTATAGGATCGCTTAAATGCCGATCCTGTGTATGGGGAGCTTAATTCACACTATGGCAGATAACAGGCAATGTTGTCTAGAACCAAAAGCTGTTTGACCTACAGCTCCTAGCCTTTTACATACAAACGATAATGGATAAATCCTGTCGGGGAACGAAGGGATTTGAATATTATCGTTCATGTAGAGGGGCTTTTCCCAACCCTCGGCACTCCGATCAATCGGGAATGACAGAAAATTTCTGTCCCTTTACTTTAAGTAAAGGGAGCCGATCCGATTGTGTGGTGTTTTGGCCGCAGGGCCGAAAGATCCCCATACCACATATGGGGATTGGTTGGGTCTGCGTGTGATGTTATCACAGCATGTGTGCCGGCAGATACCAATGTGATCTGTCGGCACACGTTGTGGAATCGCATGTGTATGGCCAGTTACTGTGCTTTATGCAGGATATATATAAAGTTATAGATCATCAACTGCTCTAATGTGCTTGGAAAATTAAAAAAGTGGCACTTTAGATATGAATACAGGCAGCTATCTTAAACTATAATGCTTGAAGTGCCTGGGTAGGTTTTGCAGAGATCACTAGGTAAAAAAGCTGAAGTGACTAAAAAGGCTTAAACTTCCCGGACCTCTGTTTTACTAGCAGAGGTCAGAGCCAGCAAAGTAACAATCTCCCATAAAACAAAGTAAAAAACCCTGTTCCAGCATCAGTTCATAAATATCAACTTTTATTTACATAAACTATTTATTTATTTACTTAAATGCAGAACAATCTGGCATATTTTGTGATTGGAACCATCTTGCTTGTAATATGTTGTGCATATGAACCTATATATTGGCAGCTTCCAAAATTGTCTCTTCAAAGATCTAAAAAACCCACATGGACAGCAATGATGAAAGCGATAATAAAGTAAATATAAAGTATAAGGAGATCAGGAGAGTATCTAGAGATAAGGAGAAAGCGATATAAAGTAAATATAAAGTATAAGGAGATCGTTAGTGACTGCCATACTCCCTATATGAAGTATATATAAAGTATAGGGAGAGTGTAAGTGACTGCCATACTCCCTATATAAAGTAAATATAAAGTATAGGGAGAACGTTAGTGATTGCCATACTCCCTATATAAAGTAAACATAAAGTATAAGGAGAATGATAGTGACTGTCATACTCCCTATATAAATTATATATAAAGTATAGTGAGAACGTTAGTGACCGCCATACTCCCTATATGAAGTATATATAAAGTATAGGGAGAGTGTTAGTGACTGCATACTCCCTATATAAAGTGTATATAAAGTATAGGGAGAACGTTAGTGACCGCCATACTCCCTATATAAAGTATATATAAAGTATAGGGAGAATGTTAGTGACTGCCATACTCCCTATATAAAGTAAATATAAAGTATAGGGAGAACGTAGTGACTGCCATACTCCCTATATAAAGTATATATAAGTATAGGAGAACGTGTGTGATTGCCATACTCCCTATAGAAAGTATAGGGAGAGTGTTAGTGACTGCCATACTCCCTATATAAAGTATATATAAAGTATAGGGAGAATGTGTGACTGCCATACTCCTAATAAAGTAAATATAAAGTATAAGGAGAACGTTAGTGACTGCCATACTCCCTATATAAAGTAAACAAAGTATAGGGAGAACGTTAGTGACTGCCATACCCCTATATAAAGTAAATATAAAGTATAGATAAGGAGAACGTTAGTGACTGCCATACTCCCTATATAAAGTAAAATAAAGTATAAGGAGAAAGTTAGTGACTGCCATACTCCATATTAAAGGTATATAAGTATAGGGGAGTGTTAGTGACTGCCATACTCCCTATATAAAGTAATATAAAGTATAGGGAGAATGTAGTGACTGCATACTCCCTATAAAGTAAATATAAAGTATAGGGAGAACGTTAGTGATTGCCATACTCCCTATATAAAGTAAACATAAAGTATAAGGAGAATGTTAGTGACGTCATACTCCCTATATAAATTATATATAAAGTATGGGGAGAAGTAGTGACTGCCATACTCCCTATATAAAGTATATATAAAGTATAGAGAGAACGTAGTGACTGCCTACTCCCTCTATAATATTATAAAAGTATAGAGGAGAACGTAGTGACTGCCATACTCCCTATATAAAGTATATATAAGTATAGAGAGAACGTTAGTGACTGCCATATCCCTATATAAAGATAAGAGAACGTTGTGACGCATACTCCCTATATAAAGTAAACAAAGTATAAGGAGAACGTTAGTGACTGCCATACTCCCTATATAAAGGTATATATTAAGTATAGGGAGAACGTTAGTGATGCCATACTCCCTATAAAAGTAAATATAAGTATAAGGAGAACGGTAGTGACTGCCATACTCCCTATATAAAGTAAACTAAAGTATAAGGAGAACGTAGTGACTGCCATACTCCAATAAAGTTATATAAAGTATAGGGAGGTTAGTGACTGCCATACTCCCTATATAAAGTATATATAAAGTATAGGGAGAATGTTAGTGACTGCATACTCCCTATATAAAGTATATAAAGTATAGGGAGAACGTTAGTGATTTCCATACTCCCTATATAAAGTAAACATAAAGTATAAGGAGAATGTTAGTGACTGTCATACTCCCTATAAAATTATATATAAAGTATGGGGAGAACGTTAGTGACTGCCATACTCCCTATATAAAGATATATTAAGTATAGAGAAACGTTCAGTGACGCCATACTCCCTATATAAAGTATATAAAAGTATAGAGAGAACGTTAATGACTGCCATACTCCCTAAATAAAGTATATATAAAGTATAGAGAGAACGTAGTGACTGCCATACTCCATATATAAGTAAATATAAAGTATAAGGAGAACGTGGTGATTGCCAACTCCCTATATAAAGTATAAGGAGAATGTTAGTGACTGCCATACTCCCTATATAAGTATATATAAAGTATAGGGAGAGTTAGTGGCTGCCATACTCCCATATAATAGTAAATATAAAGTATAGGGAGAACGTTAGTGATTGCCATACTCCCTATATAAAGTAAACATAAAGTATAAGGAGAATGATAGTGACTGTCATACTCCCTATATAAATTATATAAAGTATAGGGAGAACGTTAGTGACCGCCATACTCCCTATATGAAGTATATATAGTATAAGAGAACGTGTGACTGCCATACTCCCTATATAAAGTATATATAAAGTATAAGGAGAAAGTTAGTGACTGCCATACTCCCTATATAAAGTATAATAAGTATAGGGAGAACGTTAGTGACTGCCATACTCCCTATATAAAGTAAACAAAGTATAAGGAGAATGTTAGTGACTGCCAACTCCCTATATAAAGTGTTATAAAGTATAGGGAGAACGTTAGTGACTGGCGTACTCCTATATAAAAGAAACATAAAGTATAAGGAGAACGTTAGTGACTGCCATATTCCCATATAAAGTTATATAAGGAGAACGTTAGTGACGCCATACTCCCTATATATAAAGTAATAATAAGTATAGGGAACATTTGTGATTGCCATACTCCCTATATAAAGTATATTAAAGTATAGAGAGATCGTTAGTGATTGCCATACTCCTATATAAAGTAAAATAAAGTATAAGGAGAAAGTTTGTGATTGCCATACTCCCTATATGAAGTATATATAAAGTATAGGGAGATGTTAGTGACTTCATATCCCTTTATAAAGTATATTATAAAGTATAGGGAGAAGTGTAGTGACTGCCATACTCCTTATATAAAGTAAATATAAAGTATAGTGAGAACTTAGTGACTGCCATACTCCCTTATAAAGTATGGGGAGAACGTTAGTGACTGCCATACTCCCTATATAAAGTATATATAAAGTATAGAGAGAACGTCAGTGACTGCCATACTCCCTCTATAAAGTATATATAAAGTATAGAGAGAACGTTAGTGACTGCCATATTCCCTATATAAAGTATAAGGAGAACGTTAGTGACTGCAATACTCCCTATATAAAGTAAACAAAGTATAAGGAGAACGTTAGTGACTGCCATACTCCCTATATAAAGTGTATATATTAAGTATAGGGAGAACGTTAGTGACTGCCATACTCCCTATATAAAGTAAATATAAAGTATAAGGAGAACGTTAGTGACTGCCATACTCCCTATATAAAGTAAACATAAAGTATAAGGAGAACGTTAGTGACTGCCATACTCCCTATATAAAGTATATATAAAGTATAGGGAGAGTGTTAGTGACTGCCATACTCCCTATATAAAGTATATATAAAGTATAGGGAGAATGTTAGTGACTGCCATACTCCCTATATAAAGTAAATATAAAGTATAGGGAGAACGTTAGTGATTGCCATACTCCCTATATAAAGTAAACATAAAGTATAAGGAGAATGTTAGTGACTGTCATACTCCCTATATAAATTATATATAAAGACGAATCGTTTGTGATGCCATACTCCCTATATAAAGTATATATTAAGTATATAGAGAACGTCAGTGACTGCCATACTCCCTATATAAAGTATATATAAAGTATAGAGAGAACGTTAATGACTGCCATACTCCCTAAATAAAGTATATATAAAGTATAGAGAGAACGTTAGTGACTGCCATACTCCCTATATAAAGTAAATATAAAGTATAAGGAGAACGTTGGTGATTGCCATACTCCCTATATAAAGTATAAGGAGAACGTTAGTGACTGCCATACTCCCTATATAAAGTAAACATAAAGTATAAGGAGAATGTTAGTGACTGTCATATTCCCTATATAAATTATATATAAAGTATGGGGAGAACGTTAGTGACTGCCATACTCCCTATATAAGGTATATATTAAGTATAGAGAGAACGTCAGTGACTGCCATACTCCCTATATAAAGTATATATAAAGTATAGAGAGACGTAATGACTGCCATACTCCCTAAATGTATATATAAGTATAGAGAGAACGTTAGTTGACTGCCAACTCCCTATATAAAGTAATATAAAGTATAAGGAGAACGTTGTGATTGCCAACTCCTATATAAAGTATAGGAGAATGTTAGTGACTGCCATACTCCCTATATAAAGTATTATAAAGTTAATAGGGAGAATTAGTGACTGCCATACTCCCTATTAAAGAATATAAAGTATAGGGAGAACGTTAGTGATTGCCATACTCCCTATAAAGTAAAACAAGTATAAGGAGAATGTTAGTGACTGTCATACTCCCTATATAAATTTATATAAAGTATGGGAGAACGTTAGTGACTGCGATACTCCCTATATAAGTATATATTAAGTATAGAGAGAACGTAGTGACTGCCTACTCCATATAAAGTATATATAAAGTATAAGGAGAACGTTAGTGACTGCCATACTCCCATATAAAGTAAATATTAAGTATAGGGAGAACGTTAGTGACTGCCATACTCCCTATATAAGTAACAAAGTATAAGGAGAATGTTAGTGACTGCCATACCTCCTATATAAGTGTATATATAAAGTATAGGGAGAACGTTAGTGACTGCGTACTCCCTATATAAAGTAAACATAAAGTATAAGGAGAACGTTAGTGACTGCCATATTCCCTATATAAAGTATAAGGAGAACGTTAGTGACTGCCATACTCCCTATATAAAGTATATATAAAGTATAGGGAGAACATTTGTGATTGCCATACTCCCTATATAAAGTATATATAAGTATAGAGAGATCGTTAGGTGATTGCCATACTCCCTATATAAAGTAAATATAAAGTATAAGGAGAACGTTTGTGATTGCCAACTCCCTATTGAAGTATATATAAAGTATAGGAGAGTTTAGTGACTGTCATACTCCCTTATAAGTATATATAAGTATAGGGAGAATGTTATTGACTGCCATACTCCTTATATAAAGTAAATATAAAGTATAGTGAGAACGTTAGTGACTGCCATACTCCCTATATAAAGTATAAGGAGAACATTAGTGACTGCCATACTCCCTATATAAAGTATATATAAAGTATAGGGAGAACGTTAGTGACTGCCTACTCCTTTATAAAGTATATATAAAGTATAGAGAGAAACATTAGTGACTGCCATACTCCCTATATAAAGTATATAATAAAGTATGAGAGATCATTAGTGTTTGCCATACTCACCTATATAAAGTAAATATGAAGTATAAGAACTTTGTGATTGCCATCTCCCTATATAAGTAAATATAAAGTATAAGGAGAACGTTTGTGATTGCCATACTCCCTATATAAAGTAAATATGAAGTATAGGAAAACATTAGTGATTGCCATACTCCCTATATAAAGTAAATATAAAGTATAAAGAGAACGTTGTGATTGCCATACTCCCTATATAATATATATAAATATAGGAGAACGTTTGTGATTGCCATACTCCCTATATAAAGTATATTAGTATAAGGAGAATGTTGTGATTGCCATACTCCCTATATAAAGTATAAAGGAGAACGTTAGTGACTGCCATACTCCCTATATAAAGTATAGGAGAACGTTAGTGACTGCCATACTCCCTATTAAAGTATAAGGAGAACGTTAGTGACTGCAATACTCCCTATATAAAGTAAATATAAGTATAAGAGAACGTTTGTGATTGCCATACTCCCTATATAAGTATATATAAGTATAAGGAGAACATTTGTGATTGCCATACTCCCTATATAAAGTATATATAAAGTATAGAGAGATCATTAGTGTTGCCATACTACCTATATAAAGTAAATATGAATATAAGAACGTTTGTGATTGCCATACTCCCTATATAAAGTATAATTAAAGATAAGGAGAACGTTTGTGATTGCCATACTCCCTATATAAAGTATATATAAAGTATAGGGAGAACGTTTGTGATTGCCATACTCCCTATATAAAGTATATATAAAGTATAGGGAGAACGTTTGTGATTGCCATACTCCCTATATAAAAGTAATATAAAGTATAGGAGAACGTTTGTGATTGCCATACTCCCTATAAAGTATATATAAAGTATAGAGAGATCATTAGTGTTTGCCATATACTCTATATAAAGTAAATATGAAGTAAGGAGAACGTTTGTGATTGCCATACTCCCTATATAAAGTATATATAAAGTATAGGGAGAACGTTTGTATTATATATACTTTATATAGGGAGTATGGCAATAACTAACGTTCTTATACTTCATATTACTTGATATAGGTAGTATGGCAAACACTAATGATCTCTCTAACACACTAGGGTGAACGCCGTTGGTACAGATGGGATTGGCCCTTTAGGGGATATTTATAGCAGAATACAGTGAGGAGATAGAATGTTTGTCTGTTTGTAGTGAAAACAGAACTTTTTTCTACTTTCTGGCCAGGTAGTAAAATCCAATACACCCACCATTTATTAAAACCTGATCTGTAAAACAAGTGCTAGGTACTGTATGCACAAATAATATCCCCTAGGGAACGTTAGTTTTAGACCATTGCTAATTGCTTGACCAAATGCAAATGTCCTTTTTGTAGAATATTCATATTGCGAATAAAAGAAAAGTTGACTGATTCAAATTTCTCTTTTCGTTTTAAAGATTTTCATGCGATATGGCCGCCAGAGATGGAAATTAAAGGGGAAAATAGAAGTTAATGGCAAACAAAGTTGGGATGGTGAAGAAATGTTCTTTCTCCCTCTGATTAATAGTTTAATTTCTATCAAGGTAAATATATAAACACACACACACACACACAAAATGGAAGTTTCAGTATTAAGAATGCAAGTAAAGTTAAGGAATAGGCTAAATAAAAATAAAAAAAAAGATTAGATATGTTAATTCTTCAAATTTGCCTCTTATTTTGTCTTAAATGTAAAGATATCGATTAAATGTTAAAATTTACATGTGAAAGTCCCTGTAAAGTGATGTAATTATAAACTTAAAGGATGTAATTGCTCTCTGGCTCCTCCCCAGTCTTTGATTCCCATTGAGCAGAATCTAGGTTTGTACAGACATGCGATCGCGGGTGCAGATCCGCAATGCACGATGTGTACGAACAGCCATTTCGGGTGATAATCGGCCCGTGTATGGGCACTTTATAGGCCAAAACGGCCACTCGTTAGGGGATCGTTGCGTGATCCTCGGGGTGGATCTCCGAACAAGCAACCGTTTCGGCTGATAAAGTACCCATACACGGGCTGATTATCGGCCGAAATGGCTGTTCGTACACATCATGCATTGCAGGTTGGCACCTGCAATTACACATCTGTAACAACATTATGCAATGAAGAAAAGGGTAGACTGGGGAAGGAGCCAGAGAGGTTACTGCTACATTTAATTTGTCATTTTCTGTAAATTCCTGTTATATTGTATGTAAATATCTATATTACTGCTATCGCTGAAAATCATGCTTTCAAGTTCTGTGTGTATTCTGTGGCACAAAGTTAAAATTACATCGCAATATTCTAAGAGGCAAAATCCAAAGTAAAATGTGTACTAGATGAACACCCTCTAAACAAAAATCTATATTCTTAACCGGGATCCTCTAAACCTTACGTTTGTTATACTTACCTTTTCACCAGACGCACCTAAACTTACCTACGATAAGCTATCCCTTTTTACGACTCACATCATCTCCCTGCTACTTCCCGGTAGCGCCTGGCTGTCAAGGCTGTGACGGTTATGTTGCTACTGAAGCACTTATTGTAAGTAAGTTTAGGAGCATCTGGTGAAAAGTTTTGTGGGGATCCTGGTTAGGAATACAGATTTTTATTTTAGGGTGGGGGTCAGACTTTTAAAACAACTTCTATGAACAAAGATCAAGTGTTCTAATACTGTTGGAACATGAAAGCCCTGCAGCATTACATTGTGTGCAGTTGAAGCACAAGGAATGCTTTTCAATGTATATACTACAAACAAACCGAGTTCATCCCAAAGTTAAACCCTTATTTAGCAAGGTAGAATTGAATTAAAAAAAGGTTGTATTCTCAGAAAATAGGATTCTGATTCATAGTAACAATTGTAATAAATATGCTTTGATATTACGTGACTTAAAGGGTAAATCCGTGGGGGGTAAAAAATCATTATTATTTAAATTATCCATATAACACATACCTAGGTATTCTACATATTCCCCTCATTTTCATGATAATTAATATCTTACCCATTATAATGCTTTGCTATGGTCGATAGTGAGCTGCCATTTTAGGGTCTGCAATGGTCCTTCTTCTTCCCAGGATGCACCACATCCTTAGTATGTTCCTAACAGTAATTTCTACTGATTGGCTGTTAGATGGGTCAAACATGCTCAGATCTATACTGAGTAACTGAATCAACTCAGCAACTGAAACCAGAACAGACACTATTAAGGGTCAAGCCAACAGCAAGACATAAAACATTTTTTTTTTTTGCACAGACAATGGGCAAATTAAGGTAATTGAAAATACTCCCTTTTCTTGGAAGGATATGTATTTGTGTTGAACTTCCCCATTGAGAATTTGTAAATGTTGGACATGTTTATAGCAAAGTTATTTGTGCTGTAGGTTACAGAACTTAAAGGCCTTGCTACACACATTCTGGTTGGAAGCGTCATATGTGAAACAAAGGATCTATTTGCTGCCAGACCACAAGTCGTGGCTGTTGACATTAATGACCTTGGAACAGTAAAGTTGAACCTTGAAGTAACTTGGTGGTAAGTCCCATTAACATAACAAACAATGACAGTTCATAACTCATTTATCTGCCCTGACAGCTTTTTTCTGTGTGTTTCACTAGAAAACCAGTTTTCTGCTGAAGGAATAAGGTTGTGATGATAAAATAGGTGAAAAAAGTTTGAGGTTGGTCAGATCCTTGTGACCTGTGTCACCTGATCCTCTGGTTCCCACGCACCTGATGAAATGCTATAAATAACACATACTTGTCCATACGTCAGTATGACTGTCAGTTGTACCTCTACATTCCTGTCCCTAAAGTAAAATAGAAAAATGAAAAGCCTGATAATGCAGTTAACTTTGTTATATACAGCTTTATGTAAAGAATCTCATTCTATTTTATATGTTAGGTGTTTAGAGTGAGTAGCTATTTTAAGACAGCCATGTACACCAATCCTGTCAGTTAATTAAAGGTTTTGTTTGAATATCAGTACAATGGAAAGGTTTTTGATAAATTCTCTGACAAGAAGAAACGAGAATTGTTGAGGCAATAGTCAAAGTATTTTTTAGCATGTATGTCTTCCTTTGGTTTCAAGAGGGAAGCTAATAAAGTAGACATGATTAGTTATAAATAAAGTTAAATAGATGATCTTAATTAATTTAAATGAAACCATAAGTGGTTTACCGTAATATATGGATTTTCACCAAATCCGCTTTCTGAACTTTTTCCGAACTCCGTTGGGAAATTTTACAAGGGCCACAGTGGTCCTTCTAAGGATCCAGGAGGGGGTATCGGGTTGAGCCATGGGACCCCTGAACATCCAGCCGCGGGAACGGACGGGTAGCGTGTGCACTTCTTCCATATTTTCGCTGTTCTTCCCAAAGGGACGTGTTCCGCGGACCATTTCTTAGGTCCCAGAGCCATTTACAGTAAGTTATAACTGCTGTTTAATCCCTTATTTTGGGTGGAAATTTACGAACTTTTCCCCCCAAAATTCACGGATTTTCATGTTTTGAAATTTTTTCGGAAATCCACAAATCCTCGAGCAGAACAGATTTTCAGAAGTTCGACCATCTCCACCCTAATGTGATTCTACACTGCACATGTTTAATTGTGGGTTGAAAAAATTCACTTGGCATGAAGAAATAGTTGTTTTTAAAAAAAATCAGAATGGTTATATTACTTTTATGTGTTTTATTAATGCCACTTCATCTCTTCCGACCCATGCTTCCTGCAAGATATCTATACTGAGACAGTCCAGCCAAATGTTGCCATCACAGACGTGTTATTTTCTCTTTCACAACATTGCAAAGATCCGCCCTTTCCTCTCTCACTTCACTTCTAAAATGCACATGCATGCCCTTATAATTTATAATTTCCCGTCTTGACTACTGTAACATTCTACTACTTGGACTCCCGGCCTGTCATCTCTCTCCTCTCCAGTCTATCTTAAACTTGGCAGCTCGAATCATCTCTCTCTCCTCCAAAAGAGAACCCACAACCCCGATACTTCAGTCCATAGGGTGGCTTCCCATCAAACAAAGAATCATATTCAATGCCCTTCTTTTAACCTTTAAATCCCTTCGCTCTACTGCACCTCCCTACTTATCTTCTCTCTTGGTCCCTTATGTTCCTGGATGTGTCCTGTGCTCCTTGCAAGCAATCTTCTCTACAAACCCCCTACAAACAATGCTTCCTCCAATCTTAAACCATTCTCTCTTGCTGCTCCCTACCTTTGGAACTCTCCCCCTCTCTCACTTCGCCAGCAGTGGTGGCGCAATGGGGCATGTGCCCCAGTTGACAGATGCAGTGCCCCCCCCAAGTGCCCCCATTCCAAGTTCCAAATCATACTGGCTTTCCATTGTGTTGATGCTCACAACCATCCCAATTTTTGCCAGTTTTGGGTGTCCCGGTGATCACCTGAGGAAGGGGGCATGTTTCCCCCCGAAACGTTGTGATATATGTGTGGTCAATAATAAATTTAGTTTACTTTGTAGTGCGACCCTCGCTTTTTTGCTGTTTCCGGTTGAATTATGGATTCTTACCCTAAGCACAACTTACATCTCTGGTATAAAGAGGTTAAGCGCTGGTAGTGAAATTTGCGACTCTGCTTCACCAAGCACATTCTATTGTGATTATTGGATGAACCTGATATAATAATAATTGCCCTAATAATAAGAAGCCATAAAAAGATAGGTGGTCATGACTTTAGGCAGTAAAACTTCCCTACTGGATGTATAGTGACATAGAGTGAGTGGGGCAGTGGTAGACAAGGGATTAGGTTTGGGCACAGTAAAGTGAAGAAGAATGGAGCAGAAAATCAATTCATTTAACTTTAAAGGTGAACTGTGGTCCAAAAATGACTTTATTTAAATTGACAGGAATTGCTTTCCAGGGGATTTTTGCATTATTTTTCATTACTTCACTTTCACTTTCATTCATCACTTTCATTATTTATTTTACATAGTTTTGAAGGTATTTACATTTATATGTGTGATATGGTAGCAGCATCTTCAGATCCCCTGCACTTCTTGCTTCCTGCTCTGAAACCATTTGACAGTCTCTCTTCCCTGTGTCTCCTCCTCCTCATGGGCCCCCATGGCCCCTCCCCTTGCAAAACCACCTGGCCCCTTCCGTTGCAGCCCCCTTGGGCCTTTCCCTTGCAGCCTCCTGTGGCCCCTCCCACTCATGTGCTCTGTGGCTCAACCCACTCATGGGTCATGTGGTCCCCCCCACTTGTGGGCTACATGGCCCCTTACCTTGTAGCCCCCTTGAGCCTTTCCCTTGCAGCCTTCTGTGGCCCTTCCCACTCATGGGCTCTGTGTCCCCTCCCATTCATGGGCCCCATGGCCCCTCCCACTTGCAGTTCCCATGGCCCCTCAAACTCATGGGCCCTGTGGCCCCTCTCACTTGTGGGGCCCCTCCCACTCATGGGCCCTGTGGCCCCTCCCACTCATGGGCCCTGATAACCCCTCCCCCTTGTGGGCTCTTCATTGCCCCTACCCCATTTGCACCTCAGACCAATAACCACCCACAGAAAACTGTAAAAGAATCAGCAGTTTTAAACTTTGCCTGATTCTTTCTCTGCTGAAAAGCCTGCTTTTAGGGGGTAGGAGGGTATTGGTCTGAGGTGCAAGTGGGGGAGGGGCTCTGTGAGTGGGAGGAGCCACAGGGGGCTGCAAGAGAAGGGGCCAGGTTGGGTCTGCAAGGGGAGGGGGACACAGAGCCCACGAGTGGGGCCAGCAAGTGGGAGCAGTGGCGTAGCTACAGACTTATAGGCCCTGATGCAGAATTTGGGCATGGGCCCCACAACACCACCGCAAACACAAATTGGCACTGCAAATCAAATAATCATTGGTAAAATGCTTTGTATATAACCACTGGTAAAATAGTTGGCACAAAGACTCGTTAAATGCTTGGCGTGCAGACACTGATAAACTGGTTGGGAAACTGGCAATGCACACAGCCAGGCACTGGTTAAATGCTTGGCACACAGACAATGGTAAAAATGCTTTGTATACAGACCTGTGTGCCAAAATAGTTGGCACACAGAATGGTAGTTTTGGAACCTTAGCACAAAATGGGGCCCCTTCTTGGCCAAGGGCCCTGGTGCGGTCGCATCCCCTGCACCCCTGGTAGCTACGCCCCTGAGTGGGAGGCATTAAAAAAAGCAGTGCCGTGGGCTGTGCTGTTCTCCCCATCCCCCTCCTACCCTTTTGTCATGCACTGAGCATGTGCCAACCGCAGATTAGAGGAGGAAGTAGTATTTCTGACAACAGATTCAGAACCTCCCACCCCCTAACTTTCTGATCAGTGATTTCTTCTTATTTTGGGCTGTGCAGCACATAGAGAGGTGGTTGGTGGCTCATTTTAAAGGTAGGAACCTGGCCTTTCATTTAAAATAAACTTGTTTGGAGACCACAGTTCCCCTTTAAAATGTGTTTTTTAGATTATACATAAAAATGACTGTTGTAGTTTTTGTTTGCAAATCAAAGTAATTTTTGGTTTCTATTATGTGGACTGTTCTCTCTTTTATAAAATAAAGAGGCCTCACAAAAGACCCCGATTGTTCAAGTTTAAATGTTTATAGAAATGTGTTTTATTTTCCATTCTCCTAAATCAAACCTAAATATCCCAATTTATAAGCAAACAAACCAGTCTCTTTACCACACTAACCCACTTCTCCTATCACTTCACTGATGAGGCAGTGCTTTGCAGATTGATAGAGTCTGGCAAATTAATTTGCAGGTTCTTTTTCTGGAGACTGAAACATTTCTTAGGTATAGTTACATTACCTGTAGGTTGTCTCTATTATTGACACTTCTGCCAAAAAGGTAAAACCATATTAGAAATCTTCTTTGTAAATATGTAAAAGCTTCTTGCAGAAAATACGTTTTCTAACTATAATTATCATGTCAGTTCTGTCTGCTTAGGCGGATGGTGTACATAGACTGTTGCATATTTCCTCAGGGGAAAAACATCATTTAACAAGAGAAACTACTGTTAATCTCCTCCAGTGGCTGTAAAGGTTAATTATTCACATGAGCTACTAATGCTGAAAAAAACTGGTCTTAAGGAAGTGCCTTGTTCTTTCCAGAAGAAAATGAAGTAGTGTGGGACCCAATGTAGCTTCTAGCCACAAAAACCATTAATCAATGTATATTACTTATTAGCTAAAACTGAATATGTGCTCTAGTGCATTGTTCACCAAAAGGTCATATCAGAGGACACGTGGACATCCTTTACAAGGGCAAGCGCAGGATTTTCAAGGGGGGGATTCCTGAATGGGTTACCACCGAACAAACCCAGAAGGAAGTTCATGACCAAATACATCCACATATTCTATTATATATGCATCATATAATAATATTTTATATTCTGTTAGCCAAATATCACTTTTGTTATAAAGTATCTTTATTAAGGCTGGGTACATACGAGCAGATTTTTCGTCCCAACCTGATGATATTTATGTGTATCGGTTGGTTGATCTAAAAAATCTGAGGGGATTTCGGTGTCGGTTAATCACCGCAGATTGTGTGGTCCATAGGAGACATTTGCTGCGACTAACAGTGCTTTGTCCTGGCCAACTGCTCCTAGTGGCGAATGGTCGAGATGAAAAATTTGGCCATTTGTTGCCAGCCTAATGTTCTCTTTTATCGAGAAATACACATTTGCCCTTCAATATCATTAGTGTCCTTCAAAGTCAGAGCTGTGTTACTGAGGGTGGATCTGACAGAATTTGCTGAATATTGTCGGTATCGAGACCTATTTGGCAAGATGGAAAATTTCCTTTACTACAGTAAACTACTATCTACTACTATCATTCTGTATATGGAATATATGGAACAATCACTCCTGTGTATATATAATATATATAATGACATGTTAATAGTCAGCTACCACCTTTCAGGATTTCTTAAAGGGCATCTATAGTGGGAAAATGAACTTTTTTTTCTTTCTTTCCATGTGTTCTATAATTCCCAGAGTGTCTTCACTTTTTTCAGATTCCCTCTCTGTCCTGAGATACACCAGTTAGAATAATATGAGATTGCATTCCTTTACTCCTACTTGGACTGTCAATCAAATCCCTGTGACGTGATCCCCCCTCCCTGCTCTGTAATAAACATAGAGATCTGAGAATTAGCAAGGGGAGAGAGGTAGCTTTGATGGTAGATATGAGGCTGCACTTGACCCCCCTTCTTAATAGCTTTCACTGACTGATGATGGGTCACAAAGTGAGAGATCGTAAACTGTACAGTAAGTAATATATATAAACCCAGTCTCAGCAATTACCTTAAGCAGCTGCAGGGTATCAATTATTATTAGTTATGGTGCTGTCAATCACAGGGCAGGCTGGATGCACTTTTGAAACATACAAATGCTGCTTCTCATTCACAGCTCAATTGACAATGTAACAATCTATGTAACAATCTATGGACACCACGAGAAGCAGAATAGCAGACTGCACTGAGCAGACAGAAAGGGGGGATTCCAGGCACCAGGAATCCCCCATAAACATGCCCCTGCTTTAAGATTGGAAGAAAATAAGAAAATTAGTTTTATCTTCAAAAAATTGAGCATTACTGGTATTAATTCATATACTGTAGTTCTGGTTGGTATAGGGATACTATATAATATTGAGAATCACTGGTATTAATTCATATACTGTAGTTCTGGTTGGTACAGGGATACTGTATAATATTGATGAATCCTCCCCCCCCCTCCCCTTTATAGCTGGGGGTTTTCCTTCCTCTGAATCAACTGTTAGGTAGGGTTACTAAGTAGGCTATAAAGGTTGGACTAGATGAATTGACATAAGCCTTTATTCAACCTCCATTACTATGTTACATTCTATTTAAAATGCAAAGCCGTAATTTTAATTATGTTTGATAACATGGAGATAATCCCATGGTTAGATTGAGTATTGTTTTGCTGATTATAGTGAATTAATATATTACTGTGGATTTGAAGGAATGTATTGTATATAAGCACAGATCCGTTATCACGTGTACATATAAAAAATACTATTCCATTTTGCAGCCCGTTTGATACAGAGGATTTGACACCATCCACTGGCAATTTAAGCAAAGCATCAGCTCTGCAGAGAAGAGTGTCGATCTACAGCCAAGGAACACCAGAAACCCCAACCTTTAAGGAGCACTCCTTCTTTGTAAGTGTTTCTGATTAACTCCGCAATCGTCATGTTACACTGTGATCTTATTTTAAATGGCGATCGTAAACGGTATCACTGTGATTAGCGATCTTTACGCAGAAGGAAAAAAACAATGAACCTGGTGCCTTTACTATTTTACATATGTATTGCTGGTTTCTTTTAAATATGGAATTTATGGGGTTAATAAACTCCACATTTAAAAAAAAAAAAAATAGCCAAACATATGTCAAATTGTAAAGGCGCCACCTTGTTTTCCAACCGCCTATCAGATTTTTCGAATCTCCAGTTCCAAATCGACAGTTTTTTTTCAAAACCGAGTCTCATCATTACTTATTTTGCCTTTCTCTTCTTGATTCTCTTTTATATGTCGGCAGAAATAAAATATCTAAAAGGTGTGTTTAACGTCTATTTCCTTTACTCTTTATCTGTAGCAAAAGGCAACAAATTATTTCTTCATCTTTCAGACAAGTCTCTCAGATATGCATTAACCTTTATAACTTGCTTTTACTAACACACCATTTGCTTTTAACTCACTAAAGAAATGGCTCAACCCACCACAGGACAGGCTTGGAATATCCATTATGGATGCGCTACAGGAGACTTTCTTTGACAAGCTCCGGCGCAGTCGTTCTTTTAGTGACCTACCTTCTCTCAGGCTGAGGCCTAAATCAGGCCGATATGTGAGTTAATAAGACAACAGATTTGTGTGGTCTTGGAGTAAACTAGTTGTGTCATTGTTTATGCATGCATTTTCTTTTCCTTGTTCATTTTAAAACTTCCAACTTTTGAATTGTTGCTGGGAAAAAGAATTTTCATGTATCTCCAATTTGGAACTATGGACATGTAAAATATTTTGAAGTGCAGTGTATTCTGTAAAAAATATAATATATAATTTGCTTTAAATAAACAAACCAAAAGGGCATTTCTATTTAAAAGTCCAAACCTTCCTGGAATCCCACATTGACTCCCACCTCTATCTGAACCCTGAATTACTTGCCGAGTGATGCCCTTGAGCTGCAAGCGAGCACAGTCAACCAATATCTCCCAGCCAACTGAATGCTGTGCACAATATATTAACAGGGAGATTCAATAAAAGTTCTTATCGTTAAAAATGGTGCTAATTTTGCCCCAACCAATCAGATATTATTTAACATTTAAAAGCTAACATCTGATTGTAGCACCATTTTTAACGATAAGAACTTTTATTGAATAATCCAGTGAATCTTTGAATATTTTAGAAGTTCAGAAACTTGTTCAAACTAGGATCATTTCTATGCAATACTATACGTGTTTTGTGTAGCACAAGATTGTGTGTGTGTTTGTGAGTGGGTTTTTTTTGTATATTTCTGAATTTCAAAAATTAGAAATTGAAAACACAACAAAATGAATCAGAATGCAAAAAACATGGTAAAAGATGCTTTTTTTGTGTGTGTGTTTGCATTTTGTGGTGTGAACAAGGACTATCGTATTGCCTTTTAAAACAATGCCAATTGTGTTGTGTTTTATAACCAGGCTTATCATATTGCTGTTTTTTTTAACCACTTTTTTTTTTTTTCACTTTTAGTCCAATTTGCAAGATGATGTTTTTGAAAACAGTGGGAATTCTTCCGAAAAAAGGGCTCTCTCTTTGAGTTTTGATGACTTGCCTACTGGTGAATGCTCTCCTCCTAGATCAGCTGCCTCGTCTTCTCTTGGCTACTCAAACCCGGAAATCACTGTTACTCCACCAGAACATAATCTCAGTGATTTATCTTCAGAGGATCCAGCTATGGATAACACAAGTTCTAGAGGTTCTCCTGAGCCAATTGTTCATTCTCCAGACTCTCATACTGATGAAACTGAAGAAAATTTAACAGAAGTTCCATCAGATTTACCTGCTTGCCAAATTCCCACATTGAGTGGGGCTACTAATATATTTATAGGTTCAAATGTGTCAGTGTCAATATTACAAGACTCAGATGAGGCTTCTGAACTGAAGCCTGTGGAGTTGGACAATTGTGAAGGAAACATTACCAAGCAGCTAGTAAAAAGGCTTACCTCAACTGAAATCACTGCAACACCAGACAGGCTGCAATCTGAGTGTTCTATGGGTAGTGAAAATGAAGCCAGTAGGCCCTATTTAGATGGGAATGTAGAGGAGTCATTACAGGGGCTTCTTTTAGCTCTTGAGCCCTGTAAAGATCAATATACAGAATATCAGGAATTGTACCAAGAAATTACACACCTAGAGGATGTTCTAAAAGTAAGTGAATCCCAAGTATCAGACTGTTTTTAATATAACAGCTATTCATGTACTCAATGTGTTGTTACTTTGTGTGAATGAGCAGTCTTTGCCATTGTGCATGCTTTTTTTAAGGGGTGGATCACCCTGCTGGTCATTTTCCAATCAGTGAACAATTTAGTTATAATAGCTGGAATTGTCAGTTTACGAATGTCATGTGCATCAACTATCTTACGGTAATTACTTTTTTCATCGAAAATTCCCATTGCCCTTCTTCCTTTCTTTTCCCGTTATATGCAAGATTACACAAACATTCCAACTTGTATTGTAGCAAATATGAATTTAATTTGCAGTATGCCAACATTGAAACCAGAATTATTCTCAAATGTGGATTTGTTTTTACCATTCATCTTTTATTTCTTAAGAAAAGCCCTATTCCCAAAACAAGTTTCCACTGAGATATCCATTTCTATACGTTTCTTCTTACTTGATTTAGTAGTGTGTACCAGCAGATGTTTGCTGCCAAGCACTGGTTAGCTGTCTCTTCCTCTTCTTACTACCCAGCAAATGGCTAATGGGTTAACAGAAGGACAGGGTGTTTTCCTGTGAGTATGTTCATACAAGATTAATTCACAGACATGACAAAATGCAAAAAATATATTTTGACATCAACTGTTGCGTATAAAACAAGATCACCAATGGTATCTGTGTGTACAGACACAAAATAAGAAAACCACCTGCAATGCTTAGTACAAGGCAGTAGTGTAATCTTAGTCTTGGATATATTTATTAAGCTAAGAGAATCCCAAGTGTTTTGGGAATGCTGTTTTCAAAATAACAGAAGTTTTTTTGTTGCAATAAAGTGTATAATGTTGTATATAACAGTAATGATTTATCTCTATTTTCATAAAACATCATTGCAAATACGTTTTAAGTATTTTTTTTACTTTTAGTCATGAGACTGGTCTCTGTACCTGGTTCCTTGCTAAAATAAATATTTTAAAAAGCTTCCGCAAAGTTAATAAGTTGTAAGGGACTTTTGGATCAAATTTTCGATCATTTTGTCCCGATTGGAAAAAAGTTTAAAATTTCCACAATGCGCCATCATCTTAGGCAGATTTCAGATTGAAATCTACGGAAGATGGGAACTTGGAGGCCTATATTGTCAAACAGCCAATTGAAAAAACTGATCAGTATTTCGACCAACTTGATTGAATTTGTTGGATTGGTCATAATATTGTAGCTGTGTATGGCAAGCTTAAAAGGAGAACTGTGCAGACATTTTGCCACCTGAAACAAATATTTATAGCCGCCTCTGCACTGATAGAAAAAATGAGAGTGATGTATGGGTGTCTAACTAACCTTGGCTGCTGAACTGGAGGGCTGACTTAACACTGGCTGGTGGACTGAAAGGCTGACTTTGCACTGGCTGGTGAACTGGGACTGACTTTGCACTGGCTGGTGAACAGGGGCTTGACTTTACACTGGCTGGTGAACTGGAGAGCTGACAAAACACTGGCTGGTGAACTTGTAAATATAAGATGCGCAGCCAGACTTGTAAATATAAGATGTTCAGCCCACACACACGTAAATGTAAGATGTCAAAGTCCCAATTTTAATAGATCTTTCAATAGAGGGTAATTATATGGAAACCACTGTTTCCATTTAAAGGACAGAAATCAAATGGCCCCTTTGTAATGTGTTGATGTACAAATTTGAGGCAATAATCTGTGCCAACAATCTGAGGACATCCTGAAAACCAGTATGTAAGGCAGAATTAAAAGCGCCATGTTACCTAGACAAGGCTATGATTATATAATTGCAATTGGTAATTTCTCGGCTCTAAATGAGCAAAAATGTGTCATGGGGTAAACTTCTCTTTATAATATATGCCCCAACATTTGATTACATAAATAAAATAATATGTATATTGTAGGGGGAAAAAAGAAAAGAATGAATGGGTATTGAGTAGAAGGAAGCACACATTGCATGATATGTTCCATTTTCTAAATGTCGTCCCAGGAACTATTTCAATGTGCCAATGAGATTGTAGCTCTTGGCATATTGCAATACCTCCTTAAAGAGCATGATCAACCCCATAAAAAAAGCACTTTCGTAAAGCTGCGAAGTATTGCAGCCTTCTAAGTAATTAGCCATGATTGTCACAGTCGTTGTCACAGCCTTGATTGACTGCTGTAACCAGGAAGAGTAGCAGAGAGCAGTGAGGGACCAGTGGACTTTAAAGTAATGTTCCTTCTCACAGAAAGGTAAGTATTGTAAAAAAGTCAGGGGAGATTAGTGTGGGGCAAATGTTTTTTATGGGAGTGAACATGCCCTTTAAACTTTTGTGTAATTTTGAAAACTAGCAAATATATTGAATGCATCAGCACGCACGTGGGACTTTTTAGAAGCTGCCACATCAGCTACAGTTCTTGTCTTAGTCATGCTAACCCTCCATACATCACAGCAAACTAGTAAGTGTGATAGCAGCTTATGGTTCATTACCCCTTATGTTGATTTGACTATAGAATGTGTCATGTTTGACCCTGTACAAAACTATTTTAATTGGTTACAGAATGACATGGCATAGAACAGTGAAATGTATCAGGGCATCAAAAAGAAATATTCTACTAGGAAGAGATATGGACAGGAGAAATAGGTATAACTGCATAGATAATTAATGGGTGATCTGTCCTGTATACATAGGTATGACAAATGATTAATGCATATCTCATGGCACCCTATATCAATAAAGTATATCAGCAAATTATTATTTTAAAAAAAGAATAGTTTTAGTTACAGAAGTATAATCATAAATCGTTACCATTCGTTATTTTAGCATAACGTCTGTGTACTTTACCACCCGCATTCCTGTAGTTTACTATAGGAAAGCGGGTGGTAAACTACACTGGCGTTATAGTAAAATAACCGAAAACTATCGTTATTTTTACTATAACGATCTTTTAGAAATTTTGCTCATATTAACCAGTTTTATTTATTATTATTATTATTTAACACATCTTAAACATTTATTATTAGATCTGGTATTGGATATGAATGAAACCAAAGAGTTTTGTTCCGAAATCGGATTTACAAAAAGTTTGGAAAATTCGAAGATTTACCCGATAGGAGTCAATTGGAAATCAAGTTCTGAAAGTTTAGAAAATTTAAATAGTTACACTTTTTTAATATAATATCAATATTAACTTTGTATGAATATTATAGGGACCTGGGAGATGGTCCGTGAAACATGCATCAATACCCACAACATAAAAAATCTTCAACATGGAGTTTTCACGCGCAATCTTTGGACAGCATCGTATTTTTCAATATTAATTGAAATGTTATGATATGAAAATTCAAAAGGAATTGTAAAAATACGATGTAAACTCAAAAATTTCGATCTCGAAAAATACTGAAGTCAGAACTTCAGTACACTTTTCCCAGTGGGTGTTATTTTGAGACTAAATATTAAAGTATGAGTCCCCTATTCTATCTATAATTTCAAAACTTTTTTACCTCTAAAAACTTTACTTTATCAACATGGTTATTTATACTTTTTCAAACTTTACTGACCCTTTTTAAACAATCCCCTCTATTTGTTTCTTTTCATGTTTCATCGTGTTGACCAATAAAATTACTTGACTGAAGTTTTATGAGAGCTTGTTGTGATATTGCTAGCTTGATAAAGGGGAGGCAATATCCCTAAAACATCGCTGGAATACAGTGGGCTACTTTATTAATAAACTAATCTGCAATCTAAGCAAAGAGTGCAATGTTATAGATTATTTGATTATACTTTGGGAAGCTTGGCTAGTGTCCCACTGATACACCTGCACCCATTTACCTGTGTGATTGGGAGTGCGACATTATCCTTCGTTTATAAATTGCACCAAAATATAACCTTGAGTTTGCCTAATAAAGACCATTTACTGTAAGCCTGGTTTTCATCAGGGAACAAATACTAAAACCAAACATTGCTTCATATTCTTACCTATAATTCTTTTGGATTACCCCTTGTCTTCACCAGTGCCTTTTTTTGCAGTGCAAGTCATCTGTAATCCGAAGCAGGTCTTCAAGTATAAGTCTAACTGTTGAAAGTGCTCTAGAAAGTTTTGATTTCCTAAACACCTCAGATTTTGACGAGGACGATGCTGATGAAGATGATGCTATGATTTGTAATGGCGGAGGGGCTGACTCAGTGTTTTCTGACACAGATGTGGAAAAACCTAGGTAGGTTTCCCAGTGCTAACCTTGCTATGAACCATAAAACCTGGGTGCACACTTTATTCAAGGAAGGAAATCTATAGCCATCTTGCAATTCATCCATGTTGATATTTTAGCATTCTACCAATATGAACAGTACATATGGTGGTCTTTGGGGTCTGTAAATATGTTTTTGGGGGGATGGGGTAACTAATGACACCATGTTCAAGGCTAATAGAAAGTGATCAACAATTTCAAAATCTTCCTTGCAAAATGTACAAACCAGGTTTAACAAATACTCATTTCTGTGTTTTTCATTCTTGGCCTATACTCTTTATCTAATTGATAAAGTAAACTTACTAACATACTAACAATAACAGAAGTATATATGTAAGTAACATGATGGTGGTTAATTGGAAGTGGAATATTTCACTGTGGTTATTGTTAGAATGTGTTTTTGGTAGTTTTCAACAGTTTTTGTTGTACCTGTCCTGAGATATTTACATCTGTTTGCCCAATTGCTATCACCCACATACTAAAATAGTAACAGGGGCAATGTCAACCCAAGCACAAAAGTTAATCTATCATAAAACAAAGTGTATTTCCATGTTTCAGCTGGAAGTGACTGTGAAACTCACAGAATAAGCACAGTAACGTTGGGTCTGGGTGTTGAGTTAAGGTAAACCAAGCCAGTCTTTATAACTGGAATGTTGGTAGCTATAAACTATATTTGTATATCTTTTTGTACAATGTTTGTACAGTACTATTGTATCCATTGGTGGTCTATAAATATTTAGCATTCAAGCCACAATCTTTTATAAAACATATTACAGAAAAAAGGGAGATTATAGATGTACAGTCCATCGCTCACGTTGATGACAGAGGTAATGGGAAAGTTATGAATAAAACTGCATGACATCACTTCCCCAGCTCCACAAGGAAGAAGCATAAAATGATCAAGCTAGCGATCTTCTAAAACTTACATTTCTGGAAAGTCAGTCTTCCTGGAAAGTTATATTTTAAAAATAATTTATCCTTTAATTCAAAAAATAGTCAAAACTCAAGATGTCTTATTTTTGTCATATTTTGTTTGTTCTTCCTTAACGTTACATATAGTAGTTACAAGTCTGTTATTTTTTAAGAACAGTTTCTTCCTCACTCAACTGAAAAAGTCTTTGGGATTCTAGAAAAAAAATCTACGATACCGGACCCTGTGTGGATTTTAAAAGGGATTATACAAAAGTAGTAGAAAAGCAGAAAAGATACTAATTTAAAGGGGATACATGATCCCCATAAGCAAAAAATTTTGGTAATTTGTCAGGCCCATATTATGCCTGTAGTTGACAGAAAGGTGAACAGGAATGATCACATTGTTATAATTCAGCACAAAACCAGATCTCTTGGGCTGTGCTTGGAGCACTGCTGTGTTTTATAGATTCAATAGACTAGTTTTAGTACAGGAATTTTAGGGAAGCCATCAAAAACCCAAGGATGCACCGATTGTGGTCATGTAATCAGGCAAAAACCTGCTTCCATTGGTCTCACCACAACACAGGACTAAACTTTTAGGCAATGGTCTCATGTGTTACTTTTACTTATAATTTATAGTTTTATAAGTAAGTTGTAAAAGACTTGTCTGTCTGTGCATTGTAAGTGATGATTTGGTTTATACCTAGTTTATTGAATGAAGAGTTCAATAAGTAACACAAGATCAATAGAAATGGTTATCTAAAATAAATGATTTTCCAGCAGACTAAATTAACAACTAAATATAACACCTTAAGAACAATGAAGTATATTGTTTAAAAAAAATTCACACACATTGAGCCTGTGGGAGTTTTTAGCTGGGCGTGTCTAAGGCACTTTGCATTACAATGCACACCTCGGGGTATAGAGGGAAAACATTCTGTGTAATTTTCTCACGGTCTTGCATTACATTTTGTTAACATCACGCTAGTCAAATATTACTACATGCCTGTATAACTTTGTACACCTTTACAATATGCTGTTTACACCTTTCATATAACACAACCCATAAAGTACACAAGTTTCAGCAGATTAGTGCACAGACATCTTGCTATTTGAGATTAATTGTAAAATTCATACTTATGAATACATAAAAGCTCTGTGCAATTGGCTTTGTCTGTTTTCCAGTCCTAATAAGATTACGTATAGGTATATAGTATCTTTGTATTTCGGGCAAATAATACAATACATTCAAGGATAAGAAATCTAGATTTCCCAGCTATTACTTTTAGTAATGTCCCACTGAACATGGCAAAGGTCATAACACAAAAACAGAAATGGGTTTTCTTTACGTCTTTATAATTTAAAATGTCAAACAGGTTGGGAGACCAACAAAATATCAGTGTAATAGGTCAAACTAAAACAAATGATCATAAATTCAGAGAGATCCTTTACTTCCAATGGGTGAAAGTAATAAAATAAATTCTCAGCTTTTCATGTTTACTCTACATGTCAATCAATTTCCTAACAGGAAACAACTGTGGAGGAAGCATGGTTAGGGGCCCCATCACAGTCTTGCTGGGGGCCCCAGTGATTCCTAGATATGCCACTGAATGTACTGTACTAATGTTCTCCATGAAGGGAATAATAATAATTATTTAATAAATGCAAGCTATTTTAAAGTCCCGGTAAAACATTATTTTAGAAGAATCAGAAGATTAATCTAGACAGGATCATGGTCACATTAGTAAGCCAGGAATAGCCTTGTGTGGTCCTGGCATGCAAGGAAAGAAAAGTTGGTATAAATACAAAGGTAAGTAAATAGGCTCTCAGCTCCCCAGTACCCAGTTACCCACACAACTGCTGCAAGAATGCAGTTAAAGTTGCACTAATTGATATTACATTGGTTATCATGACTTAAATGCCAGACAAGTGTTGCCCCTTTCAGTGCATTGCCCTGTAGGACTGCACTCTTAAACTTCTTCTCCACATACAACACAGATTGCCGCCTTAACAGTAAGCATCTTAGGTTTTTTTTCTTCCCATAACTCTTTCAGATTGAAATAATGGTGAGAAAACTCTAAACAAACCCTGGGGGAAATATCTTTTTTGACATTAGTACTTCTAATTTGTCTAAAAAATGCAAATGTCATAGCCTAAAAGCAAAACCAACAGAAATTGCGCCAGAGATTTTTGTTGTAATTCACTGTTTTGCCATCACAATCTTGTAACTGCCTTTGGGCTACTTGCCTCAAAGTTAGTCACATACAGTAGTATTGTTGCTTTTACAAGTGTATTTATCCCTGACACAGTATGCCACAGGTTCAACTTCTAATTTTTGTTAAATGGACTCCCTCTATGTCAAGAATGTCCAACCTGCAGCTCTCCAAATGTTCAAAAATTCCAACTGCCAGGAATCCTAAACTGTATTTTTATGGGGAAATGTAGATATTGCATTACAGTGCTGTTACTGTAGTAATATAATATTGCGATATTGGCTCTTGGTGCATTACAGAACCGTCTTAACTTTTGTGTATAAAAATCTTGTAAAAGTTACCACTATTTTTTTACTTTTTTTTGTGATGACTGTTTTTTTGTGATGCGAGGATTGGTGCATCGCCTTGACAGACTTGTCGCCTACCCAGTAGGGTGGTCCGGGTAACTTCCTTCTGCCAGTTGTTGTGATGACTACTATTACTATACCAGATCAGCTGTTAATTGTCGCACTTACGACCACTACAAATACACCATAACCTGCATGTTTGAACAGTTCCTGAGTTGGGGCAGGGTTTGGGCAGGTGTATGGGCTGGTAAAGTTAGGCCTGGGTGTGGGCAATTAGTAGAAGCCGGCTTGTGACTTCCGATCGCTTCTTCAGATCGCGATGAGAGGGGCGGGAATGGCAGCCACTCGTGATGGCTCATGCACAATCCTTATTTTTTTTTGGGTGGGGTGGACATTACATTATGGAAAGTCACTCTTATTTTGTATTTATTTATCTGTATATATATATATATATATATATATATATATATATATATATATATCCTTTATTTTTTATAAATATATTTATATTTTTACAAAGATTGCATTGAGTTTTTAGGAGCAACTAACTAGGTGGGGGTATATAGCATTTTACGCACTAGGAAAGGTCCATATGTATGTGTGTAATTATCACTATTTAATTAAAATCACCATAAGAAATAACACCATACAAAGTATAGTACTACTACTGAATTATAAAACAATTTATATACAATTAATAAACTAAACTTACTTTACTGGACACCCCTAAGTTTGAATGGAAAACTAAAAGTGATAGGTTTAGCCACTACACTTGGTGTGCTACAGGGTCTCCATGTAGACACTAAAATGAAGAGGAACTTTACTAACATCCAATGAGGTACTGATCTTACTCTGTGAATCAAAAATTTCTTTGTACATGCACAAGACAGGAAGTGTAAGGAAGTTCCTGTGTTACACCCAATTATGTGCTGTTTGTAAAACATGGGACAGTTTTAGCCAATTATCCACATTTACTCCCCCCCCTTCCTTCTCCATAGAAAAAATAGGAAAATCCAGTTACTGACTTTGCATGGCTTGGAATCTACCCAGCAGTTTTTCCCTTTTTTCCACAATTGATATATTAATAACATGAGGCTGTGAGGTACCTTCGGTTATAAGAAGGCTCTACTTCTTTTAATACTCTATGGGTAGCTTTTAGCTCCTTTATCCACACCTCTCCCTTACCTATATAGCCAATCAGTATCCTGTGTTTCCAAGTCCTAACCCCATAGTGAGTGTAAATTTGTCGCTTTCTGTGGTAATTACTAATAAGCATGTTAATCTGGATCCTGTATAGGGTCTCAGGTTGCCCAATGGTGCTGTTTAGATTGAACTGATTACCTGTGTCTGTTCTCTGATCTGCAGCAGGTTAATACCACTTAGACTTCATGTATTATAACTGGCAGATAGATGGTATTTGGAAGTGAAGGCAAATTTGGTGAGGGTTGTGACTCCTACTGCCTTGAGTGACCCATGTAATCCTTCCCTAATCCAACAGTGTAATAGCTATGGATGAAAGGGAAGTTAAGATGAATCACTTGCATGTTCAAACCTTTGAGTAGGAATCGTTAAAGCACGAACATCGGCTTTTAATCTCTGTAAGTAAGGAAAATGGCTTTATTCCAGGATGTATGAAACTAAATTTTCCAGCATTCTGTACATCCAGGGAATGCTGGGAATTGTCATTTTTAAACATGTGAAAAGTTCATTAACAAGAAACTAACTGCAAACAGAGAATGCTGGGATTTGTAGTTTTCAAACTTGTTTAAGACCAAAAGTTTAACACCCCTGCTCTATACCATTAGGCTGTATTTTATCTCAACACATGCCTTAGCTACAGGACATTAAGAAGAAACTTAGAGAATCATGGGAATTGTAGTTTAAGCATGTGAAAGGTCCCGTTTCAGGCTAATCTTATTTAGGGCCCCCGGGATGCTTCCTGGTGGTTCCTGAGGGCAAAAAGGGGGGACAAGTTTGGAAGGGTTCCTGATGCATACCAGCTGAAGGGACCTAACTAGCTTCTCTCTAGCCCTACAGCTATGGGCATAAGAGAGGGGCAGATGGATCCCAAAGCACTTGCATGTTTGTGCACTTGGTGTTGGTGCTGTTTAGGTGGAACTGCCCATTGTGGCAGAATTGCCTGGGTCTATTCTTGGTGTCCCTGGAAGTTCCTCTGGAAGCTGATGATTTTTTCAATAACAGTTTAAAAAATTCCTGTATAAAGATTTTATAGACACTGTATCTACACATAGCAAAATATATACAGTTCCACTGTGCACCAGTGGGCACACTTTCTTTGCTAGTAGTAGTAGGTATGTGTGTGTGTGTGTGTGTGTGGTGTGTTGTGTGTATGATATATATATAATATATATATAATATATATATATATATATATATTTTAAGTGTGAGTAGGTGTGCTAACACTGTTCTTTAGAATGGGTGCCACTGATAGATTATAGACACATAAATTGGAATGTGCATTGATTATCTTTTCTATGTTTGTGTGTATATATATATATATATATATATATATATATACACACACATAAATTGGAAAGGATCAGTGTACATCATAAATTTTTTTAAGGTGTTTTATCCACCAACAAATAATAGGCCGTTGGTTTGTTGGTGGAATAAAACACTTAAAAAATTCCTGGTGGTGTGCACTGATCCTTTCCAATGTATGTATGGTGTGTGTATGTATTTATATATATATATATATATATATATATATATATATATATATATAATTATATATATTAATATATATATATATATGGTGTAGTAGTGTGCTAACACTGTTCTTTAGATAATCAGTGCCACTGATAGACTATAGACACATAAATTGGAATGTGCATTGATTATCTTTTCTATGTTGTATGTGTGAGTGTTTGTGTATATGTGTGTATGTATATATATATATATAATATATATAATCAATATAATTCCCGGGCACACTGTTGTCTCGTGAAAACCAATCACTCTTTATTCAAGTTTCGACGTCTCGCAGGACGTCTCATCAGGACATTAACTTTTATTAACACAAATAAAAACGCTATCACACATTTCAGCAATGAAGCCGTCCTCAGGATATCTGAGGACGCTGCGTTGCTGAAACGTGTAGATAGCGTTTTATTTGTTGTTAATAAAAGTTAATTTTTATCATAAAGACCTGCGAGTGCCATCGTCTATTGACTATATATAATATATATTATATATATATATATATATATTTGTGCTATAGTCAGGCACTCACTTTACAGCTTGTACTGCCTTGGTGCTACTGATGGAAGATTAATAATATAGTTGATTGTATCCAGTGCACACATAAGGTCTTCATTTTAATGTTTAAAAAAACTTTTATTCACACATATTTTCAGTGCACACAGCGACGTTTCAGTCGTGGTTTCGACCTTTTTCAAGCTTTTTCAGCTATTGTTTTACCCCTTCTATATGTTCTCATAGGGTACTGTTGGAATTCTTTAATGTTATGGTACATATCACCCAAAATATGCCAGTGTTTCCAGACTACTTCCAGACTACTTTTTGAAAATCATGCTTTGAGCATCATTTGCTTCTTTCTCTGTGTCACTTTGCCTAATGCATTTTCCATAACCTTATCTGGGTACCCTCTTTTAATAAAAAAAGGGGTAAAACAATAGGATCTATGGTGGCTAGTACGCAACCTAAAATACAAGAAAAGAAAAAAAGTGTGACATGGCTTATGGATAAGAGAAACGGTATGAATAAATGCTATAACTGTGTACATTGTCCACAGGTTATAGTTGGCAATACATTTCTTAATCTGATCACGAAAGAACAAACATATATTAATGGTACATATACATGTAATACTAACTTTGCAATTTATGCTATTACATGTCCTTGTGGACTAGTCTATATAGGCGAAACAACCCAAAAAGTAAAATCCCGTATTTCTCAACATAAATCATCCATAACATTGAGACACACCCACTTACCATTTCCCAAACACTTTATTGACATAGGACATAGGGCAGGAGAATTGAAATTTACAGTGTTGGATTCAGTAGCTATACCCCCAAAAGTAGGGGATAGGCAACAGGAGCTTAAAAGGAGAGAAGTCCGATGGATCAAGCGTCTGAGGACACTGGCCCCATCGGGCCTAAATCGTGACTATGACTTGTACCATTTTATATAGTAAAAGATCTATACTGTGAACCATGGTTAAACTTGTGGAGCAAGGAAAATGTATAACTATGTTGTGATTATGTTACATTGTTTTAAAAATTATATGAAAGAGTATCTTTTTAAGTGTTACAATGTTTAAAAGAAACTGTAAATATTTCCATGTTGGCCACTAGGTGTAGTGATGTCATATCCTGTGAAAAGCTATTTAATAAGAGGATCATGGGTAGGAATAAATGTATACATATGGCTTAGGGGCTTGAGAAAGTGCAGAATGCCAGAAACGTCGCTGTTTTATACCTAAGCTGATTTGTATTATGAGAAAACCTCCTAACTCCTGTAATATAGTAATAGGTCACTGTGTCATGCAGCCTTTATGCAGTGTACATATATCACTACAGTAATGCTAAGCCTAAAGTGTGCTATGTCAGCAATTGTTGGTGCTGCAAATAACTCGCGGACTGAATTTAAATGCACACGTAGCTAGTTCAATTCATTAAAGCATCCATCTAAGTCTGCATAACATCTCAGGAGGGTTAAAGGCAGGTTTACCCCTCAAATGAGCTGACAGATTTTGGACTAAATTGTAAAGCAACAAAATGTTCTTTTCATCTCCTCCCTTGCCTCTTAAAAGGTTTCTCCTCCTCCTCTCCAAACTCTTTTACAAGCTTGCACATGTCAGCTAGGGGAATAGCATTTAGTCACTGCTGGATGTCATCCATCACATCCATTAGTCTTAATTTCTAAACATTCCTACTATTGTAGTTCTGGGATTTAGGAGATGATTTACCCTATATACAACTTTCATTTGAGGGGTGCACTTTCCCTTTAAAATGAAACCAGATGTTAAAATAAATGTTTCTAATAGCAATAGATTTAAAAAATGTTCATCTGATTGGTTGCTGCATCAAAAAATCAGATAGATTGAGGTGGAATATCCAATACTATTCAAACAGTTTATATGCCCTCTAATCCACTAGTCAACCCTCTTGCCTCTTAGCTTAACTGATATATTTGGTAGGGTAAAGGCCAACTTACTTTTAGTTAAGGAATCCAATTCAATGTGCAATCAATGATTACCCTATACTGTACACTAGTGAAGCAGCATTCCTTATTAACTGAATTGCAGTATGTGATACTTGTGATTTACCTGGTCATATATTTTTGAAAGCAGCAAGGACATGCACATTTAGATCTGTTTACCTTCCTTAGCCAGCTGAAGCAAATATCATCAATTTCACACAGATCTCAATGGCTGCTAAAGAGTCATAGTATTGGAAACAGTAATGATCTCTGAAGACAAGGCATCTGCAGCATGGTTTCCTCTTCTCTTTGTCAAGAACCTGAGCTATCAGCATTCGGAACACTGGAAAAACAACATAAAAAAAATAAAAATGAATATTAATGCATTGCAGCTAACAGAAAACATGACAGTAGGATCATTATTGCCAACGACAAATTAATTTTTAACTAAGTGTAACAACCAGAAAATTTTATGTCCTCTGAATGTTTTTACAATACGTACCCAATAAGGGTGATACTAGGGTCCGAAATTCTGCATTTACAGTTGGTGCTTCTAATTTTAAAAAAATTTTTTTAAATCATATCACAACACAAACTACACAAATGACCCTGATCAAAAGTTTCAATGCCCCAGTTTCTTAATAGTGTGTATTGCCCCCTTTAACATCATGACAGCTTGAAGTATTTTGTGCAGTATGCCATCCAGATCCATCACTTTATATTGCTGTAGATATGAATATATATATATATATATATATATAATATATAATATATATATAAATATATTTAAGAATATTGATTCTTAAACTGTAAACTTTTGATCATGGTCATTTCGGCAATTTGTATTGTGATTATGATTTAAAAAGTGTAATACAGTTGTATGACAATAATGGCTTCACCCACCACTAACATGAGTAAAAAAAAAAAGGTTTTGTGTTATCATTCATTTCTGAAGTGTTAAGTTCTGCCAGGGTATGTAATCTTACTGTATATGGGAGTAGCTGGTTTAAGCTGCATGCTCCCATTGATAATGAAATACACCATTGAAGGTTTCCATGCTATCTAGCCTGACAATTTCAAAACCATTGGAGCAGTTGTTTGACTGGATTGGTAATCGTTTAGTGATTTTATTTACCTTGATTAGCAATGGTTCTGCTAATTATCTAATTTTAATAACATTTTGTTAAGGAGCTACAGCACACACAGTTTTAATTTGCAGATTAGTCCGGACTAGTCCTTTATAAATATAGCGTGAAGCCAGGGGGAAGACTGGTAAAATCAGTTTGCTTTTGGCTGGTGCTCCTCACAGAAACAATATTGGGAGGTAGGAATTACCAGTCGTATATGCCTGTCCCAAGTACTTTCCATTTTAACTGGTTTTTAAAAAAAAAAAAAAAAAACTTTATACACACAATAGTTTTCCTTTAATTCCCTATTACATGACCACACCTACTAATTTTAAGAAAACACAAATAGAAGAGGAGCATTCATAGTCTTCATGGCAAGAATGAAGTATGAACATTAGTAGCATTACAGACATCCCTGTTTCTGCATGCCCTGGACCTCCTTGTTAACTGCTTGGCCAAACCCTATATCCAGCTGATTACATCTTTTCCACAGAATGTGAAATGCATGTGTTTGTGAGCAGCATTTTATCCAGATTGACAACAAAATGGCATGTTTTCAAGTCCTGGAATAACTGTAAAAATAATTTCCGTGATAATAATATTTTCGCATGATTTCTACATGGTCCATAAATAAGTATACATTCTTTTCTACATTGAATATATATTCCATCTAATAGGCACTTATGATCTTGGATAGCAAATTCAATCTCCTTCAACTACTAAATCCAAATCTTTGACGTTATTCTGTAAATAGACTGCCCTGTTCTAAGCAAATGTCGGCATATCACATAGACACAAAGGCATGAGGTCTTGCCTAATCTGTTTCACATTCAATCAATATGGTTTGATTGTTTGGGTGTAACATCATAATGAAATTGTTATCAAGCTCCTGTTCTTTAGTATAGTGAAACCAATCGCTCTATGCAGAACTTGGTTATCAGTGTGATGTGAATAAACAGATTATCTGTGGAATAGTGTGCCACTTCCATATCTTTTTGCTTGTGCTATAGCTTGGAGTCCAAAAGGTAGAGGAACAGGAAGCTGCACTACAACTAACAGTGGCAAGCTGCCATAAGTGCGTGCCTAAGCCCAAACCATCTTTGTATGGACTATCATCATTAATAGTTAATATCCAACAGACATGGCGATAATCAGCAAATCTTGTTGGATCCAGCAGGATTTGCTAATTATCGGTATGTCTATGCCTACCTTACAAGGGAAATAAGTCAAATTTTCTACCTTTGGTAACAAGTGAAAATTTGGCAACCTGAATGGTGTTCTTAGCACCAGAGGAGCTTAAAGGAACTGTGTTCTCCAAACAAGTTGAGTTTAAATGAAAGGCCAGTCTCTTACCTTTAAAACGAGCCATCAACCACCTCTTTACGTGCTCCACAGCCTAAGATATAAAGAAATGACTGACCAGAAAGTTAATGTGTGGGAGGCTGACATTTGACATTCCTAAGGCTTCTCCTGGACAGTGCCGCCAGTGAGCACAGCCTCAGACTCCTTCAGTGTGTGAGGGAGACAGGAAGTCCCTCCTCCTCTCTGCTGTGTGAAGGAGCTGCAGAGAAGGTAAGGGAATCTACAGCCCTTCTCTCTCACTATGTGAAAACAGCCTTTTCAGGCAGAGTTTCCACTCTGCCTGAAAAGGCTCCACAGAGTTTTTTTTTGGGGGGGGGGGGGTTGTCGTGTCAGAGTGGCCGCAGCACCTGTGATCGGGTGGGGCTTAGGCACCTTTGAGAGGGTGGGGTTTAGGCACCTGTGAGCAGGGGGGCTTAGACACCCACGAGTGGGCAAGGGCCACGGCCCCCATGAGTGGGTTGGCCATAACACCCACGAGTGGGCAGGGCCACGACACCCACAAGTGGGCAGGACCATGACACCCACTAGTGGGTGGGGCCACAACCACCCACGAGTGGGCGGGGCACATGGGGCTGTAAGGGAATGGGCCAACGGAGGCCTGCAACTGGAGGACTATGGGGTCCATGAGTGGGAGGGACCAAGGGGGCGCAAAGGGGAGCAGACACAGGGCAGATTGACTGACAGGTTTAAGAGCAGGAGGCAGGAAGTGCAGGGGACCTGGTGATGCTGCTGCCATATCATTGTGGTCCATGAGTGGGAGGGACCAGGGGGGGGCTGCAAAGGGGGGAGACACAGGGCAGATTAACGGACAGGTTTCAGAACAGGAAGCGCAGGGACCTGGTGATGCTGCTGCCATACACAAAAATGTCACACACAAAAATGTAAATGTCTTCAAAATTATGTTAATAAACAATGAAAATAAATTGCAAAAATTCTCAGGAGAGCAATTCCTATCATATTACCTAAAGTCATTTTTGGACCACAGTTCCCCTTTAAGGAGTGGCACAAAACTTTTTAAAAGCGTTAGCATTTTTAAGCTTAAATGCCGTAATTACTATGCAGCAGCTGTGTGCATTGCGTGGCAGTGTCTTTTAAACTGTGGGTAAGCAGGTTGGACTATGTAGCTCAACCTGAACTCTATTGTCTCTGGTGCACTCTGCAAAGTCCAAAAGTTTTTCACGGTTCCCAGTTCACAGAGAGTGAGACTTAAATCCCTTCTAAGCTGATTACATTGGGTAGTGTGAATTTTATGCTCATTTAAGCAGCAACGAATATTACTCCATCTCTGCCTTTCAGTTCCCCATTATATGTAGTCACCTAAGAATAATTTAATATTTGACTTCCTTTTTCATTTAACGGTCAGTTTTTTTGGAGTGTAAAAAACAAACCACACTTGAATATTAAACAACTTCGGTAACACTAAACATTATCTTTATATTTTAACAATCAGTTGAGCCTTCTGTTCTTATTATGTTTGGGAATTAATAGTTTTATTTATTCTCTTGTACAGGAAGGGCATATAAATTTGCAGTCTAGGGATTATCGAATAGATTTTTTTCCCTGCACGTTTTCTGTCAAATCTTGAACAATTCTGAATCAAAGAACCAAGGAACAAAGGTTTATGGGAAAGTGAATTGGCAGTAACTTATCCTTGTGTAAAAGTCTTGTTAACACTTTCTGCAGGATTTTCACATTTTTAAGTACCAGCGGTATTCTTTTGCCATCGATAACACGGAAATATTCAAATTTTTTCTTTAAATTCCAGAGTCTTGTATTATATTGCATTAAAAATCTCTTGTCAAATATCTTACTGTAATCTAGTGCTATGAGGCTCATGGGTTACTATCTTGTTTACCTAAAGTATAATCTGCCATAGAGTATTAATCATAAAAATTACCCAGATTCCTTGGGCCTGCAGAGAATATCACTCATAGTGACCTAGACTTTTCTACATACTAGCTTTCAGCAGGATCAGTCTACAGACAGCAGAGTTCAGGCCATCTCCCCAAGCCAGTGATAGGGCGGCACAGCAGCTTTTATTATTTTCTCTAATCGATGTTAAAACTCAGGTGGAAGCAGGAAGCACTACCACTTATACTGCTGTAAATTGGGAAAGCTTGCAGCAAAAAGGATGCTTCTGAAGTAATTTTAAAGGTAGCAGTGTGCTCTTTTTAATAGAGGGCAGTTCCCCTTTAAGGAAAATAAGTCAACATGGAGTTCAATGACTTCTTTGGCACAGTAATATAAAGGTCTATTTAAATGACTACAATAATAAACAAATCTTCCATGCCAAAAGGGAAGTTAAATATACACTTTGTGTATTTTAGTGTGCATTCCAGATTTGCTATAGCCAATAGGTTTCTACACTATTTGATGTAAATGTTTGATGTGAGCAGAAACCTTCACTACCTCCCAGAGTGGAATTCAAGTTGCCCATTGACTCTGTGCTATTTCAGATAGTTGTCTCATAATTTGGCTTTGCTTGCACAACTTCTTCAGCAGATCTTTCAGAACAAACAATATTGAACCAGAAAGAAAATTTGCTGGAAGATACAAGAAATATATATTGAGCATCGAACCATTGAATGATTGTCATTTCCAGTGTGGAAGTAATCCTGGCAATACGCAGACCTTTTAACCCATGACAATCCTTAAATGTTTGAACAACATTCGGACAACACACCTTGCCATCATTTTTGCAATTGCCTTATGATCACTTATAATGGAACAGGACAAGGAATGCTGCAGGAATGTTGGGTAAAACGGTCAGGACAATAGTCTGACTAAACAAGACTGGACTTGATCAAACATCAAATCCAAAAACTAGTGTTTGGCCAGTAATAATTGGGCTGTCATATCAAAGCTGGTGTTTAATTATGTGTGGTGTATGTTTAAAAATACAACAGGCAATGACATAAGGTAATACACATGGATGTATTATCAATCTGTAGGTACATTTTTGTTAAGAAAATAGAGCTTGGATCTAGCAGAAATCTGTTCCCATTGTACAATTCCATCCCCATTGTCTGCTTGTTAAAGTTTCATTATTACAGCTGTTCTCAAATAAAAGAAAATAAGAAAAACAGCATTAGGATATAGATACATCTTCATGATGCTCTGTATACTTATCATCTCACCTGAATAAGTTCAGTACAGTATTGCAAGTGTTTAACAAGTGTGATATCAAGGCTTTCATTTCCTGTAGTTAGTGGCAGAGGGCTACTTGCAACACTAGTGCCAACTCCTGTATCTTCAGTCAAGGCCTCACTTAGATGCCCTCGGCCTCTGGATGTCCACCTCTGTAACTGCAGTACAAAAAACAAAGCTGGTTTGCATTTTAAGTAATAACATTAACTGTTTGGTACATATGTGCCAACATAAGATTAAAATGGAAAGACATCCTACTGTATTCCAAGAGTTATGAATGAACAGGACTAGTTTAAGAGAGGTGTAAAGGAGGCCGTTTATGTGAAAATAAAGAAATCAAGCCTGAATAGAGGTGGGGGGTCCACACCAACTGTCTGCCATGTCAATGTTTTTGACATCTTACTCTGGGCAGTCTCGATAACACCTCTTAGCCTCAATGCAATCACACCTTGCATCAGAAGGTCCCTTACAATACAATGCTAATGTAGACTTTCCAGGGTACTTAATTGCCAACAGATTCTTGTGCAAGTCATTCTGAATTGAGAAGCCAGTCGGATGACTAGAGAAATGTCTTCAAGAACTAAACTTCAAGTCCAGTTGATCTAATTGAATACAACAGATATACCATGACCTGGATGAATGAGAACCTTCACAAAGATTCTAATGTCAGCAAATAACTGGCGTTAGAGTCGCACAATTAAGTTTGCGATTTACCCAGAGCTGCAACTGCTATATTAAATTGCCAGAAGGCCAGCAAGTGCGTTTTTTTCGGTCCCGATATCCCTTATCCCTTATTTATATAAATATTTTATATCTTCATAGGAGATTGCAGTGAGTTTTTAGGAGCTACCAATGAGTGGGGGGTATGGAAATTACTATAGGAAAGATGTATACTATCTCACTATTACCATTTAAATGACCATCAATAAATGTATATTAACTATAGTAAAAAGTATATAAATGTAGCACTGACTTATTAGGTACAAGGCAAAATATACAAAACATATACAGGGATATTCAATAAAGTTCTTATTGTTTAAAATGGTGCTAAATTGCCCCAGCCAATCAGATCTTATTATAACATTTAAAAGCTAACATCTGATTGGTTGGGACAAAATTAGCACCATTTTAAATAAGAACTTTTATGAAAACCCTGATAAACTTACTTAAAGCTGAGATTCTTATTTCAACACGGCATAGTCAAAATAGTAGCTTAAAGGGCATGTCCACCCCCAAAACTATAATCCCCCCACTACTGGCCCCACCATGTAGTGTAGTTTAATCCTTACCTCACATCCCAACTCCATCTGGTTTTCCTGTTAGTCCCCCCCAAAGTTCCAAAAACTGCCCACCAGGAGGCTAGCAGGTCCATATAGGACACTGCCTGCTAGCTGGCCTCAGGTAGATTTTTGCCATGCGTACTGCAGCCCTTCTCCCCCCCTCCCTCCTCCCTCCCTCTCCCTCCCGTTCTACTATCCCTCCCCTAGCTCAAATCCCCCTTAATATTGTGCTCCCCACATGTCCCCCAGCCCCAACCGCATGTTTTTTTTTTTTAAAAAGCTCCCCAAACTCTTACTTACCTCCCGCTTTCCTCCGCTGCACTGAATGACCGGCAGCCGCGTCCGTGATTGGCTGCCGCTCAGCCAATCACAGACGCGACTCCGTCCCGCCCCTCTGCTTGCATTCTCGCAAGCAGAGGGCCGGCAGTGCGGCGGAGGATCGAGGGGAGGTAAGTAAAGTTTGGGGAGCTTTTAAAAACAAACCATGCGGTTGGGGGGGGCTGGGGGACATGGGGGAGCATAATATTAAAGTCTATTTTAGGGGTGGACATAGCCTTTAAACCACACCCCTGTGTCTACTCCATGTGAATACTGAAATGAAGTGATAAGTCAGTATAACATCCAATGATGTGCTGTTTGTAAAACATGTGGCAGTCATAGCCGATCCAAAAAGTTTCTGACAGGACATGATGTGTATTGTAATGAACATATACACCAAGGCTCCTTATTACCACTTCAAGACTGCCGGTGGTATCAGAGAGTAATAAAAGACAAGACATCCTCTGCTCTCTATGGCTAGGAGGAGAGAAAGTGAAAGTAGATAGAAGTATATTTGGTGTGATCACAGCCATTGGGCTGGGGGGAAGTGAGAAAGCCAGCTATATAGGTTCGGGCGCAAGTATGATTAATGTAAAACTTTGCTAATCGTAAGTGAAGTAAAAAAGGTTACAAGTTAGGACCTTCCAGACTGGGGTAACCATGACGTGGTTGGAAGGCTTTTCATTCATGTGATCACAGTAATGTATACTAAAACACCTTGTTTATAAAGTATGCCATTTCGCAGATAATTGATATTGTATGGGGCATAGGAATGTGCATTGATTATATATATATATATATAATATATATATATATATTATACACACACACACATAAAATGGAAAGGATCAGTGCACACCAGGAATTTTTTAAAGGTGTTTTATTCCACCAACAACCAACAGGCCTATTGATTTGTTGGTGGAATAAAACACCTTAAAAAAAGTTCATGATGTGCACTGATCCTTTCCAATTTATGTGTGTGTGTGTTATATATATATATATATTATATAACGTAGTAAGGTCAGCACTCATTTTCTGTATTGTTTTTTTCCGCCTTCCAACCACGTCATGGTTACCCCAGTCTGGAAGGTCCTAACTTGTAACCTTTTTTACTTCACTTACGATTAGCAAAGTTTTACATTAATCATACTTGCGCCCCGAACCTATATAGCTGGCTTTCTCACTTCCCCCCAGCCCAATGGCTGTGATCACACCAAATATACTTCTATCTACTTTCACTTTCTCTCCTCCTAGCCATAGAGAGCAGGGATGTCTTGTCTTTTATTACTCTCTGATACCACCGGCAGTCTTGAAGTGGTATATAAGGAGCCTTGGTGTATATGTTCATTACAATACACATCATGTCCTGTCAGAAACTTTTTGGATCGGCTATGACTGCCACATGTTTTACAAACAGCACATCATTGGATGTTATACTGACATTACCACTTCATTTCAGTATTCACATGGAGTAGACACAGGGGTGTGGTTTAAAGGCTATGTCCACCCCTAAAATAGACTTTTAATATTATGGTTCCATTCAGATATTTTTTTTGACCGTTTCTGCTTGCCAAATTCCCACATTGAGATGGGGCTACTAATATATTTATAGGTTCAAATGTGTCAGTGTCAATATTACAAGACTCAGATGAGGCTTCTGAACTGAAGCCTGTGGAGTTGGACAATTGTGAAGGAAACATTACCAAGCAGCTAGTAAAAAGGCTTACCTCAACTGAAATCACTGCAACACCAGACAGGCTGCAATCTGAGTGTTCTATGGGTAGTGAAAATGAAGCCAGTAGGCCCTATTTAGATGGGAATGTAGAGGAGTCATTACAGGGGCTTCTTTTAGCTCTTGAGCCCTGTAAAGATCAATATACAGAATATCAGGAATTGTACCAAGAAATTACACCACCTAGAGGATGTTCTAAAAGTAAGTGAATCCCAATATCAGACTGTTTTTAATATAACAGCTATTCATGTACTCAATGTGTTGTTACTTTGTGTGAATGAGCAGTCTTTGCCAATGTGCATGCTTTTTTAAGAGGGTGGATCCCTGCTGGTCATTTTCCAATCAGTGAACAATTTAGTTATAATAGCTGGAATTGTCAGTTTACGATGTCATGTGCATCACTATCTTACGTAATTACTTTTTTCATCGAAAATTCCACTTGCCCTTCTTCCTTTCTTTTCCCGTTATATGCAGAGTTACACCAAACATTCCAACTTGATTGTAGCAAATACGAATTTAATTTGCAGTATGCCAACATTGAAACCAGAATTATTCTCAAATGTGGATTTGTTTTTACCATTCATCTTTTATTTCTTAAGAAAAGCCCTATTCCCAAAACAAGTTTCCACTGAGATATCCATTTCTATACGTTTTCTTCTTACTTGATTTAGTAGTGTGTACCAGCAGATGTTTGCTGCCAAGCACTGGTTAGCTGTCTCTTCCTCTTCTTACTACCCAGCAAATGGCTAATGGGTTAACAGAAGGACAGGGTGTTTTCCTGTGAGTATGTTCATACAAGATTAATTCACAGACATGACAAATGCAAAAAATATATTTTGACATCAACTGTTGCGTATAAAACAAGATCACCAATGAGTATCTGTGTGTACAGAACACAAATAAGAAAACCACCTGCAATGCTTAGTACAAGGCAGTAGTGTAGTAGTAATCTTAGTCTTGGATATATTTATTAAGCTAAGAGAATCCCAAGTGTTTTGGGAATGCTGTTTTCAAAATAACAGAAGTTTTTTTGTTGCAATAAAGTGTATAATGTTGTATATAACAGTAATGATTATCTCTATTTTCATAAACATCATTGCAAATACGTTTTAAGTATTTTTTTTACTTTAGTATGAGACTGGTCTCTGTACCTGGTTCCTTGCTAAAATAAATATTTTAAAAAGCTTCCGCAAGTTAATAAGTTGTAAGGGACTTTTGGATCAAATTTTCGATCATTTTGTCCCGATTGGAAAAAAGTTTAAAATTTCACAATGCGCCATCATCTTAGGCAGATTTCAGATTGAAATCTACGGAAGATGGGAACTTGGAGGCCTATATTGTCAAACAGCCAATTGAAAAAACTGATCAGTATTTCGACCAACTTGATTGAATTTGTTGGATTGGTCATAATATTGTAGCTGTGTATGGCAAGCTTAAAGGAGAACTGTGCAGACATTTTGCCACCTGAAACAAATATTTATAGCCGCCCCTCTGCACTGATAGAAAAAATGAGAGTGATGTATGGGTGTCTACTAACTGGCTTGCTGAACTGGAGGGCTGACTTAACACTGGCTGGTGGACTGAAAGGCTGACTTTGCACTGGCTGGTGAACTGGGACTGAACTTTGCACTGGCTGGTGAACAGGGGCTTGACTTACACTGGCTGGTGAACTGGAGAGCTGACAAAACACTGGCTGGTGAACTTGTAATATAAGATGCGCAGCCAGACTTGTAAATATAAGATTTCAGCCCACACACACGTAAATGTAAGATGTCAAAGTCCCAATTTTAATAGATCTTTCAATAGAGGGTAATATATGGAAACACTGTTTCCATTTAAAGGACAGAAATCAAATGGCCCCTTTGTAATGTGTTGATGTACAAATTTGAGGCAATAATCTGTGCCAACAATCTGAGGACATCCTGAAAACCAGTATGTAAGGCAGAATTAAAAGCGCCATGTATCCTAGACAAGGCTATGATTATATAATTGCAATTGGGATTTCTCGGCTCTAAATGAGCAAAAATGTGTCATGGGGTAAACTTCTCTTTATAATATATGCCCCAACATTTGATTACATAAATAAAATAATATGTATATTGTAGGGGGAAAAAAGAAAAGAATGAATGGGTATTGAGTAGAAGGAAGCACACATTGCATGATATGTTCCATTTTCTAAATGTCGTCCCAGGAACTATTTCAATGTGCCAATGAGATTGTAGCTCTTGGCATATTGCAATACCTCCTTAAAGAGCATGATCAACCCCATAAACAAAAGCACTTTCGTAAGCTGCGAAGTATTGCAGCCTTCTAAGTAATTAGCCATGATTGTCACAGTCGTTGTCACAGCCTTGATTGACTGCTGTAACCAGGAAGAGTAGCAGAGAGCAGTGAGGACCAGTGGACTTTAAAGTAATGTTCCTTCTCACAGAAAGGTAAGTATTGTAAAAAAGTCAGGGGAGATTAGTGTGGGGCAATGTTTTTTATGGGAGTGAACATGCCCTTTAAACTTTTGTGTAATTTTGAAAACTAGCAAATATATTGAATGCATCAGCACGCACGTGGGACTTTTTAGAAGCTGCCACATCAGCTACAGTTCTTGTCTAGTCATGCTAACCCTCCCATACATCACAGCAAACTAGTAAGTGTGATAGCAGCTTATGGTTTCATTACCCCTTATGTTGATTTGACTATAGAATGTGTCATGTTTGACCCTGTACAAAACTATTTTAATTGGTTACAGAATGACATGCATAGAACAGTGAAATGTATCAGGGCATCAAAAGAAATATTCTACTAGGAAGAGATATGGACAGGAGAAATAGGATAACTGCATAGATAATTAATGGGTGATCTGTCCTGTATACATAGGTATGACAAATGATTAATGCATATCTCATGGCACCCTATATCAATAAAGTATATCAGCAAATTATTATTTTAAAAAAGAATAGTTTTAGTTACAGAAGTATAATCATAAATCGTTACCATTCGTTATTTTAGCATAACGTCTGTGTACTTTACCACCCGCATTCCTGTAGTTTACTATAGGAAAGCGGGTGGTAAACTACACTGGCGTTATAGTAAAATAACCGAAAACTATCTTATTTTTACTATAACGATCTTTTAGAAATTTTGCTCATATTAACCAGTTTTATTTATTATTATTATTATTTAACACACTCTTAAACTATTATTATTAGATCTGGTATTGGATATGATGAAAAACCAAAGAGTTTTGTTCCGAAATCGGATTTACAAAAAGTTTGGAAATTCGAAGATTTACCCGATAGGAGTCAATTGGAAATCAAGTTCTGAAAGTTTAGAAAATTTAAATAGTTACACTTTTTTATATAATATCAATATTAACTTTGTATGAATATTATAGGGACCTGGGAGATGGTCCGTGAAACATGCATCAATACCCACACATAAAAAATCTTCACATGGAGTTTTCACGCGCAATCTTTGGACAGCATCGTATTTTTCAATATTAATTGAAATGTTATGATATGAAAATTCAAAAGGAATTGTAAAAATACGATGTAAACTCAAAAATTTCGATCTCGAAAAATACTGAAGTCAGAACTTCAGTACACTTTTCCAGTGGGTGTTATTTTGAGACTAAATATTAAAGTATGAGTCCCCTATTCTATCTATAATTTCAAAACTTTTTTATCCTCAAAAACTTTACTTTATCAACATGGTTATTTATACTTTTTCAAACTTTACTGACCCTTTTTAAACAATCCCCTCTATTTGTTTCTTTTCATGTTTCATCGTGTTGACCAATAAATTACTTGACTGAAGTTTTATGAGAGCTTGTTGTGATATTGCTAGCTTGATAAAGGGGAGGCAATATCCCTAAAACATCGCTGGAATACAGTGGGCTACTTATTAATAAACTAAATCTGCAATCTAAGCAAAGAGTGCAATGTTATAGATTATTTGATTATACTTTGGGAAGCTTGGCTAGGTCCCACTGATACACCTGCACCCATTTACCTGTGTGATTGGGAGTGCGACATTATCCTTCGTTTATAAATTGCACCCAAAATATAACCTTGAGTTTGCCTAATAAAGACCATTTACTGTAAGCCTGGTTTTCATCATGGGAACAAATACTAAAACCAAACATTGCTTCATATTCTTACTATAATTCTTTTGATTACCCCTTGTCTTCACCAGTGCCTTTTTTTGCAGTGCAAGTCATCTGTAATCCGAAGCAGGTCTTCAAGTATAAGTCTAACTGTTGAAAGTGCTCTAGAAAGTTTTGATTTCCTAAACACCTCAGATTTTGACGAGGACGATGCTGATGAAGATGATGCTATGATTTGTAATGGCGGAGGGGCTGACTCAGTGTTTTCTGACACAGATGTGGAAAACCTAGGTAGGTTTCCCAGTGCTAACCTTGCTATGAACCATAAAACCTGGGTGCACACTTTATTCAAGGAAGGAAATCTATAGCCATCTTGCAATTCATCCATGTTGATATTTTAGCATTCTACCAATATGAACAGTACATATGGTGGTCTTTGGGTCTGTAAATATGTTTTTGGGGGAATGGGGTAACTAATGCACCATGTTCAAGGCTAAAAAGTGATCAACAATTTCAAAATCTTCCTTGCAAAATGTACAAACCAGGTTTAACAAATACTCATTTCTGTGTTTTTCATTCTTGGCCTATACTCTTTATCTATTGATAAAGTAAACTTACAACATACTACAATAACAGAAGTATATATGTAAGTAACATGATGGTGGTTAATTGGAAGTGGAATATTTCACGTGGTTATTGTTAGAATGTGTTTTTTGGTAGTTTTCAACAGTTTTTGTTGTACCTGTCCTGAGATATTTACATCTGTTTGCCAATTGCTATCACCCACATACTAAAATAGTAACAGGGGCAATGTCAACCCAAGCACAAAAGTTAATCTATCATAAAACAAAGTGTATTTCCATGTTTCAGCTGGAAGTGACTGTGAAACTCACAGAATAAGCAAGTAACGTTGGGTCGGGTGTTGAGTTAAGGTAAACCAAGCCAGTCTTTATAACTGGAATGTTGGTAGCTATAAACTATATTTGTATATCTTTTTGTACAATGTTTGTACAGTACTATTGTATCCATTGGTGGTCTATAAATATTTAGCATTCAAGCCACAATCTTTTATAAAACATATTACAGAAAAAAGGAGATTATAGATGTACAGTCCATCGCTCACGTTGATGACAGAGGTAATGGGAAAGTTATGAATAAAACTGCATGACATCACTTCCCCAGCTCCACAAGGAAGAAGCATAAAATGATCAAGCTAGCGATCTTCAAAACTTACATTTCGGAAAGTCAGTCTTCCTGGAAAGTTATATTTTAAAATAATTTATCCTTTAATTCAAAAAATAGTCAAAACTCAAGATGTCTTATTTTTGTCATATTTTGTTTGTTCTTCCTTAACGTTACATATAGTAGTTACAAGTCGTTATTTTTTAAGAACAGTTTCTTCCTCACTCAACTGAAAAAGTCTTTGGGATTCTAGAAAAAAAATCTACGATACCGGACCCTGTGTGGATTTTAAAAGGATTATACAAAAGTAGTAGAAAAGCAGAAAAGATACTAATTTAAAGGGGATACATGATCCCCATAAGCAAAAAATTTTGGTAATTTGTCAGGCCCATATTATGCCTGTAGTTGACAGAAAGGTGAACAGGAATGATCACATTGTTATAATTCAGCACAAAACCAGATCTCTTGGGCTGTGCTTGGCGACTGCTGTGTTTTATAGATTCAATAGACTAGTTTAGTACAGGAATTTAGGGAAGCCATCAAAAACAAGGATGCACCGTTGTGGTCATGTACGTCAGCAAAAACCTGCTTCCATTGGTCTCACCACAACACAGGACTAAACTTTTAGGCAATGGTCTCATGTGTTACTTTTACTTATAATTTATAGTTTTATAAGTAAGTTGTAAAAGACTTGTCTGTCTGTGCATTGTAAGTGATGATTTGGTTTATACCTAGTTTATTGAATGAAGAGTTCAATAAGTACACAAGATCAATAGAAATGGTTATCTAAAATAAATGATTTTCCAGCGACTAAATTAACAACTAAATATAACACCTTAAGAACAATGAAGTATATTGTTTAAAAAAAAATTCACAACATTGAGCCTGTGGGAGTTTTTAGCTGGGCGTGTCTAAGGCACTTTGCATTACAATGCACACCTCGGGGTATAGAGGGAAAACATTCTGTGTAATTTTCTCACGGTCTTGCATTACATTTTGTTAACATCACGCTAGTCAAATATTACTACATGCCTGTATAACTTTGTACACCTTTACAATATGCTGTTTACACCTTCATATAACACAACCCATAAAGTACACAAGTTTCAGCAGATTAGTGCACAGACATCTTGCTATTTGAGATTAATTGTAAAATTCATACTTATGAATACATAAAAGCTCTGTGCAATTGGCTTTGTCTGTTTTCCAGTCCTAATAAGATACGTATAGGTATATAGTATCTTTGTATTTCGGGCAAATAATACAATACATCAAGGATAAGAAATCTAGATTTCCCAGCTATTACTTTTAGTAATGTCACTAAATGGCAAAGGTCATAACACAAAAAACAGAAAGGGTTTTCTTTACGTCTTTATAATTTAAAATGTCAAACAGGTGGGAGACCAACAAATATCAGTGTAATAGGTCAAACTAAAACAAATGATCATAAATTCAGAGAGATCCTTTACTTCCAATGGTGAAAGTAATAAAATAAATTCTTCAGCTTTTCATGTTTACTCTACATGTCAATCAATTTCTAACAGGAAAAACTGTGGAGGAAGCATGGTTAGGGGCCCCATCACAGTCTTGCTGGGGGCCCAGTGATTCCTAGATATGCCACTGAATGTACTGTACTAATGTTCTCCATGAAGGGAATAATAATAATTATTTAATAAATGCAAGCTATTTTAAGTCCCGGTAAAACTTATTTTAGAAGAATCAGAAGATTAATCTAGACAGGATCATGGTCACATTAGAAGCAGGAAAGCCTTGTGTGGTCCTGGCATGCAAGGAAAGAAAAGTTGGTATAAATACAAAGGTAAGTAAATAGGCTCTCAGCTCCCAGTACCCAGTTTACCCACACAACTGCTGCAAGAATGCAGTTAAAGTTGCACTAATTGATATTACATTGGTTATCATGACTTAAATGCCAGACAAGTGTTGCCCCTTTCAGTGCATTGCCCTGTAGGACTGCACTCTTAAACTTCTTCTCCACATAAACACAGATTGCCGCCTAACAGTAAGCATCTTAGGTTTTTTTTCTTCCCATAACTCTTTCAGATTGAATAATGGTGAGAAAAACTCTAAAAAACCCTGGGGGAAATATCTTTTTGACATTGTACTTCTAATTTGTCTAAAAATGCAAATGTCATAGCCTAAAAGCAAAACCAACAGAAATTGCGCCAGAGATTTTGTTTGTAATTCACTGTTTTGCCATCACAATCTTGTAATGCCTTTGGGCTACTTGCCTCAAAGTTAGTCACATACAGTAGTATTGTTGCTTTTACAGTGTATTTATCCCTGACACAGTATGCCCAGGTTCAACTTCTAATTTTTGTTAAATGGACTCCCTCTATGTCAAGAATGTCCAACCTGCAGCTCTCCAAATGTTCAAAAATTCCAACTGCCAGGAATCCTAAACTGTATTTTTATGGGGAAATGTAGATATTGCATTACAGTGCTGTTACTGTAGTAATATAATATTGCGATATTGGCTCTTGGTGCATTACAGAACCGTCTTAACTTTTGTGTATAAAAATCTTGTAAAAGTTACCACTATTTTTTTACTTTTTTTGTGTGATGACTGTTTTTTTGTGATGCGAGGATTGGTGCCAATCGCCTTGACAGACTTGTCGCCTACCCAGTAGGGTGGTCGGGTACTTCCTTCTGCCAGTTGTGTGATGACTACTATTACTATACCAGATCAGCTGTTAATTGTCGCACTTACGACCACTACAAATACACCATAACCTGCATGTTTGAACAGTTCCTGGAGTTGGGGCAGGGTTTGGGCAGGTGTATGGGCTGGTAAAGTTAGGCCTGGGTGTGGAATTAGTAGAAGCCAGGCTTGTGACTTCCGATCGCTTCTTCAGATCGCGATAGAGAGGGGCGGGAATGGCAGCCACTCAGTGATTGGCTCATGCACAATCCTTATTTTTTTTTGGGTGGGGTGGACATTTACATTATGGAAAGTCACTCTTATTTTGTAATTTATTTATCTGTATATAATATATATATTATTATATATATATATATAATATATCCTTTATTTTTTATAAATATATTTATATTTTTACAAAGATTGCATTGATGAGTTTTTAGGAGCAACTAACTAGGTGGGGGTATATAGCATATTTACTCATAGGAAAGGTCCATATGTATGTGTGTAATTATCACATTTAATTAAAATCACCATAAGAAATAACACCATACAAAGTATAGTACTACTACTGAATTATAAAACAATTTATATACAATTAATAAACTAAACTTACTTTACTGGACACCCCTAAGTTTGAATGGAAAACTAAAAGTGATAGGTTTAGCCACTACACTTGGTGTGCTACAGGGTCTCCATGTAGACACTAAAATGAAGAGGAACTTTACTAACATCCAATGAGGTACTGATCTTACTCTGTGAATCAAAAATTTCTTTGTACATGCACAGACAGGAAGTGTAAGGAAGTTCCTGTGTTACACCCAATTATGTGCTGTTTGTAAAACATGGGACAGTTTTAGCCAATTATCCACATTTACCTCCCCCCCTTCCTTCTCCATAGAAAAAATAGGAAAATCCAGTTACTGACTTTGCATGGCTGGAATCTACCCAGCAGTTTTTCCCTTTTTTCCACAATTGATATATTAAACATGAGGCTGTGAGGTACCTTCGGTTATAAGAAGGCTCTACTTCTTAATACTCTATGGGTAGCTTTTAGCTCCTTTATCCACACCTCTCCCTTACCTATATAGCCAATCAGTATCCTGTGTTTCCAAGTCCTAACCCCATAGTGAGTGTAAATTTGTCGCTTTCTGTGGTAATTACTAATAAGCATGTTAATCTGGATCCTGTATAGGGTCTCAGGTTGCCCAATGGTGCTGTTTAGATTGAACTGATTACCTGTGTCTGTTCTCTGATCTGCAGCAGGTTAATACCACTTAGACTTCATGTATTATAACTGGCAGATAGATGGTATTTGGAAGTGAAGGCAAATTTGGTGAGGGTTGTGACTCCTACTGCCTTGAGTGACCCATGTAATCCTTCCCTAATCCAACAGTGTAATAGCTATGGATGAAGGGAAGTTAAGATGAATCACTTGCATGTTCAAACCTTTGAGTAGGAACCGTTAAAGCACGAACATCGGCTTTTAATCTCTGTAAGTAAGGAAAATGGCTTTATTCCAGGATGTATGAAACTAAATTTTCCAGCATTCTGTACATCCAGGGAATGCTGGGAATTGTCATTTTTAAACATGTGAAAAGTTCATTAACAAGAAACTAACTGCAAACAGAGAATGCTGGGATTTGTAGTTTTCAAACTTGTTTAAGACCAAAAGTTTAACACCCCTGCTCTATACCATTAGGCTGTATTTTATCTCAACACATGCCTTAGCTACAGGACATTAAGAGAAACTTAGAGAATCATGGGAATTGTAGTTTAAGCATGTGAAAGGTCCCGTTTCAGGCTAATCTTATTTAGGGCCCCCGGGATGCTTCCTGGTGGTTCCTGAGGGCAAAAAGGGGGGACAAGTTTGGAAGGGTTCCGTGCATGCATACCAGCTGAAGGGACCTAACTAGCTTCTCTCTAGCCCTACAGCTATGGGCATAGAGAGGGGCAGATGGATCCCAAAGCACTTGCATGTTTGTGCACTTGGTGTTGGTGCTGTTTAGGTGGAACTGCCCATTGTGGCAGAATTGCCTGGGTCTATTCTTGTGTCCCTGGAAGTTCCTCTGGAAGCTGATGATTTTTTCAATAACGTTTAAAAAATTCCTGTAAAAGATTTTATAGACACTGTATCTACCATAGCAAATATATACAGTTTCCACTGTGCACCAGTGGGCACACTTTCTTTTGCTAGTATGATGTAGGTATGGTGTGTGTGTGTGTGTGTGTGTGTGTGTATATATATTATTATATATATATATATATTATATATATTTATATATATATGATGTGTAGGTGTGCTAACATGTTCTTTAGATAATGGGTGCCACTGATAGATTATAGACACATAAATTGGAATGTGCATTGATTATCTTTTCTATGTTTGTGTGTATATTTATATATATTATAATATTATATATATACACACACATAAATTGGAAAGGATCAGTGTACATCATAAATTTTTTTAAGGTGTTTTATTCCACCAACAAATCAATAGGCCTGTTGGTTTGTTGGTGGAATAAAACACCTTTAAAAAATCTGGTGGTGTGCACTGATCCTTTCCAATGTATGTATGTGTGTGTGTATATGTATATATATATAATATATATATATATATATATATTATATATATTATAATATATATATATATATATATATATATATGGTGTAGTAGGTGTGCTAACACTGTTCTTTAGATAATCAGTGCCACTGATAGACTATAGACACATAATTGGAATGTGCATTGATTATCTTTTCTATGTTGTATGTGTGAGTGTTTGTGTATATGTGTGTATGTATATATATATATATTATATATAATCAAAATAATTCCCGGGCACACTGTTGTCTCGTGAAAACCAATCACTCTTTATTCAACGTTTCGACGTCTCGCAGGACGTCTTCATCAGGACATTAACTTTTATTAACAACAAATAAAACGCTATCTACACATTTCAGCAATGAAGCCGTCCTCAGGATATCCTGAGGACGGCTTTGTTGCTGAAACGTGTAGATAGCGTTTTATTTGTTGTTAATAAAAGTTAATTTTTATCATAAAGACCTGCGAGTGCCATCGTATATTGACTATATTATATATATATATATATAATATATATTATATATTTGTGCTATAGTCAGGCACTCACTTTACAGCTTGTACTGCCTTGGTGCTACTGATGGAAGATTAATAATATAGTTGATTGTATCCAGTGCACACATAAGGTTCTTCATTTTAATGTTAAAAAAACTTTTATTCACACATATTTTCAGTGCACACAGCGACGTTTCAGTCGTGGTTTCTGACCTTTTTCAAGCTTTTTCAGCTATTGTTTTACCCCTTCTATATGTTCTCATAGGGTACTGTTGGAATTCTTTAATGTTATGGTACATATCACCCAAAATATGCCAGTGTTTCCAGACTACTTCCAGATACTTTTGAAAATCATGCTTTGAGCATCATTTGCTTCTTCTCTGTGTCACTTTGCCTAATGCATTTTCCATAACCTTATCTGGGTACCCTCTTTTAATAAAAAAGGGGTAAAACAATAGGATCTATGGTGGCTAGTACGCAACCTAAAATACAAGAAAGAAAAAAAGTGTGACATGGCTTATGGATAAGAGAAACGGTATGAATAAATGCTATAACTGTGTACATTGTCCACAGGTTATAGTTGGCAATACATTTCTTAATCTGATCACGAAAGAACAAACATATATTAATGGTACATATACATGTAATACTAACTTTGCAATTTATGCTATTACATGTCCTTGTGGACTAGTCTATATAGGCGAAACAACCCAAAAAGTAAATCCCGTATTTCTCAACATAAATCTCCATAACATTGAGACACACCACTTACCATTTCCCAAACACTTTATTGACATAGGAAATAGGGCAGGAGAATTGAAATTTACAGTGTTGGATTCAGTAGCTATACCCCAAAAGTAGGGGATAGGCAACAGGAGCTTAAAGGAGAGAAGTCCGATGGATCAAGCGTCTGAGGACACTGCCCCATCGGGCCTAAATCGTGACTATGACTTGTACCATTTATATAGTAAAAGATCTATACTGTGAACCATGGTTAAACTTGTGGAGCAAGGAAAATGTATAACTATGTTGTGATTATGTTACATTGTTTTAAAAATTATATGAAAGAGTATCTTTTTAAGTGTTACAATGTTTAAAAGAAACTGTAAATATTTCCATGTTGGCCACTAGGTGTAGTGATGTCATATCCTGTGAAAAGCTATTTAATAAGAGGATCATGGGTAGGAATAAATGTATACATATGGCTTTAGGGGCTTGAGAAAGGGCAGAATGCCCCGAAGCGTTGCTGTTTATACCTAAGCTGATTTGTATTATGAGAAACAATACAGAAAATGAGTGCTGACCTTACTACGTTATATAATATATATATTATATAAACACACACACACATAAATTGGAAAGGATCAGTGCACATCATGAACTTTTTTTAAGGTGTTTTATTCCACCAACAAATCAATAGGCCTGTTGGTTGTTGGTGGAATAAAACACCTTTAAAAAATTCCTGGTGTGCACTGATCCTTTCCATTTTATGTGTGTGTGTGTATATATATATATATATATATATATATATATATATATAATCAATGCACATTCCTATGCCCCATACAATATCATATTATCTGCGAAATGGCATACTTTATAAACAAGGTGTTTTAGTATACATTACTGTGATCACATGAATGAAAAGCCTTCCAACCACGTCATGGTTACCCCAGTCTGGAAGGTCCTAACTTGTAACCTTTTTACTTCACTTACGATTAGCAAAGTTTTACATTAATCATACTTGCGCCCCGAACCTATATAGCTGGCTTTCTCACTTCCCCCAGCCCAATGGCTGTGATCACACCAAATATACTTCTATCTACTTTCACTTTCTCTCCTCCTAGCCATAGAGAGCAGAGGATGTCTTGTCTTTTATTACTCTCTGATACCACCGGCAGTCTTGAAGTGGTAATAAGGAGCCTTGGTGTATATGTTCATTACAATACACATCATGTCCTGTCAGAAACTTTTTGGATCGGCTATGACTGCCACATGTTTTACAAACAGCACATCATTGGATGTTATACTGACTTATCACTTCATTTCAGTATTCACATGGAGTAGACACAGGGGTGTGGTTTAAAGGCTATGTCCACCCCTAAAATAGACTTTAATATTATGCTCCCCCATGTCCCCCAGCCCCCCCAACCGCATGGTTTGTTTTTAAAAGCTCCCCAAACTTTACTTACCTCCCCCGATCCTCCGCCGCACTGCCGGCCCTCTGCTTGCGAGAATGCAAGCAGAGGGCGGGACGGCAGTCGCGTCTGTGATTGGCTGAGCGGCAGCCAATCACGGACGCGGCTGCCGGTCATTCAGTGCAGCGGAGGAAAGCGGGAGGTAAGTAAGAGTTTGGGGAGCTTTTTAAAAAAAAAAACATGCGGTTGGGGCTGGGGACATGGGGGAGCACAATATTAAGGGGGATTTGAGCTAGGGGGAGGGATAGTAGAACGGGAGGGAGAGGGAGGGAGAGGGAGGGGGGAGAAGGGCTGCAGTACGCATGGCAAAAATCTACCTGAGGCCAGCTAGCAGGCAGTGTCCTATATGGACCTGCTAGCCTCCTGGTGGGCAGTTTTTGGAACTTTGGGGGGGACTAACAGGAAAACCAGATGGAGTTGGGATGTGAGGTAGGATTAAACTACACTACATGGTGGGGCCAGTAGTGGGGGGATTATAGTTTTGGGGGTGGACATGCCCTTTAAGCTACTATTTTGACTATGCCGTGTTGAAATAAGAATCTCAGCTTTAAAGTAAGTTTATCAGGGTTTTCAATAAAAGTTCTTATTTAAAATGTGCTAATTTTGTCCCAACCAATCAGATGTTAGCTTTTAAATGTTATTAATAAGATCTGATTGGCTGGGGCAAATTTAGCACCATTTTTAAACAATAAGAACTTTTATTGAATATCCCTGTATATGTTTTGTATATTTTGCCTTGTACCTAATATAGTCATGCTACATTTTATATACTTTTTACTATAGTTAATATACATTTATTGATGGTCATTTAAATGGTAATAGTGAGATAGTATACATCTTTCCTATACCCCCCACCTCATTGGTAGCTCCTAAAAACTCACTGCAATCTCCTATGAAGATATAAATATATTTATATAATATAAGGGATAAGGGATATCGGGACCGAAAAAAACGCACTTGCTGGCCTTCTGGCAATTTAATATAGCAGTTGCAGCTCTGGGTAAATCGCAAACTTAATTGTGCGACTCTAACGCCAGTTATTTGCTGACATTAGAATCTTTGTGAAGGTTCTCATTCATCCAGGTCATGGTATATCTGTTGTATTCAATTAGATCAACTGGACTTGAAGTTTAGTTCTTGAAGACATTTCTCTAGTCATCCGACTGGCTTTCTCAATTCAGAATGACTTGCACAAGAATCTGTTGGCAATTAAGTACCCTGGAAAGTCCTAATTAGCATTGTATTGTAAGGGACCTTCTGATGCAAGGTGTGATTGCATTGAGGCTAAGAGGTGTTATCGAGACTGCCCAGAGTAAGATGTCAAAAACATTGTACATGGCAGACAGTTGGTGTCGGACCCCCCACCTCTATTCAGGCTTGATTTCTTTATTTTCACATAAACGGCCTCCTTTACACCTCTCTTAAACTAGTCCTGTTCATTCATAACTCTTGGAATACAGTAGGATGTCTTTCCATTTTAATCTTATGTTGGCACATATGTACCAAACAGTTAATGTTATTACTTAAAATGCAAACCAGCTTGTTTTTATGTACTGCAGTTACAGAGGTGGACATCCAGAGGCCAGAGGGCATCTAAGTGAGGCCTTGACTGAAGATACAGGAGTTGGCACTAGTGTTGCAAGTAGCCCTCTGCCACTAACTACAGGAAATGAAAGCCTTGATATCACACTTGTTAAACACTTGCAATACTGTACTGAACTTATTCAGGTGAGATGATAAGTATACAGAGCAATCATGAAGATGTATCTATATTCCTAATGCTGTTTTTCTATTTTCTTTTTATTTGAGAACAGCTGTAATAATGAAACTTTAACAAGCAGACAATGGGGATGGAATTGTACAATTGGGAACAGATTTCTGCTAGATCCAAGCTCTATCTTTCTTAACAAAAAATGTACCTACAGATTGATAATACATCCATGTGTATTACCTTATGTCATTGCCTGTTGTATTTTTAAACATACACCCACACATAATTAAACACCAGCTTTGATATGACAGCCCAATATATACTGGCCAAACACTAGTTTTGGATTTGATGTTTGATCAAGTCCAGTCTTTTTAGTCAGACTATTGTCCTGACCGTTTTACCCAACATTCCTGCAGCATTCCTTGTCCTGTTCCATTCATAAGTGATCATAAGGCAATTGCAAAAATGATTGGCATGGTGGTTGTCCGAATGTTGTTCAAACATTTAAGGATTGTCATGGGTTAAAAGGTCTGCGTATTGCCAGGATTACTTCCACAGCTGGAAATGACAATGATTCAATGGTTCGATGCTCAATATATATTTCTTGTATCTTCCAGCAAATTTTTCTTTCTGGTTCAATATTGTTTGTTCTGAAAGATCTGCTGAAGAAGTTGTGCAAGCAAAGCCAAATTATGAGACAACTATCTGAAATCAGCACAGAGTCAATGGGCAACTTGAATTCCACTCTGGGAGGTAAGTGAAGGTTTCTGTCTCACATCAAACATTTACATCAAATAGTGTAGAAACCTATTGGCTATAGCAAATCTGGAATGCACACTAAAATACACAAACTGTGTATATTTAACTTCCCTTTTGGCATGGAAGATTTGTTTATTATTGTAGTCATTTAAATAGACCTTTATTATTACTGTGCCAAAGAAGTCATTGAACTCCATGTTGACTTATTTTCCTTAAAGGGGAACTGCCCTCTATTAAAAAGAGCACACTGCTACCTTTAAAATTACTTCAGAAGCATCCTTTTTGCTGCAAGCTTTCCCAATTTACAGCAGTATAAGTGGTAGTGCTTCCTGCTTCCACACTGAGTTTTAACATCGATTAGAGAAAATAATAAAAAGCTGCTGTGACCGCCCTATCACTGGCTTGGGGAGATGGCCTGAACTCTGCTGTCTGTAGACTGATCCTGCTGAAAGCTAGCTAATGTAGAAAAGTCTAGGTCACTATGAGTGATATTCTCTGCAGGCCCAAGGGAATCTGGGTAATTTTTTATGATTAATACTCTATGGCAGATTAATACTTTAGGTAAACAAGATAGTAACCCATGAGCCTCATAGCACTAGATTACAGTAAGTATATGAACAGAGATTTTTAATGCAATATAATACAAGACTCTGGAAATTTAAAGAAAAAATTTGAATATTTCCGTGTTATCGATGGCAAAAGAATACCGCTGGTACTTAAAAATGTGAAAATCCTGCAGAAAGTGTTAACAAGACTTTTACACAAGGATAGTTACTGCCAATTCACTTTCCCATAAACCCTTTGTTCCTTGGTTCTTTGATTCAGAATTGTTCAAGATTTGACAGAAAACGTGCAGGGAAAAAAATCTATTCGATAATCCCTAGACTGCAAATTTATATGCCCTTCCTGTACAAGAGAATAAATAAAACTATTTAATTCCCAAACATAATAAAGAACAGAAGGCTCAACTGATTGTTAGAAATATAAAGATAATGTTTAGTGTTACCGTAAGTTGGTATAATATTCCAAGTGTGGTTTGTTTTTTACACTCCAAAAAAACTGACCGTTAAATGAAAAAGGAAGTCAAATATTAAATTATTCTTAGGTGACTACAATATAATGGGGAACTGAAAGGCAGAGATGGAGTAATATTCGTTGCTGCTTAAATGAGCATAAAATTCACACTACCCAATGTAATCAGCTTAGAAGGGATTTAAGTCTCACTCTCTGTGAACTGGGAACCGTAGAAAACTTTTTGGACTTTGCAGAGTGCACCAGAGACAATAAGAGTTCAGGTTTGAGCTACATAGTCCAACCCCTGCTTACCCACAGTTTAAAAGACACTGCCACGCAATGCCACAGCTGCTGCATAGTAATTACGGCATTTAAGCTTAAAAATGCTAACGCTTTTAAAAAGTTTTGTGCCACTCCTTAAAGGGGAACTGTGGTCCAAAAATGACTTTAGGTAAATTGATAGGAATTGCTCTCCTGAGAATTTTTGCAATTTATTTTCATTGTTTATTTAACATAATTTTGAAGACATTTACATTTTTGTGTGTGACATTTTTGTGTATGGCAGCAGCATCACCAGGTCCCCTGCGCTTCCTGTTCTGAAACCTGTCCGTTAATCTGCCCTGTGTCTCCTCCCCTTTGCAGCCCCCCTGGTCCCTCCCACTCATGGACCACAATGATATGGCAGCAGCATCACCAGGTCCCCTGCACTTCCTGCCTCCTGCTCTTAAACCTGTCAGTCAATCTGCCCTGTGTCTGCTCCCCTTTGCAGCCCCCTTGGTCCCTCCCACTCATGGACCCCATAGTCCCTCCAGTTGCAGGCCTCCCTTGGCCCATTCCCTTACAGCCCCATGTGGCCCCGCCCACTCGTGGGTGTTGTGGCCCCACCCACTAGTGGGTGTCATGGTCCTGCCCACTTGTGGGTGTCGTGGCCCTGCCCACTCGTGGGTGTTATGGCCCAACCCACTCATGGGTGCCGTGGCCCTGCCCACTCGTGGGTGTCTAAGCCCCACCTGCTCACAGGTGCCTAAACCCCACCCTCTCACAGGTGCCTAAGCCCCACCCGATCACAGGTGCTGCGGGCCACTCTGACACGACAACCCCCCCCCCCCCAAAAAAAAAAAACCTCTGTGGAGCCTTTTCAGGCAGAGTGAGAACTCTGCCTGAAAAGGCTGTTTTCACATAGTGAGAGAGAAGGGCTGTAGATTCCCTTACCTTCTCTGCAGCTCTTCACACAGCAGAGAGGAGGAGGGACTTCCTGTCTCCCTCACACACTGAAGGATCTGGGCTGTGCTCACTGGCGGCACTGTCCGGAGAAGCCTTAGGAATGTCAAATGTCAGCCTCCCACACATTAACTTTCTGGTCAGTCATTTCTTTATATCTTAGGCTGGGAGCACGTAAAGAGGGTGGTTGATGGCTCGTTTTAAAGGTAAGAGACGGCCTTTCATTAAACTCAACTGTTTGGGAGAACACAGTTCCTTTAAGCTCCCTCTGGTGCTAAGAACACCATTCAGGTTGCCAAATTTTCAACTTGTTACCAAAGGTAGCAAATTTGACTTATTTCCCTGTAAAGGTAGGCATAGACATACCGATAATTAGCAAATCCTGCTGGATCCAACAAGATTGCTGATTATCGCCATGTCTGTTGGAATTAACTATTAATGATGATAGTCCATACAAAGAGGTTTGGGCTTAGGCACGCTTATGGCAGCTTGCCACTGTTAGTTGTAGGTGCAGCTTCCTGTCAGTCCTCTACCTTTTGGACTCCAAGCTATAGCACAAGCAAAAAGATACTGGAAGTGCACACTATTCCACAGAATAATCTGTTTATTCACATCACACTGATAACCAATGTCTGCCATAGAGCGATTGGTTCACTATACTAAAGAACAGAGAGCTGATAACAATTTCATTATGATTGTTCACCCAAACAATCAAACCATATTGATTGAATGTGAAACAGATTAGGCAAGACCTCATTGCCTATTGTGTCTATGTGTATATGCCGAAATTTGCTTAGAACAGGGCAGCTTATTTACAGAATAACTGTCAAAGATTTGGATTTAGTAGTTGAAGGAGATTGAATTTGCTATCCAAGATCATATAGTGCCTATTAGATGGAATATATATTCAATGTAGAAAGAATGTATACTTATTTATGACCATGTAGAAATCATGAAAATATTTTTTATCACGTAAATTATTTTTACAGTTATTCCAGGACTTGAAAACATGCCATCTTTGTTGTCATTCTGGATAAAATGCTGCTCACAAACACATGCATTTCACATTTCTGTGGAAAGAATGATGAATCAGCTGGATATAGGTTTTGGCCAAGCAGTTAACAAGGAGTGTCCAGGGCATGCAGAAACAGGTATGTCTGTAATGCTACTAATGTTCAGTACTTCATTCTTGCCATGAAGACTATGAATGCTCCTCTTCTATTTGTGTTTTCTTAAAATTAGTAGGTGTGGTCATGTAATAGGGAATTAAAGGAAAACTATTGTGTGTATAAAGTTTTTTTTTTTTTTTTTAAAAACAGTTAAAATGAAAAGTACTTGGGACAGGCATATAGGACTGGTAATTCCTACCTCCCAATATTGTTTCTGTGAGGAGCACCAGCCCAAAGCAAACTGATTCTGCCAGTCTTCCCCCTGGCTTCAGCGCTATATTTAATAAAGGACTAGTCCAGGACTAATCTGGCAAATTAAAACTGTGTGTGCTGTAGCTCCTTAATGTTATTAAAAATAGATAATTAGCAGAACCATTGCTAATCAAGGTAAATAAAATCACTTAAACGATTACCAGATCCAGTCAACAACTGCTCCAATGGTTTTGAAATTGTCAGGCTAGATAGCATGGAAACCTTCAAAATGGTGTATTTCATTATCAATGTGGAGCATGCAGCTTAAAACCAGCTACTCCCACATACAGTAAGATTACATACCCTGGCAGAACTTAACACTTCAGAGAAAATGAATGATAACACAAAACCTTTTTTTTTTTACTCATGGTTAGTGGTTGGCTGAAGCCATTATTTGTCATACAACTGTATTTACACTTTTTAAATCATAATCACAATACAAACTGCCCAAATGACCATGATCAAAAGTTTACAGTTTAAGAATCAATATTCTTAATAATATATATATATATATATATATATATATATATATTCAATATCTACAGCAATATAAAGTGATGGATCTGGAATGGCTATCTGCACAAAATACTTCAAGCTGTCATTGATGTTAAAGGGGACAATACACACTATTAAGAACTGGGGCATGAAAACTTTTGATCAGGGTCATTTGTGTAGTTTGTGTTGTGATTATGATTTAAAAATTTTTTTTTTTAAATTAGAAGCACAACTGTAAATGCAGAATTTCGGACCCTAGTATCACCCTTATTGGGTACTGTATTGTAAAAACATTCAGAGGACATAAAATGATTCTGGTTGTTACACTTTAGTTAAAAATTATATTTGTCGTTGGCAATAATGATCCTACTGTCATGTTTTCCTGTTAGCTGCAATGCATTAATATTCATTTTGTTTATTTTTTTATGTTTGTTTTTCCCAGTGTTCCGAATGCTGATAGCTCAGGTTCTTGACAAAGGAGAAACCATGCTGCCAGATGCCTTGTCTTCAGAGATCATTACTGTGTTCCAATACTATGACTTCTTTAGCAGCCATGATATCTGTGAAATTGATGAGTATTTGCTTCAGCTGGCTAAGGAAGGTAAACAGATCTAAAATGTGCATGTCCTTGCTGCTTTCAAAAATATATGACCAGGTAAATCAAAGTATCCATACTGCAATTCAGTTAATAAGGAATGCTGCTTCACTAGTGTACAGTATATGGGTAATCCATTGATATTGCACATTGAATTGGATTCCTTAACTAAAAGTAGTTGGCCTTTACCCTACCAAATATATCTAGTTAAGCTAAAGAGGCAAGAGGGCTTGACTAGTGGATTTGAGGGCATATAAACTGTTTGAATAGTATTGGATATTCCTACCTCCTAATCTTTGATTTTTTTGATGCAGCAACCAATCAGATGAAACATTTTTTTCAAATCTATTGCTATTAGAAAACATTTATTTAACATCTGGTTTTCATTTGAAGGGAAAGTGCACCCCTCAAATGAAAAGTTGTATATAGGTAAATCATCTCCTAAATCCCTGAACTACAATAGTAGGAATGTTTAGAAATGAAAGACTAATGGATGTGATGGATGACATCACAGCCAGTGACTAAATGCTATTCCCCTAGCTGAGCATGTGCAAGCTTGTAAAAGAGTTTGGAGAGGAGGAGGAAACCTTTTAAGAGGCAGAGGGAAGGTGAAAAGAACATTTTGTTGCTTTACAATTTAGTCCAAAATCTGTCAGCTTCATTTGAGGGGTAAACCTGCCCTTTAACCCTCCTGAGATGTTATGCAGACATTAGATGGATGCTTGCATGAATTGAACTATGCTACGTTTGTGCATTTAAATTCAGTCAGTGATATTTGCAGCACCAACAATTGCTGACATAGCACATTTTAGGCTTAGCATTACTGTAGTGATATATTGTACACTGCATAAAGGCTGCATGACACAGTGACCTATATACTATATTACCCAGGAGTTAGGAGAGCAGTGGTGTAAATAGGAATCACTGGGCCCCCCCCAGGAAAACTGGGGGCCCTATCTGTGCTTTATCCACAGTGGTTATATGGGAGGAGGCTATATTATTGAAAAAGATTAGAGGTTGGGGCCCCCCTGCTCCGCTGGTAGTTACGCCCGAGTACTCCCAGATACCTCTCTGATTTTGAACAGTTGCAGTGAGCTGTCAAAAAGGCGCTCCAGCAATGGGTGACAGCTCTTCATCCGTCCATGTCACCATCACTCCTCCCATCTCTTACGTAGGCATATACATGGGGAGAATATTGGAGGAGCTATCAGAGAGATGCTATACACATTTCTAAATCATATACTTTTGCCCTTTTATTAAACAAAATTTATATTTACGGTAGTAACTTAGTCTCCTATCTAAACATTTGCATAGTATTCCTTTTAAGATTTCAATTAAAATAAAGAAAATCTTTTTTTATCTTCATATTACAGCTTCCTCTATGGATACATCTTTACTGAAAAAAGTGGCCGATTTATCCCTATTCAGTCAGCCGCCCAGACAGGAAATTCTTACAGCCCTGGCCTTGCTGCTTACTGAAAATGACAGTAGTGTCAGTCAAGCTCTGACTATGCTCTCTTCCGCTGCATCCAAATCCGATCAATTCAGAGAAAAGGTGGGCAGAATATATATATATAAAAAAATGTATTTATCAGATTGTTCTCAAAATTGTATACAACATATCACATTTCATATATTCACTTAATTTAAACATCTGATCTTACAAATTATTTTTATTTAGAACTGTGCAATAGAAACATGAGCAATATATTTAATTTATAAGAAGATTAAAGGGCATCTATTATGGAAAATTTTTTTAGTTTGCTTATTACTATTAATTCTTCCCAACTATCACTATCACCTATTTTTTAAGATATTCAATCTTATTATCATAAACTCTTCTGCTGTGTCCAGTTTAGTTATAACGTGAATGGTGACAGTTGGTATGCGTGATTTCATGGTGGCAAAAGCTACAAAGCAAGTACTGGACTGATGCAGCAACACACACCTCAGAGTGCTACTTTAAGTATTTAACTTTTTGATGCAAAGTCATTTTTTCAGTATAATTTACAGATGGAACACAGGAAGAGTCCACCCATGCCCTGTCCAAACTCTACCTATTCCCATAAATGGTATTGTTACCTACCCAACTACCTTCTAAAACCAGAACAACTAGGAGTTTTGTGTGTATATTTACCATGCCATAGATTATTTCTACTCCATATTTTACATAATTATGTATCCCATTACAAAGGCTTTGTGTTAAATTAAATTTTTAGAAAAGAGGTTTTGTTTAAATCTATATATGGGTGATTTTAATTCCATCAGACAGCAGTATATATGTTGGTAAATATAGGGGAACTGCCAAGTCAACGGCCACTGAAAGAATAATTTTCCAAGATATAGCAAAATTATAAGAATACAATCCACTATGCAATGTGAGGGGAAAATGAGCATGCTTGTGTAATATAAATTATTATGGCACAGTTACTAAAGAAAGAAATACTTTGTTCACAGGCTCTACTGTTTTACTGCAAGGCACTTACTCAGCCCAAAGTTCCCCTGCAAAAGGCTGCATGCATGGCTCTCCGATGTCTTCAGGTAAGTACTATGTAATGAGGCATCTCAGGCATTTTGTTATTGGAGATTTTTTAACAGAGGACAGAATTTCAGTACTTTTTTTTTTGCCAAAGAGACACAAGACGCAATACACAATCACAGAGTCTGAGGATATAATTATAGAAGATAATACACACTCACAGAGTCTGAGGATATAATTATAGAAGACAATACACACCCACAGAGTTGGGGGGTTAAGTATAGAAGCAATCAACACTCACAGAGTTGGGGGGTATAAGTATAGAAGACAATACACACTCACAGAGTTGGGGGGTATAAGTATAGAAGACAATACACACTCACAGAGTTGGGGGGTAAGTATAGAAGACAATACACACTCACAGAGTTGGGGGTATAAGTATAGAAGACAATACACACTCACAAAGTTGGGGGGTATAAGTATAGAAGACTATAACACCATCACGAGTTGGGGGTATAAGTATAAGAAGACATACACAATCACAGAGTTGGGGGGTATAGTATAGAAGACAATACACACTCACAGAGTTGGGGGTATAAGTATAGAAGACATATACACAATCACAGAGTTGGGGGTATAAGTATAGAAACAATACACAATCACAGAGTTGGGGGGTATAAGATAAAATACATACACAATCACAGAGTTGGGGGGTATAAGTATAAAACAATACACAATCACAGAGTTGGGGGGTATAAGTATAGAAAACATACACACATCACAGAGTTGGGGGGTATAAGTATAGAAGACATACACACTCCAGAGTTGGGGGGTATAAGTATAGAAGACTAACACAATCACAGAGTTGGGATTATATAGAAGACAATCACACTCACAGAGTTGGGGGTATAAGTTTAGAAGACAATACACACTCACAGGTTGGGGGTATAAGTATAGAAGACAATACACACTCACAGAGTTGGGGGTATAAGTATAGAAGACAATACACACCACAGAGTTGGGGGTATAATTATAGAAGACAATACACACTCACGAGTTGGGGGGTATAAGTATAAAGACAATACACACTCACAGAGTTGGGGGGTATAAGTATAGAAGACAATACACACTCACAGAGTTGGGGGTATAAGTATAGAAGACAATACACACTCACAGAGTTGGGGGTATAAGTATAGAAGACAATACACACTCACAGAGTTGGGGGTATAAGTATAGAAGACAATACACACTCACAGAGTTGGGGGGTATAAGTATAGAAGACTATACACAATCACAGAGTTGGGGGGTATAAGTATAAGAAGCATACCAATCACAGAGTTGGGGTATAAGTATAGAGACATCACATCACAGAGTTGGGGGGTATAAGTACAGAAGACAATACACAATTGTAGAGTTGGGGGTATAGGTATAGAAGATAATACACAATCACAGAGTTGGGGGGTATAAGTATAGAAGACTATACACAATCACAGAGTTGGGGGGTATAAGCATAAAATACAATACACAATCACAGAGTTGGGGGGTATAAGTATAGAAGACAATGCACAATCACAGAGTTGGGGGGTATAAGTATAGAAGACAATACACACTCACAGAGTTGGAGGGTATAAGTATAGAAGACAATACACACTCACAGAGTTGGAGGGTATAAGTATAGAAGACAATGCACAATCACAGAGTTGGGGCGTATAGAATTTTGATCTTGGGGTGGACATGCCCTTTAAATCAAACAACCAGAAAAAAATGACCTGATTATTTTCTTCCATAAAAGCTTTGTTGTTTCTAACATGTAAAGATGGAATATGTAAGTGTAACAAACAATCAAGACCCATATAAATGAGCTGACATTGTCATCTCTTTTGAAAAATGCCATGGGTCATTTCCTATAGAGGAAAATAAGACATTTAAATGCAGCTAGTGTTAACTTCTTGTTGCGGTTTTTTTTTCCATTGTGCTCATGCTTGGCATACGTCAGTTTAAAATGACATGTTTTGTACCAGCAAATTTATGCTTGTACAGTGCCCCATATGACATGGCCCTAGGGTTGCCACCTGTCCAGATTTCGACACCTGGAAATTATGTCTTCTGCCCAGTTGCCAGTTAGCTTTGCAAGGTTTGTTTACCCAGAGGTGCACAGGCTCATTTCTCTTGGTCCCTCCACGCACTAATTCTGCTTTCCTAACAAAACACCTCATGTGTAACTATCCATTGCAACCCATATGATACAAAATAAGAGATCATTTGTGTGCATGCGATCTTATCATCCTAGCACTTGATCTTATTTAGCTTGTCTGCCTTTTTTTTTTTTTTTTAAATGATGCTGCTACACAATGAAAAAATATATATATTACATTAAAATGTAATACATATTATATATACATATTTGATAGCAATCACTATCAACTGAATGTAAGAAACATAATTTGATTGAAAGAATTTGAATTAATCTACAAAAAATATGGTTACCTTTAGTGAGTTTTTAAGGCACAGCCTTGTTTGCCAAAAATTGCTGTCATCTAAATATTCAATTATGTCTTAATTAGGCTTATGTTAAGACTAAAAGGTCAGTAATGTTAAAATACAAAACAAAGTTTACAATTTATGAGAAAAACACTGAGGCTTAAAAGAATGTATGTTAATTCACAGACAATTACTTTACTGCTTTAGGCAAGTTCCCCTATATGTGTTTACAGTGTTCCTAAAAGAGTGGAGGAAAGATGGTGAGAAACATTTCACAACCTCTGGCTTGGCTAGAGGTGCTGGATGTACATTGCTTAAATTGCTCAAAGGTGTGTAGCACCTTCTCAATCTGAGTCATGTACCCAATCTAGAGAATGGAAGGAGAGCACTCAAATATGATACAAAATCTCACACAGCATTAAAAATGCTGAACAAATACAAAACGAAAAACTTTGCACACTGAATAACCTGCTACTGGGAGGGATTTACTCTGAGATTCATGGAATATTTTAAAACCAGCTCATCTTTCTAGTCATGTGTGATTTAGAAAACTCATAAGAACATGACTATGAATGAGGCTATAGCTCTACAGATGTCATCAAAAAGAGGGTTTTTACATTCCACAGCACCAATCTATACTACAATATAGTACCAAGTATAGCATGGGGATGATTCCTAAATTAATTGTCTGGCAATCGGTCTACATCAATTATTATTGATGATTAAATTCCCATGGTTATCCTACATAAACGTGAAAAACTTGTTTAACCAATGACCTACATTGATATGTGTAGGGAGTTGTCAACTGTCCAAGAGATAAACAGGGGTAGTAATAATAATGTGTCCCTGATCTATTGGGCTCTGGTAATTTGTCTCAAAGTCTAAAGGTGCCCATACATCTATGAAATTTTACTTACCGGACCGAGCGCTCATGCGATGTTCCTTCGATCCTGCCGGAACCGCTTCTCCCGATCTTACATTCGACCGACATGCGATCGCAAAATGAATGGGATTTTGCAATCGCATGTCGGTCAAATATACGATCGGGAGAAGCAGTTTCGGCAGCATCAATGAACATCGCATGAGCGCTCGGTCGCGTAAGTAAAATCTCATAGATGTATGGTCACCTTTATTGTGTAACCTTTACTCGGATAAAAGGTTTTATAGCTGACCATATAGAACTGATATGTTCATACAAAAAGTAATTCACTTTATCCCACTGTTAACATTGCATAGCCATATATCCAAAACACCTATAATATTATATATGGTAAGAGTCAAGTCCGTGCATTACAACATATAGCACACCTCAAATTCAGCCCCTTGAACGTCTGTTCTGGCATTTTCCAATACTGTTATCTCCTCTGTATGTGTAACAGGGTGGAGATTGTGCAAGGTACCAGTAGGTTCCAGTATCCTGTAACATTGGCCATACACCTTATCAATATTTCACAAATCTCATCAGATCCAAAGTGATTAGTCTATTATCAGCAAGGTGTATGGGCCACAAATAACCAACCATGCCAACATCAAGGCCAGTACAGATAGAAATGTTCCGTTGTTCTGTATAGGCCATCTTTCTTGGGTAGAGGAAGCTGATACAATCAATATATGTATGGAGACTCGACTGACTGTCTCTGTATGAATTTCAGTTGCATGTGTACGTGGGCCTTCACTATTCTGTTTATTACCACCCCAACTGAAAATGTACTGGTCATGCCAGTAGAGGCAAACAAGCCCATTGAACTAAAGGTAAAACGTATAAAGGAGCTTGGGAGGAAGAATAGTGTTTGCATATTATAACTCAACCCCCATTATTTAACCCTTACAGGACCTTTTCCTTTACAGTTAGCTATGTTTTACCTATCCACATGCTTATTTTATGCTAATATAGCTGTTGTTTGTATTATTTATTTAGTTACCCAACAGGACCTTATATGCACATACCCATTTTTTAGTGCAGGAACGTGTCCGTTAAGGTTTGTCCGTGGCTGGCACTAACTACAAAACTTTATAGCTAAAGGCTTGTGCTGTTTTCAGTTGATAGTTTCTTGTTTCTTTGCTTAGTTCTTCTTTTGTCTGCTTATTTCCTGATGGCGATGGCAAGTATCCACATGCCTCTCTTGCACATGGATAAAAAAAAAACAACCTTTAGTATTAACAGTGTAGCTTACAGAGAGATGTCATGCCACCCTGTGCAAAAAGGATTTTCAAATAATACAGGCTTAACCTGGCTTACATGATCTTATCAAATATTTTCAGAGGCAAATGTGTTTATACAAATATTTTCTGAAAAATATTATTTAGCAACCAGCACACTGAATTGCCACTTTTCACTTCTCCTAAGTATATCTGCTTCTTGCTGTTAGTGTAGTCTTTGTATTAGAATAGTAGCAGTTCTGTATTTATATTTGACATTACACCACTTAACTTCTCCTTTCCTTTAAATCCTTTCTTCCACCATTTTGCACGTCACATTTTCCCCATTATCTTTTATTCTTCCTGTTTTTCTCCTGCCTTTAACCTATTGTTTCTTTTCTGCTTCTTTTGCAATCATATAAACTCCCCTTCAATATGGTACAGCGGTTCTTACCTGCGGCGCTCCCCAGACGGATTATGCTTTATACAAAAAGTGGATCGGGAAATCCGGTTTGGGGAGCATCACAGTTAAGTTACTAGTGTAAGAACACCTTTAAAGGCTATGTCCAGTAAGTATGTTTCTACCTGATTTACTGAAAAACAGGAGGTAAATGCACTATCTCTTACCTCCCGTTCTTCAGTAAATCTTCCAGGAAAGGAGGAGACACTTACCCGTGGACCCGCACCAGCGCTGAAATCCCCGGGGATTTCAGCACTGATGCGGGTGCGCGGGTAAGATGCATGGTGGAGAGTATTATGACTTATTGTCTATTAGCTTGGTATAATAATTGTACTGTGGCTGAGAGGAAAATCCTGCAAAGAGTTATTGAGACAGCCAGTGGCGGCTCCAGCTTCAGAATTTTCCAGGGGCACAAAATGGGCACAAAGGCTAACAAATGGGGCACATTAAAAAAACACCAATAATCTATGTCAGTATAATGTAAGGTGTACAGCTATTACACACCTTACAGTGTGTGAGAGAGATAGCAGAGATAGATAGATAGATAGATAGATAGATAGATAGATAGATAGATAGATAGATAGATAGATAGATAGATATGGAGATGATAGATAGATAGATAGTAGATAAATAGATAGATATGGAGATGGTAGGTAGATAGATAGATAGATAGATAGATAGATAGATAAATATGGAGATAGACAGACACAGACAGACAGACAGACAGACATATAGACAGACAGATAGATAGACAGATAGATAATATGGAGATAGATATATAGACACATAGATAAATATGGTATATAGATAGATATGGTATGTAAATAAACAGATAGATATGGAGATAGATTGGTAGATAGGGAGGGAGATGATCGTGCGTATTAATGAAACATATGCGCGATCAGCTGTTTAAAAGACCGGACCCGAACTTCCGGTTCAGTTCTGGAAGTTCGGGTCTGGTCTTTTAAACAGCTGATTGCCCATATGTTTTATTCATACGTGCGATCAGCTGTTTAAAACAGCTGACCGTGGCAGGGATCTTGGATAGGGGAGGGGGTCGGGGGCCCGGCCTCCATTCTTGTGGGGGGCCCCAGGCCCCTGCAGGTACGCCCCTGTCCAACCCCCGATTGTCTTCCCACATTTTTGTTAACTGTAAGTAAAGTGAACATGTTGTTACTGGGGGGGCTTCTTCACTAACTAAAACTAAGTAAAGTCAATATAAACACACTGGGGTTTGTTATTGGCTACTCCCCCCAGCTGTCCCAGCTAAACTTTAACTTTAGGCTGCTCCCCCTTACTATATTATTCATGTCATTGCACCAACCGCCTAGCCCGTTCTTTAATGCAATTTGAGATCACAAAATAAATGGGTCAGATAGGAACATCTCAAGATAAAAATCGCTGCTTCTATAATGTGGTCTTTAGACATTAGATTGATTTCTCAAATCTATCTAATATCTGCCTGTGTATGGCCAGTTTTAGGCTTTGTGCTTCTATCAATACAAACTGTGCAGTGATGAGTCATAGCTCCACCCCTTTATGCAAATAGCTAGTGATGTCATAACTGTTATAACTGTCAGTAGGTCTTAATTAAAAAAAAAAGAGTTGGGCAGCACGGTGGCTCAGTGGTTAGCACTGTTGCCTTTGCAGCGTGGAGACCTGGGTTCAAATCCACCCTTGGACACGTCTGCAAGGAGTTAGTATGTTCTCCCTGTGCCTGCGTGGGTTTCCTCCGGGCACTCCGGTTTCCCCCACAATCACAAAAACATGCTGATAGGATGTTTGAAATCATAACACAAATTGCTTAGTGAGCTATGTATCCACAGGTGGTGCATATAGGTTTTTCTATAACAGATGCTGCAACTACCCCTGGCTGGAATATAACTGTGAGGTCCTCACCCTTGGTAAAAGCTAAGGAACAAGGAAGTGGAGCGGAGGGAAATTGAGTATAATTGTCCTTTAAGGTTAGTACACACGTGTGTTTGGGGGTCCCGACCTGCGACGCACAGTGTGTACGAACAAAATTTCAGGCGATAATCGGCCCGTGTATGGGCACTTTAATAATTAAGTTTGCCCACTGGTATAATCATGTTTGCTCACAGTAACTGGTATAATTTAGTTTGCCCACAGTGAATGGTACAATCAAATTTGCCCATGACTGGTACATACCTAAAGTCCAGCTATTTTTCCCTTTTAATTACTTCTCTTTCGGGGCGCACCATTTCTCTTGTATGTGAGTCACACCATTATGTGTATGATAAATGGTGTGACCCAGAAGAGAAGTACTTAAAAGGAAAAATAACTGTAACTAGGAAATCCGGCCTTGCTCACAAGTCACATCCAACATAATAGGAAAAGAAAAATGGGACAGAATTCCAGGGGGGATGACCCACCTTGCCCCTATGTGTGGACGCCCATGAGTATAAGTGTTTCTGGGGTTGGGGGCTGTTGCATGGGAAAAAAGCATTTTAATTTCTGGGGTGGACTTTTGCCCTTTGTCTATTAGACCCCCTCACACACACATTGCTCTGCTCTCAATACAGACTAGCAGCTAACTTTTTATTTCAAGTTAACTCTGTGCTGCCGTGGCTGACAGTCTGGTAAATGTGCATGGGGGGGGGGGGGCTCGCTGTCCAGCTAAACTTTAACTTTAGGCTGCTCCCCCTTACTAATTATTTCATGTCATTGCACCAACGCCTAGCCCGTTCTTTAATGCAATTTGAGATCACAAAATAAATGGTCAGATAGGAACATCTCAAGATAAAAATCGCTGCTTCTATAATGTGGGCTTTAGACATTAGATTGATTTCTCAAATCTATCTATATCTGCCTGTGTATGGCCAGTTTTAGGCTTTGTGCTTCTATCAATACAAACTGTGCAGTGATGAGTCATAGCTCCACCCCTTATGCAAATAGCTAGTGTGTCATAACTGTTATAACTGTTAGTAGGTTAATAAAAATAAAAGGTAGAATAGTTGGGAGCACGGTGGCTTAGTGGTTAGCACTGATGCCTTTGTGCAGCGTGGAGACCGGGTTCAAATCCACCCTTGGACACGTCTGCAAGGAGTTAGTATGTTCTCCCTGTGCCTGCGTGGGTTTCCTCGGGCACTCCGGTTTCCCCCACAATCACAAAAACATGCTGATAGGATGTTTGAAATCATAACACAAATTGCTTAGTGAGCTATGTATCCACAGGTGGTGCATATAGGTTTTTCTATAACAGATGCTGCAACTACCCCTGGCTGGAATATAACTGTGAGGTGAAGCTACAGATAATAAGAGGAGATCAACCATAAAAGGTCAAGTCCGCTTCATAGGCCATAATGGGGGAAATAAATTAACATAAGATGCTTTGATTGTTATATAAACATGATAAAGTGTATATCAAAGAATATCCACGCTAACGGGCTGTAAATTGCCTCTAGTCACACTGCTTGCCCTGTCCAGGCAACAACATAACTGAAGAGAAGAAGGATGCAGATGCTAGGATACAGATGCTAAGTTACAGATGCTTAATGGAAGGACTTAGACTGCAACACCGAAGGTAATTGCAAAAATGGCTGATAACACACAACATGTTTCGGACACAATGGTCCTTTTTCAAGTGCGAGACACTAAGTCCTTCCATGAAGCATCTGCATCCTTCTTCTCTGCATGTATAACTGTTCACCCTTAAAACAAAAAACTGGTGACTTGTCAGTTATTTGCTCACAAGGCCAACTGCTATATTTAACAGTTTATTACAGGCTTTTGTAACCTAGCAACCTACCTATCTATTCCTGTTGCAGTCATGCCTTAAAGGACAATTATACTCACCTTCCCTCCGCTCCTCTTCCTTGTTCCTTAGCTTTTACCAAGGGTGAGGACCTGAACCGCTAAGTCCTCACCCCTGGGTTCGCGCAGCCAACAGCAGTCTCTCAGAGCAACGCTGCTCTGGTAGGCTCCACCCCTCTGCAACAAGCGTGCCTTCCTATTGGCCTCGTCGCCGACGGGGAGGGGGGGGCGGAGCCTACCAGAGCAGCGTTGCTCTGAAAACTATGCTTGTAGGCTGCGCGAACCCAGGGGTGAGGACTTAGCGGTTCAGGTCCTCACCCTGGTAAGCTAAGGAACAAGGAAGAGGAGCGGAGGGAAATGAGTAAATTGTCCTTTAGGTTAGTACACAAGTGTGTTTGGGGGTCCCGACCTGCGACGCACAGTGTGTACGAACAATATTTCAGGCGATAATCGGCCCGTGTATGGGCACTTTAATATTAAGTTTGCCCACTGGATAATCAGTTTGCTCACAGTAACTGGTATAATTTAGTTTGCCCACAGTGAATGGTACAATCAAATTTGCCCATGACTGGTACATACCTAAAGTCCAGCTATTTTTCCCTTTATTACTTCTCTTTCGGGGCGCACCATTTCTCTTGTATGTGGTCACACCATTATTGTGATGATAAATGGTGTGACCCAGAAGAGAAGTACTTAAAAGGAAAAATAACTGTAACTAGGAAATCCGGCCTTGCTCACAAGTCACATCCAACATAAAGGAAAAGAAAAATGGGACAGAATTCCAGGGGGGATGACCCACCTTGCCCATGTGTGGACGCCCATGAGTATAAGTGTTTCTGGGGTTGGGGGCTGTTGCATGGGAAAAAAGCATTTAATTTTGGGGTGGACTTTTGCCCTTTGTCTATTAGACCCCCTCACACACACATTGCTCTGCTCTCAATACAGACTAGCAGCTAACTTTATTTAAAGTTAACTCTGTGCTGCGTGGGCTGACAGTCTGGTAAATGGCATGGGGGGGGGGGGCTATATTCTCATTTACCATACTGTCAGCCGAGGCATCACAGAGTTATCTTTAAAGAGAGAGAGCAGCAGTGTCTCCCACATGCAAGGGCACTGACCTCTCCTTCATTAATGCTCCGCTCTCCCTGTTTCTTCATCCCTGCTTTCCTACCAGCCGGCTGTGCAGAGAACTTCCTCTCAGTAACTTCAGACACAGACAGGAGCCGCGGAGGATGTTCCCGCCCTGTGCCCCAGGATTCTTCCACAGTTCCTCATAGATTCTACTGGACGGGCAGTGTCACTGACAGGTCTTTGCATAGAGGAATTTTCGGTCTTTAAAAAACTTTATGGAGACTTACACTGCCCGGACGTTATATACAGTGACAATGCCGGAACACAGTAGGGGTGCCGGGACACCGGGAAAAGCACCCAAAACTGGCAAAATTGGGATGGTTGTGAGCATCAACACAATGGAAAGCCAGTATGCTTTGGAACTTAAAAGGGGGGCACTGGGGGGGGGCACTGCATCTGTCAACTGGGGCACATGCCCCATTGTGCTTCAGTGTAGCGCCGCCACTAAAGACAGCCCAGTGTATTATAGGCTGTGAACTGCCAACATTAGAAGAGATATATAAAAACCGTTGTGGTAGGAAATTGACAGCTATTAGGGGAGATGTTACTCATCCAAGCAATTCTCTTTTTACATTTTTACCATCAGGGATAAGGATGAGTTCTATTCTGGCACGGACAACTAGGTTTAAAAATGTTTTTTTCCCCACGGCTATAAGATTATTTAATACTGGACTGATATGTGGATCACACTGTGGATTAGTGTAATAATGTACTGTTTAATTATTTATTATTGTTATTCTTTTAATGTATGTTGTACATTTTGTATGAAATTTTGTTGTGTATATTGCACAGTGACAATAAAGAGTTTATTATTATTCCAAATGAGACCTTACCAATGCTTTCTAAAGCATTTTTCTTCCTTGAATCCATACCCTTCATACCCCTCTATACACAATGTCATGCTGGCTCTAGTTGTTGCATTGCTTGCTACCTTTTAGTTTATCCACCAAAACCCCAAGATCCTTTTCCAACAGGGATTCACTTAACACAAAGCCATTTTTACTAGCACAAGGATTTTTAAATTCCAAAATACATCACCTTATATGTATCAACAATGAATCTCATCTGCCCGATTTGATAATCTATCTAGATCCACCTGCAATGATTGCACATCCTCCGAAGCTTTCAGTGGTTGACAGAAACCTTGCTGACAATACCCACTTCCAAATCATCAATAAACAGATTAAATAGAATAGTATAGGGAAGATCATTTGGCACTGCCCCATACTCTAGCAATTGCAGCCATCTCCAGGTCCTTTTTGTGCAGTATGAGTCATGCATATTAATAGCAACTCGGCATTTAGCAATATTATCCCAATACAAATGGCCAGTGCACACAGGGATAGAGGTTGCAGAGCCAGAAGACGTTTTACAGACTGCTTGCTTCCTGCTTGCCATCTAGTGTTTACTATCCATTTTCCCATATGTCATCACAGAAAGCATTGCCAACATATAATGATGGGGTAGCTCTGAAATAGCTGCCTTACATTTTTATTTGCCCCCTATCAGCCGTGCTGTCCTAGGCCACTGGCCTAGCGGGAAATCTTGACCTGGGTAAGAGTAATAACCCCAAATTCCCATTTTCTTTTCCCTTTAATGCATAAAGGAGATGCTGCTTAATCATAAATTTAGGCAAATAAGTCTTTTAGAACATGGATAAAAAAAATAACTGTTCACATTTGCTTGCTGTACATCAACTCCAGAGCTTCAGCTGCTGAGAGTTCTATTTGAAAATTATTTTATGAACTATTAACATCTTGTGGACTTTAATGTATAAAGATAATTTTTGTGCATGCGTAACTATTCTTTCTTAACTACTGGGCAATTATACTTTTACTAATTTAAAAAATGGATCCTATATTTTTATGGGTGATTGGATTGAGCATTCATAGATCTTGTTTCCATATGTATGTGAAGTGATCAGGTTTTCGAAGATAAGTGGTAGCGAGAGAATCTATCATTTTCAGATCTCCACTTCTGGCTTCTCTTCCCATTCATATTTGAAAACTGATCACTGGTCACCTGATCATCAGATATGGAAACAGGAGGTGGGAGTAGGAGTATATTTTAAAAATTAGCAATTAAAAAGTTTTTCAAATGTGTATATATATATTAAAAAGTATATTTGCCCTTTAAACTAAATGAGAGACTTTAAAATATAAAATGTTGAAACAAAAATATTTATTATTTAAATTTTCTTGTTTTGCCTTTTAGGCTACAGAAAGCATTAAAATGCTTGTGACTTTATGCCAGTCACAAGATAAAGAGATAAAGAAAGTTGCCACAGACACATTATTATCGCTCGGTAAGTTTTCCCCATGGTTCTTCTAACTATGTGTTACATCCTCCATTTTTTTTGGAAGCACCAAATTTATTTTCACCTTCTATACTATGTCATTATATTTTTTCAACCCAATAAAGATAGAAATATTTTCTGGTGAGAGTTTTTTGTTGTTGTTGTCTGTCTTTTGGGATTACCACAGATATTTCTGCAAGACCAAATGTGTGGTCTATTGAAGTCCATATGGTTAGCCAAAATTTACAGACTTGTGACTTTTCAAAATGGGATAACAATCTAAGTTGCAATATGTGTGTGTACGTAGCCATAGTAACTGCACTTTAGTTGTTTCTGTTAGTAATATTTCTGAAAATTATTTTGGATTCGTATATGGTAGCCAAGGGCTAAACCAGGCTAAGAAATGCTTATGAACATTATTAGCACAATCAGTGGATTGGCCAATAATACTGTAGTATGTATGGCATCCTTTAGGATTTTAAAGTTTTCCTAAAGGGTTAGTGTTTCTCAAATGGTTTTAGGCAGTTACCAAAAGGTTATTTTACAGCTAATATTTGTAAAAGCGACTTGTGTCAGGAGCACACATTTCGGTATTTTGTCCCAACAAACCGGTTGCCACGTTCAACCAGTCAGTTGGGTTGAAATATCATGGGGTGGATATACGAATTGACTGTGGATAACTGAGCGAAATTTCAGTGGTGGTGATGGATTGGCCCGAAATATCAGACAGCGTGTATACAGCCTTAGTATTAAAAGAAAAACACACCTGCTTTGAATTCACTATTAGAATTATGTGTGGGGGGGAAATAGTGGGTTCTTGCGTGACATTTTACTGATCATAGTAAAGAGAACTAAATTGTGGCCAGGTCACATGCTACATACAGTATCGAGAATTTATAAAATAAAATACTGATGTCCTATTTTTTCATTTTTTTCCCTTTTTAAATATGAAGGAGAAGATGGACGACTTGCATACGAAAGACTTTATGAAGCCACTAAGGAAAATCCCAGTACAGGAGATCACTTTAATTCTGGAGTAGCCAGCTTCGCATTCTAACATCAAAGTTGACAGTATTAAGATTCATGTCTGTCTACAGGAGATGCAGAAAAAGCCACATATTGAAAACAATAACCTTTCTAGTATCTATTGACATTTCAGTGGCAATTTTAAGAAGAACTTGAGCTTTGTGCATCAGAATGTTTACACTCTTTTGGTATTTGGTATTTTTCTTAAATAGCATTAAAGTATAGTCATTAACCTAAAAATAACTGGGGGTTTGTGCCTAACAATGGCCAAACCATATGTTCCATGTAGATTGTTGTACTTGCTCTCTACAGAGTATGAGGAATAACTAACTGGTTAGTTGATATAATCTCAAGTAGTCCATGTTTATATCAGTACCCACTCCTCTGTTGTCCTGACCCTGATACTGGCAATAATTTAGAGGCATTAGAAATGACTATGCGATATCCCCAATAATTCAATGATTTTCAGAATTACCACAAAAATAGGAAAGAAACAAGCTGTGATTCTTGTCATACATTAAGCCATATGTGCACTGTGCTCAGCTTAAGCCTTCTACACGGGTTAGATAAAACTAACAATTGCTCCAAACAGGATTTATCTAATGATCCCATATAGACAGTCTGTTTGACAGTAGTTAACAGCATATCTGTAATATGGGGGATGATTGATCGGGAAGTCTGTGGAACTAGAGAACAATGCCCCGTCACTCCAGGCATCCTTAATCCTCTTTACTCGTTGGATAGTCATCCAAAACTATTGTTGTTGGCCCTTAATTTTCTAGCATGTACAGAGCTTAAAGCTGGGTACACACCTATCGATTTTTCCTCCTGACCGACCGTTCGATACTTTCGAACGGTCGGCCAGGAGGAAGGGACTGTCGGTCGCGGCAAAGCAGCCGGTCCGATAGTCGCGCGACCGATCGTGCGGTCCATAGAGGACCCACGATCGGACGAGGTTTTCACCCTGTCCAATCGTCCTTTCGTCCGATTCGGACGAACGGTCGATCGGACATGGGACCTTTCGGATGCTATAATTTCGGTCCGATCGACCGATACACTGAACTATCGGTCGATCGGACCGAAATATCTCATCGTGTGTACCCAGCTTTAGCCTCAGTTGGGTTTTGGGTGTTCTTTTCAACATTCAAAAGCACTACTGAAATGGATTGCCTGCTGACCCGACATTGGTAGGACTACGAACCACCAGACATGCCAGCCTTCATTACCAGCAATATTAAAATAGTTGAAATAATACTTGCACTACACTCCAGTTAGTGTGTTTTTTGACAACCTACTGATCAGGCGTAATGAAGACAATAGCCACAGATTAGGGGAACTAAACTATTCAAAATGGGGATCAAAAACTCCCCTTACACCTGGTTTTACCTTACATTGGGCACATTAGCTAGAAGAAGTTTTTGCTCTTCAACCTGCTTTGGCCTGCTGTGTTAGACCAAGGCCCAATAAATTTGAAGAGGTGCACAACGTGTAATGTTACAATGATTAAGGTGGTACATACCCTTTCTTCAAAATGTATACGTGGCCTCATTAGAACTAGGGGTGCATACTGAGCCATGTTAAATTCTGTTGTCTATCCCAGGCTAAACAGCTGCCTGTCTTGGCCCAGTCCTATGTCAGCAAGATCTGCTGCTACATGTTGAATAGCAATAGTTTTTGTTTATCAAGTAGGATAGTATTCTCACACAGGAAATCGCATTTCGAATTTGCTAAAAGTAGGAAAGTAAAATGCTGATTTCATTCTGTGACCAAAACTTTATTTTGGAAGATAATCTGACCATGCATAACACCTGCTACATCCCAATGGGATTTTGTATTGGAAATTAATTATGGGTGCTATTACAGCTCCCTCTAAATAAATAAAGGGCCAATAGTGATTGTGTTGGTGTATGGCCGCTTCGTTGGCAAAAACAGCTGACAGATTCGCCCAGCAGATCACCAACGAGGTCTGACCGAACGGCCATTTCAACTTATGAAGCAATTATACACGGCACAATAGTCGGCCAAAACTGATGTTTGGCCGACGATTGTGTCACAGATCGCCCCCCGAGATTGCACATGTGTAAGAGGCTTTATTGGTTAATTCTGTTGGTCTCTGTTGTGTCCTTGATCTAAATGGCAGATTCACCCCAAGAATAATGTTTCATACTCATCTTCCCTACCATCCCACCCCCCAAGCCCGAGATCATCATATTTGCTCACCTCCCCATAGTCCCTGAAGCCCAGAAAATGTACCTTTCCCCAATGAACTTCTCCTCCCCAGTCTTTGTCTCCTTTGTAAGCTCTAAAACCTTTTTCAGTGGAGACTCACAGGAATGGAAAAGTGCGTCCGAATCAGACATTGGCCGTGATGTCACCTTTACCTCGTGACTGACTTCTGAAACCCCAAAGAAAACTACCATATCAGATGTTTTTTTGCAGAGAGAAAAGGTAAGTTGTCTGGGCCTCGGGGAATGTAGGAAGGTGAATAAATGGGTGTGGGGGTGGTGTGGGAAAGGTGATTATAAAATATTATTCTTGGAGTGGACATGCCCTTTAATAACCCTTAGACATTTTTTAACATGTTATATGCACATGTTTTGGTCCTATTGCCCAGTTTATAGTATTGTTTATAAAATGATATGCACATGGATCTTCCATACATAGAAAATGTGGTTGAGGGCTTTTTGTTTTTACTTTGCACAGTGAGATATTCTTGCCTAGAATGCACACATAATTATTTTCTTTGTTTACACGGGTATCTCTTAAATGTTTTGTTTATTTATTTTCTCTATGCCATTTAGATAAATATAATGTTTATAGTACAAAATTAAACTAATATTCCTATTAGTAGTATGCCAACATATTACCTTACATGTGAATGGTTCTTATATACTTGGCATTGCTTTACTTATCCTTTGCATTACCCTGGGAAAAGTCTTTAGGACCAAGCTAGTATTACTATTATGTAATGCCGTCCTTTTTCTGCAATCATAAAATATCGCAAGCGCACAATATTTTACAAATTCACCAGTATTTTACAACCTGTGGTATAGAATACTCTTTCAGGGTTATTCAATAAAAGTTCTTATTGTTAAAAATGGTGCTAATTGTGCCCCAACCAATCAGATGTTAGCTTTCAAATGTTAAATATTATCTGATTGGTTGGGGCAAAATTAGCACCATTTTATTGATAAGAACTTTTATTGATTCTCCCTGTATCTTAAAACACTCAGCAGTATTTTACTGCCGTGCAGTGTCAGCTACTGAAATCATATTGCAGTATATATTGCTACAGTCCTAAAAAAAACAAATGATATTTTATAACCGCAACATTACTAATTGTGGTTGTAACGAACCCATGGTATTGGTGATTATACATTATAAGATTATAGATCCCCCGGATATATTAAAAAGATGTTTTACGTCACTGTATTAATTAGTTTATTAATATGTGACCATACAGTGACCCTCTTCCAAATAAGGAAATATAATATGACTGTCCAGTCATTGTCTTTTTTTTTTCTTCTTAAAAACAAATAAATTATGAGGATCTCATCCAAGGATAATTAGTGTTAAGCTATGGTGGTCATGCACTACAAAAGGCTATTGCGATCGTAAACCGACCGAAACTTTGATAGACAGATGTACAATGTTAATTGTACTTAGATGTACCGTACATATTGTTCGACATTCAAATCTCTTGGTGATTAATGTGGTGATTCATTTGGTCTAATGTTGTCTATTGTGAGGTTACATTAAATCAGAAATTCAGAAAATACTACGATCATTTAACCAAATGACTTTCCTGATGTAATTACGCTATGATCTAATGTTGCATAATAAGATTGGGAAACCATTTTTCAGCCAATCAATGGAAATGTCAGATTGTATATAAAATCCGCCTAATGTATGGTTACCTTTAATTATCATCTTGTAGTGGCCTTGATTTATTAAAAATTTAAGCAGATATTTTTCCCATTGTCCTATACAACCTGTGACATCATCCTGATACAAGTATAATGGAGTACTGAAGGAACAATTAAAAATTCCCCTTCCAGCTACATACAGCTATGGGGAAAAGTAGATTCCATAACTGGGTAATTGTTAAGGCTTGGTACACACAAGCAGATATTTTGGGACGGCCTATCGATATTTCATTCGGTTGGCCAAAAATATTGGTGGTATTTTTGTGACCACTGCTGACTGTTCTTTTTTGTCCAAATCAGACGAAAGGATGAATGGGCATCACGGACAATCGCGTGGTTTCCCATGGACCGCACAATGGTCCGGTGAAAAATGCAACGTTTGCTGCGACTGCCTCTATTTTGAAAAATCTGCCCATATGTACCTAGCCTAGAATAAATGTAATTGTTTTGCAGGGAAATAAACTAAACTTACCTTTTTTTTTTACTTTGTCTATTTAAGATCAATAGATATTAAGACACATTTAGCAAAAAATACAGCCAAACCCACTTTCTGCATGTGGTAATGATAGCTGGTGCTGACCAGAAACATGCCAAAAGTAGAACAGTGAACAAACATATTTCAATAAAAGAAAAAAAATCCACACATTAAAATATGTGGCTTGGCACAAAGCTATGTTCAAGGTCAATGCTCAGAAATGGGAATTTGTTTAGAGATTAAGTATAAATGATAATTCAAATTAAAGCTTGTACGTTACTCAAACTAAACTAATGGGGCGATTTACGGGGAGCCGCTACCAGCTTTTTCAGTCTGAAAGCCAAGTTAATCCCTTTGCGCAGACATACCAAGGGTTATCACAGCTTTAAGAGTAATGTTATTAGCATGTAATGTTTAACTAGCATTAAAGATTCCATCCTAAAGATTCTGGATTGGATGTGTTAACCCCAATTTATGATGTACAGGGCTGGGTTTATACATTTTTCTCCCCTAGGCCAGCAAGCTTGTGCTACCCTCGCTTGACACCTATCTAGTTTCACACAAGCAGCATGTTTTCACTTAATTGGGTTTGTTGGGCTGCTCATTGGCACTGACACTGGTCACTGCACTACAGTGTGATTGCATTTGGGGAAACCACACCTTTTAAAGGACAATTATACTCACCTTCCCCTCATTCCTTTCCCCCCATTCCTGCACAGTACCCAGGGTGATGACCTAAAACACTAAGTCCTCACCTCTGGGTACTTTACAAAAGTCCTGCACCACTTACTTGTAATCTCCCTCGGCACTGCGGTCCGATCCACCCCATTGGCACTTTGAGTGACAGGTCGTGAAGCAGCCAATGGGAAGACATGCTCTGCAAGGAGGCATGTCTTCTCCTTGGCTGCCTCCCGGACTGCCACTGACAGTGCCAGTAGGGAGGCTCCGACCGGAGCGACGAGGGAGATTACAAGTAAGTAGTGCAGGACTTTTGTAAAGAAGTGAGGACTTAGCGTTTTAGCTAGTCATCCAACTGGCTTTCTCAATTCAGAATGGCTGAATTCTGAATTGAGAAAGCCAGTCGGATGACTAGTGAAACGTCTTCAAGAACTAAACTTCAAGTCCAGTTGATCTAATTGAATACAACAGATATACCATGACCTGGATGAATGATTATAATTGTCCTTGTGATTGGGCTGTGTGCTGTGCCCAAAAAGCCATCTATTAGCTGCCTTTAAAAATCTTTTTGAGATACCCATGCAACCACCGCAAACCCCCACCCATGTCCCAACCTTTTTTATTAGTAGTATTTAGTGTAGGAGCCAGCAGTGCAATATAAGGGCTAAGCCACACTAACGTGTCTTTTTCCGATGTGCATGCAATTGCATGTTCATTTGCTCTTTGCAATGCAATAAATAAGCCCCCAATGTGAGGTACAAAGCAGATCCATTCACTGCTTCCCCCTATCCCTACATTAGATGGTGACAGTGTAACCAGTTGGAAGATTAGTTACTTTGTTTCTTTTTCAATCCCTTGGCAGGTTAAGACTTTACCAGTTACATTTTACACCTCTCCTTTTTTTTTTTTTTTTTTTTGGATGCCTGGGTTTAGTAGATACATTTAATAGATACATTAAAGGAGATTCAATAAAAGTTCTTATCGTTTAAAATGGTGTTAATTTTGCCCCAACCAATCAGATATTATTTAACATTTGAAAGCTAACATCTGATTGGTTGGGGCAAATCTAGCACCATTAACGATAAGACTTATTGAATAACCCTGTATGTCTCTCTGCTATTACTGCAGTAGCAATTCATGTTTAAGTAAAACAGAGGAATTTATACATGCCACCCCTGTCCCGGTGATACATAGGGAGACACTATCTGCTTGGTAGATCGCCCCATAAGTATTACCCTAAGCACTAAAATTTTAGTAGATTATATAGACTAAAAATTTTATATAAGGTTTTGGTTTTTTTTTTTGAGTTTTTGTTTTTTTACCCATACTTAAATATTATCTATTTTTGTAAATATTAACAAAACTGTACATTATCCTATCACACTACAGACGGTAGCACTTGTCTTATAGAAGTAAAATATTTATAGCTGTGTTCTCTAAACAAGTTTATTAAATTATGCTCATTTAAATTGTATTAACAAACTGTAAAAAGAAAAAAAAAATTGTTCTTTATATTCTTGACTATTAACTTTGATTCAGGGAAAGAATTTTTTAAAAAATATAATAAAATATAATAACTTCAGGTAATTACCATTAAAATAATGTAAGGCTTTTTTAGGCTAGATACACACGAGACAATATTTTGACCAAGCAACAGTTATTTTGGTATTTCAGTCAGTTGGGTTGTAATATAGGCAGTATGGTTTTTGCAGTGATAGTCTTAACCTGACCAAAGTTTGATCGTGTTGGCCGTGTGATTGGTCGTGCTAAAATATCGTCTGTGACCTTTTTTTGCCGCAACCAACTTTATTTTGACACAACTGACCAAAATATTGGCCCTTGTGCACTCAGCCTTAGGAGATTTGTGAGAGACAGATCTAAAAATAGTATGTTGATTGCTAAGACTGACTGATTGAGGAGAACGTTCATCTAATGATTAGTCAGCACCTGAGCAGCATGTTTTATTCTATGGAGATTGGGGGGGGAGTGAGCTAGAGACCCCCACGGCTTCCTGATGTTTTCTAGTAATCCAGCAGGATGACAATGATGGGGGCCACCATACATGTTGGATTGTTAGGCAAAGCGGACATTCATTGGTCAATTAGGCTGACAATTATCTAATGTGTGCACAAGCCTGTAAGGTCTGTACACATGTGCCAATGCAGTCCCGACCTGCGTCGTATGACCGTGTAACAAACCCCCGTTTCGGCTGACTTATTTAATGTATGTGTGTTTGGTTTGGCAAAATTGCCCTTCAGTCATTTATGATCCGCCAGATCAAATCATCAACCAGACCAGACCAAGCTCCCATACATTCAACAATAGGAGGGTGAAATGTCCAATTGGTACATAATCATTCCTCGCGCGTTGGGCCCGCAATCACACATGTTTGAAGCTTTAGACTTGTAAACATTTAAAAGCTGCCTCTGAAATTCCTTTGTAGTTCTACAAATATAACAACTCACACTAGATGTTCATGCACCTTGACTTTGGTTTTAGTATTTTTGATATGGTCAGGGGAAAATGTCTTAATTCTAGCATGTTTTTATTTCTATACAATCAGAAAGGTATCTTGTGTTTTGCTGCTTATTTGTACTGTTCTGCTAATTTAAAACATATTACTTAGTGATATCCATTTTTGACACAACCTATGATATTACATTTTTAGCGTTTAACTAGATATACAGAGTTTTACTATTGAGGGCCTCTGTTGGTTAATTCATTTTAGCTGTTAGTTTATCTGAGATAGAAAGAGTCCAAGTAAAATGTTACCATTTTGAAAGCCCCTGTGAACCCCAAAGCAGTGCAAAGCTAATAATACATGTAGACCATTCCAGCCAGTGTCTTGTACTTTTTGCATGAGGTAGTTCTTATCTTTTTGGACTGGCCTGTGCTCTTGTGCCTTTTTACATTTACTGTATTTGTACTTGGCCTGATTACACGGTGTACAAGTTATAATAAAGAATATTTTTGAAATATGACTATTGCTTATATAATGTGACATTGTCAGTTTTAACAGTAGAGCTTTTGTGTATACACAAAGGCACATAACCAAATTTGCGTACGCAGGAGCCATGGCTGCCCCCATGGCAGTTCCTGCCCTCTGTAAAAAATATGTATTTTCAAATCTGAAGAAATTGTATTTAAGCGTTATTTCTAACATCTCCAGAAGGAAGTCCTGGAATGCATAGGTGGCACAATTTTGTGTAGTTAACATACTTCTTACAGCCTTAAGTCCCATTTCATGAGTGATGTTAGTGTATAGGCTGGTGACATCCATTGTTACCAGCCACACATCCAGACCCTCAGGTAAGGTCACATCTTTAATAATAGAAATCAGGTGCCCCGTATCCCTTAAATAGGTAGAGAGGTTTTGAACAATAGGTTGTAGTTTACTGTCCACAAACCTGCCTAATGGCTCTAATAGTCCACCTCTCATTGAAATAATGGGTCGTCCTGGGGGTCGTTTGGCGTTTTTATGTATTTTAGGTAGCGTGTATATGATAGGACATACGGGGTGTTTCTGATATAGAAATTCCCCCAGGTCTTGGTCAATGATTTGAGCTTGTATTGCCTTAGTTATTCGGGCTTGAATTTGTTTTTGGTAATAGACCGTGGGGTCTCCTTCCAATTTCTCATATACACCCCTGTCACTCAATTGGGTTAGTAGCTCCTGTCGATAATAAGCAAAATCCAATATGACCACTCCTCCACCTTTGTCTGCTGGCCTAATTACAATGGAATTATCCTCCCTTAATGTTTGCAATGCCACCCGTTCCGCACAAGACAAATTATGTACAATCCTAGATCCTCCACTTCCTTGCTGTATCTCGTTCGCCACCACTTGATTAAAGCATTTAAGTTGTGCATTATTGCTTTTTGGTTCAAATTTACTTTTCAACTGTAACCCTCTTATATTGTCCTTAATGGGTTGATTACTGAAAAATTCCCTCAATGCCATCTGCCTGCTGAATTTATACATGTCTTGTCCGCCATTGGGCAGCCATGGCTCCTGCGTACGCAAATTTGGTTAGGTATAATATGAAATGGCTAATATTGTGTCTAAATTTGGAAAACATCTGCTGCTTTATTTAGGTTTATTGACGACCTGTTTTTTATATGGCATGGATCCCGGAATCACTTGACAACATGTATCAGGAACTGAACAGTTAATTCCACCATTAGATTACAATAACTGTAAGTAACAAAACACATTGAATTTCTGGATTTGCATTTTATAGACAGACACAAAAATGGCTTATTCATTATTCCAAAAGGAAACAGACCAGAATACCCTGTTGCACTTTAATAGTGACCACTGAAAAATTCCCTCAATGCCATCTGCCTGCTGAATTTATACATGTCTACCTTGGTTTCAAATAAATTAGGTCTAACCGTAGGCACAAAGGACAAACCTTTTTGAAGTAGCGTCTGTTCTGCGGGGCCGAGTGTTCTACTGGAGAGATTGAAGATCGGAATTAGGTCCGCCTTATTCCGCGGACGCTGGCCTCCCCTCCGCATCGGGTGTCGTCTCCGTCGTCTACGGATGGTTTCCTCCTCTTGCCCCTTGGAGGGTCGCGGCCTAAAAAATCTCTCCGATCCTCAGAGGTATCTGCTCCCCTCTCCACCAAACGCGCGCGTGCTCGTGTGCGCGGTACGTCATTCGGGTCCCACCAATTGGATCTTCCGTGTTATCACGCTGTGCATCAAAATTGACTCAACGGGGTTGGCGTCCTCGTGATTGGCTTCTGGGGCGAGTGGGTACTCTCCCATAATGCCCCTTGAGCCATCCGTAAACTCTGGATTCTTCGTAGTCCGTTTGTACTCTGGACATTTTCTGCCTCTTAAAACGGATTAGGTCAAGTTTGTATGATTCGCTCTGTCCCTTGAATTTATTTAATGCATCCTTGTGTTCATCTAATGTAAGTAAATCTCTCCCTTATATCATTGTGTAAACTTCCTGACTTCTGTTCCACTAAAAAAAATTTTTGTGTGTAACTCTGGCGGATAGTTGTTTTACTTTTAGGGAGTATCTCAGTTATCTTTCATTTAGGAAAACCCGTAGAGATAGATTCTCATTAGACCTTAGGTGGACCGTATTCAAATACCAGATCCACCGTGCTTCCATTGTAGTAGTCTTTGTGACCTATTGCCTCCCCTGCTGGAAATAGGGGGGTCTATTACCATAAATGTAAATTCTTAAAGACTGTAGCCTGCTCTAAAAAGTGTTTGGCACAGGCCTGCTTATGTGGTATGGACCATCTCTCTATGCCGTCGTTAGGCTGAGCGGTGGCCATCTATTTTAATCTGAGGGCCAAAATCTGTCCCTTGCCACATAGACCCAATTTGCAGGGGCAAGTTACAATATAAACTACATGTGTAGTAGTACAGGTGATCCGTGTTTTGAATTGAATAACCTCATTGGTGTGGGGATGCCAATGATTTGCCAGGTACCATATATTTACACGAAAATCATTTTGCCACACTTAACAACAACCCTTGTTTGAATTAATGTGGACAGCCAATTTTTATCCCTTGTTGTTCCCTTAAAATCAGTCTCATTAAATGTGTCATTAAATTTTGTCCTCTCCTGTAGCCCATGATAGGCCGGTTCCGGTAAGACTCTATTAAAAGTTTGATCTGATTTCAGGATATTTCCAATTTTGTAGATACTGGTTTGATCGTTATCCCAAGGCAGAAGTCTGAACTTGCTACCAATAATGGAGCCTGTTGGAGGTGGTGGTGGTCTCATATTGTAGGCAGAGCTTTGTTCTTGATATGGACAGTGCCTTGCCAATAAACCATATGGGTATCCACGATTTTCAAATTTTGCCACATATCTTGAGTTGCATTTCTAAAGTGGCTGGTGATGAGTTATTTCTAATTACCCTTAGAAACTGGGAAATGGGTAGAGAGTTTTTAGTCGTCGTGGGTGGTCACTATTAAAGTGAACAGGTATTCCAGTCTGTTTCCTTTGGAATATGAATAAAGCAATTTTGTGTCCTGTCTATAATATGCAAATCCAGAAATTCAATGTGTTTGTTACTTACAGTTATGTAATCAATGGTGGAATCTAACTCGTTCAGTTCCTGCTACATGTGTCAAGTGATTCCCGGGATCCATGCAGATAAAAACAGGTCGTCAATACCGTAAAATAAAGCAGCAGATGTTTTCCAAATTTAGACACAATATAGCCATTTCAATTTATACATAACCAAATTTGCGTACGCAGGAGCCATGGCTGCCCCCATGACAGTTCCTGCCCTCTGTAAAAAATATGTATTTTCAAATCTGAAGAAATTGTATTTAAGGCGTTATTCTAACATCTCCAGAAGGAAGTCCTGGAATGAATAGGTGGCACATTTTGTAGTTAACATACTTCTTACAGCCTTAAGTCCCATTCATGAGTGATGTTAGTGTATAGGCTGGTGACATCCATTGGTTACCAGCACACATCCAGACCCTCATGTAAGGTCACATCTTTAATAATAGAAATCAGGTGCCCCGTCTCCCTAAATAGGTAGAGAGTTTTGAACATAGGTTGTATTTATGTCCACAAACCGCTAATGGCTCTAATAGTCCACCTCTCATTGAAATAAGGGGTCGTCCTGGGGGTCGTTTGGACGTTTTTATGTATTTTAGGTAGCGTGTATATGATAGGACATACGGGGTGTTTCTGATATGAAATTCCCCAGGTCTTGGTCAATGATTTGACTTTGGATTGCTCTAGTTATTCGGGCTTGAATTTGTTTTTGTAATAGACCGTGGGGTCTCCTTCCATTTCTCATATAGCACCCCTGTCACTCAATTGGGTTAGTAGCTCCTGTCGATAATAAGCAAAATCCAATATGACCACTCCTCCACATTTGTCTGCTGGCCTAATTACAATGGAATTATCCTCCCTTAATGTTTGCAATGCACCCGTTCCGCACAAGACAAATTATGTACATCCTCATCCTCCACTCCTTGCTGTATCTCGTTCGCCACCACTTGATTAAAGCATTTAAGTTGTGCATTATTGCTTTTTGGTTCAAATTACTTTTCACAACTGTAACTCCCTCTATATCTGTCGCTTAATGGGTTGATTATGAAAAATCCCTCAATGCCATCTGCCTGCTGAATTTATACATGTCTACCTTGGTTTCAAATAAATTAGGTCTAACCGTAGGCACAAAGGACAAACCTTTTGAAGTAGCGTCGTTCTGCGGGGCCGAGTGTTCTACTGGAGAGATTGAAGATCGGAATTAGGATCCGCCTTATTCGCGCGGACGGGCCTCCCTCGCATCGGGTGTAGTCTCCGTCGTCTACGGAGTGGGTTTCCTCCTCTTGCCCCTTGGAGGGTCGCGCCTAAAAAATCTCTCCGATCCTCAGAGGTATCGGCTCCCTCTCCACCAAACGCGGGCGCGTGCTCGTGTGCGCGGACGTCATTCGGGTTCCCACCAATTGGATCTTCCGTGTTATCACGCTGTCATCAAAAGTGACTCAACGGGGTTGGCGTCCTCGTGATTGGCTTCTGGGGCGATGTGGGTACTCTCCCATAATCCCCTTGACCCTCCGTAAACTCGGATTCTTCGTAGTCCGTTTGTATCTCTGGACATTTTCTGCCTTCTTAAAAGCGGATTAGGTCAAGTTTGTATGATTCCGCTCTGTCCTTGAGATCCACCGTACGCGTCTCATTTACTGCAATTCTGGGGTGATGTCATAAGACTGGGGGGCCGCAGAGTGAGAAAAGAAAAAATGTCTATGCCCGATAAATACATAATTCACCCTTAGAATGGCCCTGCGTTCTAACACAAACGTGTTTGGTAGCCCCGGCTTTTGTATGACCATCTCTATAGATGCCGTCGTGTGTGTATGGCTGAGCGGGTCCAGCTATTCTTATCTGAGGGCCAATCTGTCTTGCCCCATAGACCATTTGCAGGGGGCAATGCAACAATAAAATACAGCAATGAGTAACAAGCAGCATGGTTAAGAGACTGTCGTGGAAAAATCGGAACAAGTGTACTTTTTTGTTTTTCTACGGACACGTGCACGTTCTTTTCACTCACACCACCGTTGACTTCATCATTTTAAAGATCCTATCATCTGTCTCTTTTTGCACTACGATCTTTTTTCCTTCCCCTCTCACATATCGGTTCTCCCAACTCTTACCTCTTCTGTGGCTTTTGTGCTCCCCTGTTAATTTTTCGTCTCACCACTTCTTTCTAGCACTCCGGGACTTCACGTTTTTCCAGTTACTCCATTTTGCCTATTTTGTCCCGATTGAGACACTCCGATCTATGTGCACAAACTAGACGGAGGTTCCCCGATTCAGGCCGCCTCTGCCGGATGCGTCGTCATGCGTTGCCACACCTACGAACGTCTCTCTATGCTTCACAACTATACTCACGACGGAAGACGTGCAAAGGGGCTGATACTTTCATGCGTGTAAGACATTATTAGCTCTGCGAATACAATATATCCATTCATATCATAATCATCTATTTTATATTTACTTCCACTATCGACTAAAAAATTGCCTGTTTATCAGGATTCTGCTCTCCTGCACTTCAGCTTGTTTTGGGGTGTTTTTTATGTATGTCGTATACTTATTACTTTATCTACATTATTGTGTTCACCATGAGTGCAGGTTCATATTGTTACCACTTTGTATACTATTGGGTGTTTGAAATGATCTAGATGAGAGAGCGTAGCATAGTTCTTGTGCGTATATACTCAGCTCAGCATAGCTGAATCGTGTGGAGCAGCGGTGTAAGAGCACCGCCAAGCAGACGCAAGCAGAGAATAAACTGGTATGATGAGGTATGGTAGAAGGATATGAGATTGATTAACAGAGTAGTGTGGATCTCACACGAGATGCGAGATTTGTAAATGGTTCAGCGCATACACGGAAGTAAAAGCAAAAACAAGCACGAGTGCCACGAGTGAACGTGGTGGACAAACTGTTAATAACAAGAATAAAGGTTTGAATAAAAAAAAAGCGTCAAATACCTAAAATAAAGCTAGCAAGTTTGGGCCAAGGAACATAGAACAGGATAGATTAAGCATCATGATTTGGATACAAAACCAAATTGGCGTACGCAGGGACCATGGCTGCCCATCAGGCTCGCCCTCTGTAAAAACAAGTGATTTTCAAATCTGAAAAATTGTATTTAAGCGTTGTTCTAACATCTCCAGAAGGAAGTCCTGGAATGTTTTTGAATTTTGTTAGTAACATACTTCTTACAGCCTTAAGTCCCATTTCATGAGTGATGTTTATAGGCTGTGACATCCATTGTTACCAGCCCACACATCCGGACCCTCAGGTAAGGTCACATCTTTAATAATAGAAATCAGGTGCCCCTATCCCTTAAATAGGTAGAGAGGTTTGAACAATAGGTTGTAGTTTACTGTCCACAAACCTCCTAATGGCTCTAATAGTCCACCTCTCATTGAAATAATGGGTCGTCCTGGGGGTCGTTTGACGTTTTTAGTATTTTAGGTAGCGTGTATATGATAGGACATACGGGGTGTTTCTGATATAGAAATTCCCCCAGGTCTTGGTCAATGATTTGAGCTTGTATTGCCTTAGTTATTCGGGCTTGAATTTGTTTTTGGTAATAGACCGTGGGGTCTCCTTCCAATTTCTCATATACACCCCAGTAACTCAATTGGGTTAGTAGCTCCTGTCGATAAAAGCAAAATCCAATATGACCACTCCTCCACCTTTGTCTGCTGGCCTAATTACGATGGAATTATCCTCCCTTAATGTTTGCAATGCGACCCGTTCCGCACAAGACAAATTATGTACAATTTCCTTGCTGTATCTCGTTCGCCACCACTTGATTAAAGCATTTAAGATGTGCATTATGCTTTTTGTTCAAATTTACTTTCAACTGTAACCCTCTTATATTGTCCTTAATGGGTTGATTACTGAAAAATCCCCTCAATGCCATCTGCCTGCTGAATTTATACATGTCTAACTTGGTTTCAATAAATTAGGTCTAACCGTAGGCACAAAGGACAAACCTTTTGAAGTAGAGTCTGTTCTGCGGGGCCGAGTGTTCTACTGGAGAGATTGAAGATCGGAATTAGGTCCGCCTTATTCTGCGGACGCTGGCCTCCCCTCCGCATCGGGTGTCGTCTCCGTCGTCTACGGATGGTTTCCTCCTCTTGCCCCTTGGAGGGTCGCGCCTAAAAAATCTCTCCGATCCTCAGAGGTATCTGCTCCCCTCTCCACCAAACGCGCTGTGCTCGTGTGCGCGGTACGTCATTCGGGTCCCACCAATTGGATCTTCCGGTTATCACGCTGTGCATCAAAATTGACTCGACGGGGTTGGCGTCCTCGTGGATTGGCTTCTGGGGCGAGTGGGTACTCTCCCATAATGCCCCGTGAGCCCTCCGTAAACTCTGGATTCTTCGTAGTCCGTTTGTACTCTGGACATTTTCTGCCTCTTAAAACGGATTAGGTCAAGTTTGTATGATTCGCTCTGTCCCTTGAATTTATTTAATGCATCCTTGTGTTCATCTAATGTAAGTAAATCTCTGTTTTAGTTCAAATGTTGATAATTTCTTTTCCGCCTCCTCCAACTCCCTGGCCACTTCTTCTACCACCAGAATCATCAATTCCATGGAGCATCGGTTCAATACCTCAGTCCATTTACGGCAGAAATCTATATTGTTACGGCCTATAGCGGGAACATTATTGATGCGGAATCCACGAGGAATTTGTTTGTTCCTATAATAATCAGAAAGGAATAGCCCGTGTAGATCCAGATTAATTTGGTCTATGTGGGCAAGACAGATTAAGAATAGATGGCCACCGCTCAGCCATAACGACGGCATATAGAGATGGTCATACCACAAAGCCTGTGGCCAAACACTTTTAGAGCAGGGCCACAGTCTTAAGGAATTTACATTTATGGGAATAGACCATATTCCTATTTCCAGCAGGGGAGGCAATAGGTCACAAAGACTACTACAATGTGAAGCACGGTGGATCTGGTATTTGAATACGGTCCACCCTAAGGGTCTAAATGAGAATCTATCTCTACGTTGTTTCCTAAATGAAAGATAACTGAGATACTCCCTAAAAGTAAAACAACTATCTGCCAGAGTTACACACAAAATTTTTTTTTTTAGTGGAACAGAAGTCAGGAAGTTTACACAAATGATATAAGGGAAGTAGAATTGGGTGTAGAATGGAGAGGGTAAATGCTTAATAACATTGAAGTAGGACATAGACCTTAATACACAAAATGAATGAAGACGCAGGATATCTTTAACACATGGAAATTTACAATATATTTTTAGATTCACTTAATTTATTCAACACAGACTATGAATTCACTTGATGAAGACGTAATGGTTTTAAATATTATAAAATATGTATAAACACAGAAGGTCTTACTCACTTTATAGAAATGGATCACATTTTTTGTTGATAATATATTTATGCACTAGAGCACTTTAATTGAGATGTTTTAAGATTGGTTCTAGAAAGCACATGTGACATGTTTTAGGGGTGGGACTTATTGCATAAATGTTCACTGATTTGTACACTTAAATGTTGGCTTGAGAAAGGCCTAAGACAAAAGGCCGAAACGTTGCCGTGATATGTGCAATAAAATTGTGTTTTCACAAGACCCTGGAGTGCACCTTGAACCTTCATCTTTGGTATATATTGCATTAGAGGGTGGCACCCGGGCAGGTGTCTAGCTTGGAGTGAGTGCCTGTGTTTTACTATATATACATATATTAAAGGAGTTCTAAACCTTTACGGAGCCCACTAGCGGTTGTACAGCCCCAAACGTGTCCAACATGGATGAACAGAACCACTATGGATATGCGGACCTATGGCAGGTAACCGATGAAGATGCCCAGAGAGTGCTATGGCACAAAACTAATACTGACTTTACAGTTACCACGAACATCAAGGACGTGATGTCTGAGATGCAAGATTAAACAAAAGATCATTGACCTGGATCTACAGGGCTATTCCTTTCTGATTATTATAGGAACAAACAAATTCCTTGTGGATTCCGCATCAATAATGTTCCCGCTATAGGCCGTAACAATATAGATTCTGCCGTAAATGGACTGGGGTATTGAACCGATGCTCCATGGAATTGATGATTCTGGTGGTAGAAGAAGTGGCCAGGGAGTTGGAGGAGGCGGAAAAGAAATATCAACATTGAACTAAAACATAGAGATTTACTTACATTAGATGAACACAAGGATGCATTAATAAATTACTGTTGGCCACGGTTACTTTTGCCGCGACCCACAGTCCTTCCGAATCATTTGAGTTAACTACAGAAAGCACCATGGAATAAATGAAGCAGTTTCTGTGTATATATATATATATAGATAGATAGATAGATAGATAGATAGATAACAAATCAAATTGGTTTAAAATATGACCTGCATATGCCTAGCTTAATTGTAAAGCATTGCACGTTCAGCATTATATAAAGGCCCGTACACACATGCGATTGCAGGCGCGATACGCAACTAATGATTGTGTACGAACGGCCATTTCAGCCGAATAAATGGATGGGCACTTGGTCGGTGTATTCAGTCGGGCATCATTGGTGATCCGCTGGGTCGGATGATCAATGATGCCTGGCTGAGCACCCATACACTTGACAATAGTTGTCCAAAACACCATTTGCCGTGGTTTGGGCCCTGGAATGCACTTATGTAAGGAGCTTAAGAAATAAAAAGTACTTTCAAACCTGGTAATGGAGGCTCCCGTCCTCCCGGATATCTCCACTCTGATTCACCGAAGCCACCCGTGTGCTAGCAGCCGCGGGGTATCTCCTCCCCACAAAGTGTAAATACACTGGAAAAATATAAAGTCTATGATTAAGGGTTCTAATGATTTAGTCTATGATTAAGGGTTCTAATGATTTAGTCTATGATTAAGAGTGGACGCCTGTCCACTGTTTCCTCAGCTAAAGCTCTGGCCAATATGGCTTTTTATAGCGTTTGGAATTAATAAAATGGATTTTAATTGTAACTACAAGGGGTGAGTTACTTGCCTTTGGTTGAAGCTTGCCGTGTGGTGCAGCGGCATTTTTACTTTTTTCCAAGAAATAAAAACCCTTTCTTTGAGATGATAGCTCACTCAGCACATCTGTTACAAAATAAATGTAACATTGTTGCTTTATTGCTATTTACTAATGTTTCTACATTATGTGAACAAAATACACACAGATAAAAGACAAGTGATACATTGTTTTAAATAAACTTAATGCAGCAATAATACAAGGTAGCCTTTTTTCTATATCTGGTACTGTCCTGATGTCCTTTGAAGTTCTTTGTCTGAAAAATTAAGGGCTGAGGAAGCCATGCACATTGCAATGGTTGTCACATATAACATAGCAGATTCCAGTGGAAACTGTTGGTTATATGCATTTACTCTTACATGATCTTCCACCCCAAACACACACGGGAGCTTTTTCAACTGTTTTACAGTTGAAAAAGCTCCCGTGTGTGTTTGGGGTGGAGCGAAACGCGTCCTACCATGTGATGGATTTGTTTTTATCCCTCTTCTCTCCTTTGCACTGTACTCCAGGTCGTAAGTAGGGTAACCCCCATGATGCTTATGGTTTGGACCAATTATGACTATGTGACTATATGACTAACTATTGGTGACTTATAGACTCTGTGTGTGGATATATTCACATAACATTATTCACATTCACTATAGATTTTGAGGAGTTTAGTGGTTTTTTAATTGTTTTTTAATGTATATCCCTGTCAAATAGAATAAAGGATTTTTAGCCTTTCACTATTACAAATATCTTTTGTATTATTGAGTGTTGCAGATCAGATCTCTTTTTCTATCTCTCTATAACACACCAGCAACTCTCCTCACTGCATCCGGCTCTTCTGACCGTCTTCCAGGAGGGACAGTCATGGCAATATGGCTGCAGCCAACAGATTACTGCAACCAACATGTACGATCGTCCTGGCCGAAAATCCATGTGATCATTTCTGCACATTCGAACTATCAGACCAAAATATTGCATTGTGTACACCAGCCTTTAAAACTGCAGTAATAAACATACCTTTAACCATGAGATCAAAAGCTTCATCTGCACACTCTTTATTTTCCCTGTGTTTCTGGATCAATAGCAACTTCAACTTTTGCCTTCTTTGAGGGTTAGCTGGTCATTCCACAATTTTCTTTGGTGGAATTTTTAGTTGGCTAAAAAAAAAAAAAAAAAAGTTTAGGACTCCTTTGTAGGTTTTTTTTTTTCCTTTTAAGGAGTCATCTAAGTGTTAATATACCTCTTTAGACCTTCCAACAAGGTAACCAGTAGCTGATGGCTGAATAATTTTAAGGGTTCTTCTTGGTGCCTCATTTGTTTTATCCACAAAGTAACCTGTGGAACAAATAGAAGAATTCTTAATTATAGAAGCATATGATAAGTTGCAAGACTAAGCCCTAAATTAGCTTTAATACTCCGTCCCATTGCATATCAGCTAAAAGTCACACCATTATACTTTGAGCCCAGCAGCCTTTTGTTCCAAGATACCTACAAGGCAGTTGAGTATGTCAGTGGGCATTATTTTCAGTAAATATCTACTTCACTACAAAATATGAGAAACAGTAGATGCTAGAAGGAAAAATTAGTGGTATTACAACTCTACCGTGAGAAAGTAACTGATTTACATGACAGGAGTTTCCTTTCCCACGGTCATGTTTTTCTGCTGATTTATCTTACAGTCCTTCCACAGTAAAGAATGAACGACTGTGGAACCATTAGGACTAAACATCCAACCCTTCAGAGTTATGATAGTTTGCATTCTCACTAATTGCAACACTTGACACAGCAGCTCATATGACGTTAACTGTTCAAATTGAGTACATAAGAAAATGTTATGAGCTTGGAAAGATAGCAGTATTCTGCACAAAATCTTTAGGTAAAGATGTTAATAGATTTAGTTTTAAAGGATAACTTAAAAAACTTGTACATAAAAGTTAAAATGAGTACTTGGTACAATGATATGGACTGGTAACTCCCACCTCCCAATATAGTTTGTGAGGAGTACCAGATCAAAGAAATCCATTCTGCCAGTCTTCCTCCTGGCTCACAGCACTATCTTTAATAAATGAATTGTCCAGGACTAACCTGGCAATGAACTACTGTTAGTACTGCAGCTCCTTAACCAAATGATAGGGAGGTGGGAATAATCAAATGAACCTGCACCAGGTACTTTACATTGTCAATAAGTAAATTTTTAAAGTATAATTATCCTTTAAATATATTAAGTCAACTATTCTATAAATAAAAAAAATATTAAGGTTTACCAGAGAATCACTCCCATCACCAAGAGGGTGGCAGGATGGTTGTCGTCACTATTATAATGCCATTACAAAAATATCAACCCAGAGGTTAATGGGCTACTATATATTGAGGCAGCATTGACTTGCATACCTTGATAGATACAGAGGCTTATCAGCATCTGATCGTTGCTTTATGGAAGCATTCATTTCTAAGCCTAAGAAGAAATCATAGTCAATATTTATACACTAACAAGGACTACAGAAATAAAGGCATGCCTACAGAAAGGTTTTCAATAAGGATATTCACTGTGATAAGGAGACTGTCGGCTGAGGCCACACTGCATGTGTTTACACTAAAATGCAGATCACTTTAAAAACAGGCTAGCACTTAAAAGCGCATCAGTGTGGCCAAGCCTCAACAGCTAAAGGATAGATAAAACATTACTAGTTTTAAAGCTGCGTTCTTTTGTTTTCACTGGGATGCCAACCACATACCACAAACTGCGAACATAATTCTGCAAGACTAAACATGTTAAACAGCACACGGCATATAAGAAATTAGAACATTGCGTAAGACTATTTCCAAAAAAGGAGATATGGCACAGGTTACTTGCAGCACACCACTGCCAATAAACATTATAGGCTAGCCCATTTTCATGCACACCATGTTTCCAACAGAAAGCAATGACACCATGCAACATTGAAGACTGAAGCCATGGAGTTTGTCTGTTGGAAACCCATGTAAGCATATGTAATCTAATTTTGTCCAAAATTAGAGGTAGGCACAAGTGAGAGTCTGAAAGGATCATTAGTTCCTTGGGAAAGGGCCAAGATAGTAGTGATTAGGACATACAAAGTAAAAGATATATGACTGAAATCTGAATAGCAAAACCCCTCAAAAAAAACTGCACAGGCAAGCACCCCACAACCTGCAATAGTTGGAAAGCAGAAGATAAGATAAAATGTCAATCATTTAGTAGCCTTAGTCATGGCAGTGACAGGGGAATTGCATAATCATTGACTTAACTGCATGCTCTGAGATGTGCAAGCTTATAAAATCTTGGAGGGAAAACGTCAAGAAGCAAAGTGAACAGAGAATTGTCCATCATAAAAACAGGTTAGTGGTACATCGCGTGCCAACTGTTCTGGGTTTGGGCAATTTTCCATTATATAACCTCATTTAAGGAGTGAACACTACCTAATGGCTTAAGGGTAAAAACATCCACCACCCATTATATTTTTTATAGATTAAGTTCTAACATTTATTTTAAGGGTTTTAAAGCACAATTTGCAAAGATTTCAAGTGGAGGCCAGCAATACAATGGTTTATGCACAGAACTAACAAGACCTTTTCCCGACTGCAAACCAGGTCTTGTAAGCATGTTCAGGGGCATCTTTGGCGGGGGCTATATGAACATCTTAGTTTTATTGGGGACATGTCTTTTAAAGGATCCATCAACCAAAAAGCTGGACCTGCTGCTAGGGATTGTCCAATCATTTAGCCCACCCTAATACACTAGGCACAAAGACCGGCCTAAGCTATCCTTAGACTAGTCCAGGGATAGGCACCAGTAGATCTCCAAATGTTTGAAAAAATCAACTCCCACATCCCCTAATTACAGAGTGCATGAAAATAAATGCTGGGAATTGTAGTTTTTAAACACCTGGAGATCTACTGGTTGCCTACCCCTGCTTTAATCTATCACGAAACGTCTGATCTATGTAGTGTATGGACAAGTGAAGAGGAAGTTAATTTTGTGCGCCAGTATTGACACTTTACAGTCTTACTACAAAATCCATTCAGACTAATTTGCAAATCAGTTGAGCATTGAAAATGTTCCTTCCTCTGCAGGTAACGTTACGGACTAAGCAGCTACTCACACGACTAAGGCGGAGCTAAGGCTACGAGGCCAATAAGCACCGCTGAGCTCCTACCGCCAAAACCCAAACAGCAATGCGCGCCAGACTTCCTCCCTGTCCATTCGCCCACCGTTTGGTCCGTTAAACCAACAACTGTGTGAAGTCAATCAACCGCAATTATAATCCCCAAACCCAGTATGGCTGATTACCCTGAGGGAAAAATAGAGTCCGTCTGCGCCTCCCAGCATACAATTCAAAGCTGTCTTATCGTTCCTATCAATGTACACATTAACAAACCCTACACAATGCTCCATACTTGTCACAAAACTACGCAAACTATCGCTCACCTTCTTACAACACGAAATATCTTTCCAATAAAAGGCGTCTCCTTCCCTGCCAGCAGATCACTGAGCTCCCTTCCCGCGCACCGGCCTTTTTATACCAAGTACGTGAACGTCACGTGCTCACTTTTCCCACCTCCCAGCGTTCTGGCGTTTTAGTTTTAACCGCTTCGCTTCCGTGTAAGCTGTTTATGTAGTGTGCCTACATTGCATGCAGTGACAGGCTACAACATTTCTATTTTATTGTATCATTTACATTTCACTAGAGAGTAAAAAAAAACCCCATCCAAAGGTTACATAGACATCCCCTATCAACAAGAATGGAGATTTATTGGTTCCCCCATTTGGAGGGCGGATCCTAATGGGTTCTCAGGTTTGTGCTGGAGGTTTCCTGTACTTGAACCTGCACCCCCTTAAGGGCACGGCCACACAGCGACGCACATGCAATCAAACACGGAGTCACATGCGATTTCCTGTGCGATTTTGATGCGATTGCGCATGCTTTTTTCTTTATCTTTAGATAGAAAACGTGTGCGATTGCGCAAAAAATGCAGAACGCAAATTGCATGTCTAATCACATTGCACCGAAAATCGGGCATTGCCGGTGTTGCAATGTTCTGAAAAAAACCGCATGCGCAACGCATCAAGATCACGCTAGTGTGGGCTAGCCCTATGTGGGTATTTTTGTGGGGCAAACTAACCCTACCCCCACCAGCTAGAAAGATAGAGCCAGGTCCTGCACTTATTAATCAGTCACATCTCCTGCTGGCTATGCCTACTGCCCAGGCTGCATTTGGAGGTAGAGACTCTGCAAATGAAAGACACTTCTTTTTACATTTGATCTTAGTCAAATACTTCCATGTTAAAGTATGTAACAAAAAAAAAAAAAAATTTAAAGCTAATCAGGATAGGAAAAATGATTGAAAAATCTTCACTAAAAAAAATGCCAAATTAGTATTTCAATAATATATAAAAATCTTAAGGGCTCACTTCACGTTTGGGTACAAATTATGCAATATTTCATCTTAAGTGTATCGGTTGAGGGGGCCAAAATAATTGCATGGGTTTTCGGATGCGACTGCCCATTTGTGTGATTGGACAGGTTGGAAAACCACAGCTCAGTCACGCCAAACTGTTGGCCACGGTTACTTTTGCCGCGACCCACAGTCCTTCCGAATCATTTGAGTTAACTACAGAAAGCACCATGGAATAAATGAAGCAGTTTCTGTGTATATATATATATATATATATAGATAGATAGATAGATAGATAGATAGATAGATAGATAGATAGATAGATAGATAACAAATCAAATTGGTTTAAAAATAGGACCTGCATATGCCTAGCTTAATGTAAAGCATTGCACGTTCAGCATTATATAAGGCCTACACACATGCGATTGCAGGCCGCGATACGCAACTAATGATTGTGTACGAACGGCCATTTCAGCCAATAAATGGATGGGCACTTGGTCGGTGTATTCAGTCGGGCATCATTGGTGATCCGCTGGGTCGGATGATCAATGATGCCTGGCTGAGCACCCATACACTTGACAATAGTTGTCCAAAACACCATTTGCCGTGGTTTGGGCCCTGGAATGCACTTATGTAAGGAGCTTAAGAAAAAAAAGTACTTTCAAACACTGGTATGGAGCTCCCTTCCTCCGGATATCTCCACTCTGATTCACCGAAGCCACCAGTGTGCTAGCAGCCGCGGGTATCTCCTCCCCACAAAGTGTAAATACACTGGAAAAATATAAAGTCTATGATTAAGGTTTCTAATGATTTAGTCTATGATTAAGGTTTAATGATTTAGTCTATGATTAAGGGTTCAATGATTTAGTCTATTTTAAGGGTTCTAATATTTAGTCTATGATTAAGAGTGGACGCCTGTCCACTGTTTCCTCAGCTAAAGCTCTGGCCAATATGGCTTTTTATAGCGTTTGGAATTAATAAATGGATTTTAATTGTAACTACAAGGGTGAGTTACTTGCCTTGGTTGAAGCTTGCCGTGTGGTGCAGCGGCATTTTTTACTTTTTTCCAAGAAATAAAAACCCTTTCTTTGAGATGATAGCTCACTCACATCTGTTACAAAATAAATGTAACATTGTGCTTTATTGCTATTTACTAATGTTTCTACATTATGTGAACAAAATACACACAGATAAAGACAAGTGATCACATTGTTTTAAATAACTTAATGCAGCAATAAACAAGGTAGCCTTTTTTCTATATCTGGTACTGTCCTGATGTCCTTTGAAGTTCTTTGTCTGAAAAATTAAGGGCTGAGGAACCATGCACATTGCAATGGTTGTCACATATAACAAGCAATTCCAGTGGAAACTGTTGGTTATATGCATTTACTCTTACATGATCTTCCACCCCAAACACACACGGGAGCTTTTTCAACTGTTTTACAGTTGAAAAAGCTCCCTTGTGTTGTTTGGGTGGAGCGAAACGCGTCCTACCATGTGATGGATTTGTTTTTATCCCTTCTCTCCTTTGCACTGTACTCCAGTCGTAAGTAGGGTACCCCCCATGATGCTTATGGTTTGGACCATTATGACTATGTGACTATAGACTAACTATTGGTGACTTATAGACTCTGTGTGTGGATATATTCACTAACATTATTCACATTCACTATAGATTTTGAGGAGTTTAGTGGTTTTTTTAATTGTTTTTTAATGTATATCCCTGTCAAATAGAATAAAGGATTTTTAGCCTTTCACTATTACAAATACTTTTGTATTATGATCAAGGACAGAGCGAATCATACAAACTTGACCTAATCCGTTTTAAGAGGCAGAAAATGTCCAGAGTACAAACGGACTACGAAGAATCCAGAGTTTAAGGAGGGTCAAGGGGCATTATGGGAGAGTACCCACTGCCCCAGAAGCCAATCACGAGGACGCCAACCCCGTTGAGTCAATTTTGATGACAGCGTGATAACACGGAAGATCCAATTGGTGGGACCCGAATGACGTACCGCGCACACGAGCACGCGCGCGTTTGGTGGAGAGGGGAGCCAGATACCTCTGAGGATCGGAGAGATTTTTTAGGCCGCGACCCTCCAAGGGGCAAGAGGAGGGAAACCATCCCGTAGACGACGGAGACGACACCGATGCGGAGGGGAGGCCAGCGTCCGCGGAATAAGGCGGACCTAATTCCGATCTTCAATCTCTCCAGTAGAACACTCGGCCCCGCAGAACAGACGCTACTTCAAAAGGTTTGTCCTTTGTGCCTACGGTTAGACCTATTTATTTGAAACCAAGGTAGACATGTAAAATTCAGCAGGCAGATGGCATTGAGGGAATTTTTCAGTAATCAACCCATTAAGGCAATATAAGAGGGTTACAGTTGAAAAGTAAATTTGAACCAAAAAGCAATAATGCACAACTTAAATGCTTTAATCAAGTGGTGGCGAACGAGATACAGCAAGGAAGTGGAGGATCGGATTGTACATAATTTGTCTGTGCGGAACGGGGGCATTGCAAACATTAAGGGAGGATAATTCCATTGTAATTAGGCCAGACAGACAAGGTGGAGGAGTGGTCATATTGGATTTTGCTATTATCGACAGGAGCTACTAACCCAATTGAGTGACAGGGGTGTATATGAGAAATTGGAAGGAGACCCCACGGTCTATTACACAAAAACAAATTCAAGCCCGAATAACTAGAGCAATACAAGCTCAAATCATTGACCAAGACCTGGGGAAATTTCTATATCAGAAACACCCCGTATGTCCTATCATATACACGCTACCTAAAATACATAAAAACGCCAAACGACCCCCAGGACGACCCTTATTTCAATGAGAGGTGGACTATTAGAGCCATTAGGCAGGTTTGTGGACAGTAAACTACAACATATGTTCAAAACCTCTCTACCTATTTAGGGATACGGGGCACCTGATTCTATTATTAAAGATGGACCTTACCTGAGGGTTCTGGATGTGTGCTGGTAACAATGGATGTCACCAGCCTATACACTAACACACTCATGAAAATGGGACTTAGGCTGTAAGAAGTATGTTAACTACAAAATTGTGCCACCTATGCATTCCAGGACTTCCTTCTGGAGATGTTAGAAACAACGCTTAAATACAATTTCTTCAGATTTGAAAATACATATTTTTTACAGAGGGCAGGAACTGCCATGGGGGCAGCCATGGCTCCTGCGTACGCAAATTTGGTTATGTATAAATATGAAATGGCTAATATTGTGTCTAAATTTGGAAAACATCTGCTGCTTTATTTTAGGTTTATTGACGACCTGTTTTTATTGGCATGGATCCCGGGAATCACTTGACAACATGTATCAGGAACTGAACGAGTTAGATTCCACCATTAGATTACAATAATGTAAGTAACAAACACATTGAATTTCTGGATTTGCATATTATAGACAGGACACAAAATGCTTATTCATATTCCAAAAGGAAACAGACTGGAATACCCTGTTGCACTTTAATAGTGACCACCCACGACGACTAAAAAACTCTCTACCCATTTCCCAGTTTCTAAGGGTAATTAGAAATAACTCATCACCAGCCACTTTAGAACTGCAACTCAAAGATATGTGGCAAAATTTGAAAATCGTGGATACCCATATGGTTTATTGGGCAAGGCACTGTCCATAGCCAAGAACAAAGCTCTGCCTAATATGAGACCACCACCACCTCCACACAGGCTCCATTATTGGTAGCAAGTTTCAGACATTCTGCCTTGGGATCTAAGATCAAAACCAGTATCTACAAAAATTGGAATATCCTGAATCAGATCAAACTTTTAATAGAGTCTTACCGGAACGGCCTATCATGGCTACAGGAGAGGACAAAATTTAAGGACATTTTAATGAAGACTGATTTTAAGGGAACAACAAGGGATAAAAATTGGCTGTCCACATTTAATTCAAACAAGGGTTGTGTTAAGTGTGCAAAATGATTTTCTGTGTAAAATATATGGTACCTGGCAAATCATTTGTGCATCCCCACACCATGAGGTTATTCAATCAAAACAGGATCACCTGTACTACTACACATGTAGTTTATATTGTAACTTGCCCCTGCAAATTGGTCTATGTGGGCAAGACAGATTTGGCCCTCAGATTAAGAATAGATGGCCACCGCTCAGCCATAACGACGGCATATAGAGATGGTCATACCACAAAGCCTGTGGCCAAACACTTTTAGAGCAGGGCTACAGTCTTAAGGAATTTACATTTATGGGAATAGACCACTTCCTATTTCCAGCAGGGGAGGCAATAGGTCACAAAGACTACTACAATGTGAAGCACGGTGGGATTGGTATTTGAATACGGTCCAACTAAGGGTCTAAATGAGAATCTATCTCTACGTGGTTTCCTAAATGAAAGATAACTGAGATACTCCCTAAAAGTAAAACAACTATCCGCCAGAGTTACACACAAAAAAATTTTTTTTAGTGGAAAGAAGTCAGGAAGTTTAACACAATGATATAAGGGAATTTATTTAATGCATCCTTGTGTTCATCTAATGTAAGTAAATCTCTATGTTTTAGTTCAAATGTTGATAATTTCTTTTCCGCCTCCTCCAACTCCCTGGCCACTTCTTCTACCACCAGAATCATCAATTCCATGGAGCATCGGTTCAATACCCCAGTCCATTTACGGCAGAAATCTATATTGTTACGGCCTATAGCGGGAACATTATTGATGCGGAATCCACAAGGAATTTGTTTGTTCCTATAATAATCAGAAAGGAATAGCCCGTGTAGATCCAGGTCAATGATCTTTTTGTTTAATCTTAGCATCTCAGACATCACGTCCTTGATGTTCGTGGTAACTGTAAAGTCAGTATTAGTTTTGTGCCATAGCACTCTCTGGGCATCTTCATCGGTTACCTGCCATAGGTCCGCATATCCCATAGGTTGGTTCTGTTCATCCATGTTGGACACGTTTGGGGCTGTACAACCGCTAGTGGTGCTCCGTAAAGGTTTAGAACTCCTTTTAATTTATATGTATATATAGTAAACACAGGCACTCACTCCAAGCTAGACACCTGCCCGGGTGCCACCCTCTAATGCAATATATACCAAAGATGAAGGTTCAAGGTGCACTCCAGGGTCTTGTGAAAACATCAATTTCATTTGCACATATCACGGCAACGTTTCGGCCTTTTGTCTTAGGCCTTTCTCAAGCCAACATTTAAGTGTACAAATCAGTGCAACATTTATGCAATAAGTCCCACCCCTAAAACATGTCACATGTGCTTTCTAGAACCAATCTTAAAACATCTCAATTAAAGTGCTCTAGTGCTATAAATATATTATCAACAATAAAATGTGATCCCATTTCTATAAAGTGAGTAAGACCTTCTTGTGTTATACATATTTTATAAATATTTAAAACCATTACGTGTTCATCAAGTGAATTCATAGTCTGTGTTGAATAAATTAAGTGAATCTAAAAATATATTATAAATTTCCATGTGTTAAAGATATCCTGCGTCTTCATTCATCTTGTGTATTAAGGTCTATGTCCTACTTCAATGTTATTAAGCGTTTACCCTCTCCATTCTACACCCAATTCTACTTCCCTTATATCATTTGTGTAAACTTCCTGACTTCTGTTCCACTAAAAAAAATTTTTTTGTGTGTAACTCTGGCGGATAGTTGTTTTACTTTTAGGGAGTATCTCAGTTATCTTTCATTTAGGAAACAACGTAGAGATAGATTCTCATTTAGACCCTTAGGGTGGACCGTATTCAAATACCAGATCCACCGTGGCTTCATCATTGTATGTAGTCTTTGACCTTGTCCCTCCCCTGCTGGAAATAGGAATATGGTCTATTCCCATAATGTAAAATGCCTTAAGACTGTGGCCCTGCTCAAAATTGTTTGGCACAGGCTTTGTGGTATGACCACTCTATATGCCTTCGTTATGGCTCGAGCGGTGGCCATCTATTCTAATCTGTCTTGCCACATAGACCAAATTAATCTGGATCTACACGGGCTTATTCCTTTCTGATTATTATAGGAACAAACAAATTCCTCGTGGATTCCGCATCAATAATGTTCCCGCTATAGGCCGTAACAATTAGATTTCTTTCGCCGTAAATGGACTGAGGTATTGAACCGATGCTCCATGGAATTGATGATTCTGGTGGTAGAAGAAGTGGCGCAGGAGTTGGAGGAGGCTGAAAAGAAATTATCACATTTGAAACTAAAACAGAAGTTTACTTACATTAGATGACACAAGGATGTCATTAAATAAATTCAAGGGACAGAGCGAATCATACAAACTTGACCTAATCCGTTTTAAGAGGCAAGAAAATGTCCAGAGTAACAAACGGAACTACGAAGAATCCAGATTTTACGGAGGGCTAACGGGGCATTATGGTAGAGTACCCCACTCGCCCAGAAGCCAATCACGAGACGCCCACCGCCGTCGAGTCATTTTGATGCACAGCGTGATAACACGGAAGATCCAATTGGTGGGACCCGAATGACGTCCGCGCCACACGAGGCACACGGCGTCGTTTGGTGTAGAGGGGCATATACCTCTGAGGATCGGAGAGATTTTTTAGGCCGCGACCCTCCAAGGGCAAGAGGAGGAAACCATCCGTAGACGACGGAGACTACACCCGATGCGGATGGGAGGCCACGCCGCAATAAGGCGGACCTAATTCCGATCTTCAATCTCTCCAGTAGAACACATCGGCCCCGCAGAACAGACTCTACTTAAAAAGGTTTGTCCTTTGGGCCTACGGTTAGACCTAATTTATTGAAACCAAGTTAGACATGTATAAATTCAGCAGTCATGATGGCATTGAGGGATTTTTCATAATCAACCCATTAAGACAATATAAGAGGTAGTTACAGTTGAAAAGTACATTTGAACCAAAAAGCATAATGCATCTTAAATGCTTTTAATCAGTGGTGGCCGGCAACGAGATGGCAGCAAGGAAATTGTACATAATTTGTCTTGTGCGGAACGTGGTCTCATTGCAAACATTAAGGGAGGATCATCCATCTGTAATTAGGAGCCAGCAGACAATGGTGAGAGTGGTCATATTGGATTTTGCTTATTATCGACAAGGAGCTACTAACCCAATTGAGTTAACTGGGGGTATATGAGAAATTGGAAGGAGACCCCACGGTCTATTACCAAAAAAACAAATCAAGCCCGAATAACTAAGGCAATACCAAGCTCAAATCATGACCAAAGACCTGGGGAATTTCTATATCAGAAACACCCCGTATGTCCTATCCTATACACGCTACCAAAATACATAAAACGTCAAACGACCCCCAGCGACGACCCATTATTTCAATGAGAGGTGGACTATTAGAGCCATTAGCAGGTTTGTGGACAGTAACTAAACAACCTATTGTTCAAAACCTCTCTACCTATTTAAGGAGACGGGGCACCTGATTTCTATTATTAAAGATGTACCTTACCTGAGGGTCGGGTGTGTGCTGGTAACAATGGATGTCACCAGCCTATACACTAACATCACTCATGAAATGGACTTAAGGCTGTAAGAAGTATGTTAACTACACAAAATTCCAAAACATTCCAGGACTTCCTTCTGGAGATGTTAGAAACAACGCTTAAATACAATTTCTTCAGATTTGAAAATACATATTTTTTACAAGGGGCAGGAACTGCCATGGGGGCAGCCATGGCTCCTGCGTAACGCAAATTTGGTTATGTATAAATATGAAATGGCTAATATTGTGTCTAAATTTGGAAAATCTGTGCTGCTTTATTTTAGGTTTATTGACACCTGTTTTTTATATGCATGGATCCGGAATACTTGACAACATGTATCAGAACTGAACGAGTTAGATCCACCATTAGATTTACAATAACTGTAAGAACAACACATTGAATTCTGGATTGGCATATTTATAGACAGGACACAAAAATGGCTTATTCATTATTCCAAAGGAAACAGACTGGATCCCTGTTGCACTTTAATAGTGACCCCACACGACGACTACACTAAACTCTCTACCCATTTCCCGATTTCTAAGGTAATTAGAAATACTCATCACCAGCCACTTAGAACTGCAACTCAAGATATGTGGCAAAATTTGAAATCGTGGATACCCATATGGTTTATTGGGCAAGGCACTGTCCATATGCCAAGAACAAAGCTCTGCCTAAATATGAGACCACCACCCCTCACACAGGCTCCATTATTGGTACAAGTTCAGACATTCTGCCTTGGGGATCTAAGATCAAAACCAGTATCTACAAAAATTGGAAATCCTGAAATCAGATCAAACTTTTAATAGATTCTTACCGGAACGGCCTATCATGGGCTACAGGAGAGAGCAAAATTAAGGACCTTTTAATGAGACTGATTTTAGGGAAGACAACAAGGGAAAAAATTGCTGTCCACATTTAATTCAAAACAAGGGTTGTGTTAAGTGTGCAAAATGTTTTTTCTGAAATAAATATTGTACCTGGCAAATCTTTGTGCATCCCCCACCCAATAAGGTATTCACATCAAACACGATCACCTGTACCTACACATGTAGTTTATATTGTAACTTGCCCCTGCAAATTGGTCTATGTGGGCAAGACAGATTTGGCCCTCAGATTAGAATAGATGCCACCGCCACCATAACGACGCATATAGAGATGGTCATACCACAAAGCCTGTGGCCAACACTTTTTAGAGCAGGGCACAGTCTTAAGGAATTTACATTTATGTGAATAGACCATTCTTCCTATTTCCAGGCAGGAGGCAATAGGTCACAAAGACTACTACATGTGAGCACGGTGGATCTGGTATTTGAATACGGTCCACCCTGTCTAAATGAGAACTACTCTCTCTACGTTGTTTTCCTAAATGAAAGATACACTGGATACTCCCTAAAAGTAAAACAACTATCCGCAAGTTACACACAAAAATTTTTTTTTAGTGGAACAAAGTCAGGAAGTTTACACAAATGATATAAGGGAAGTAGAATTGGGTGTAGAATGGAGAGGGTAAACGCTTAAACATTGAAGTAGGACATAGACCTTAATACACAAATGAATGAAGACGCAGGATATCTTTAACCTATGGAAATTATAATATATTTTTGATTCACTTACCTTTATGCAACAGAAAATATACCATGACCTGGATGAATGGCTATTATACATATACCATGACCTGGATGAATGGCTATTATACATATAACATGACCTGGATGAATGAATATTACTGATAGGGAAATTAATTTGAAATCCGATGTTGAAAATTTAAGTGCAATATTGAAAATTTGGTGTCGATATTCAAAATTTAGGGCTGGAATTCTTAGTTGAAAATCCAACAATTATACCCCCAATGACTGCAAATGGGTTGGAATTTTAAATTCATCGCAATATTGACATTGCACATTTATCTTTAGTAGGTATGGAGAAGATTAGAAATGTCACCCAAACCATTTCCTTCTCCTCGCACCAACATGTGATTTCACGTCTATTAATGTACCAACAGACCTGTAACGTCCATAAACCATAGGCTGTCTGTTCTGTTTCTTTAAGGTTTATGTCTGTATCAATTATTTATTAACTGACTCAAAACAATTTACAACATGGTGCAATACGGGTAATTGCATTTGTTTCCCTGTATAAATTGTTTTGTTCTGTGCACTGAATACTTTCTGGGACTTACCGTAGATTATTATATTTCTGCTTTTCTCATTACATTAGGATGTGTGAAGTTTTTACATTATTAGATCATTTCATGTCTTGGGATTTTGTTCTGGGCAACTTATCTTAAAGGACAACTATAATGTAAAATTAACTTTTTAAAAATACAAAGTACCTGAGGCAGGGAAGTAGGACTGATTATTCCGACCTCTTTTTATAAATGAGAAACATTGTTGAATAATGATATGGCTCCTTTATTCCAACGACCGATAACGATAAGTCATTTACGGCCTTGGTATTCATTTATGACTAGAGATGGCGAACTATATGGAAAGTTCGAAAATGGACCCATTAAAGTCAATGGGAGACAAATAGTTTGAATAGTTCGAATGAAATACAATAAAATTATCAATGGTAACTTAATGTAAATGGCTGTGGGACCTGGGAAATGGTCTGGGGAATATGTTTCAATATCCAGGACATTAGAAAAATCGATTTTACTCTCATGCGCGCTACTTCGGTGCTCTCGAGTTCGAACATTCATTGTTCGCGCCTAGGTATCATGTCCATTTTACTTGCGGATTCGATGCTTGCGTTTAGGTTTTAATGGACACTTTACTCGCGGATTCGATGTTCGCACCTAGATACCATGGACATTTTACTTGCGGATTCGATGCTCGCGTATAGGTTTTAATGGACACTTTACGCGCAGATTTGATGCTCGCGGTCGCGCCTAGATACCATGTACATTTTACTCGCGGATTTGATGCTTGTGTATAGGTTTTAATGGACACTTTACTTGCGGATTCGATGCTTGCGTATAGGTTTTAATGGACACTTTACTCGTGGATTCGATGTTCGCACCTAGATACCATGGACATTTTACTCGCGGATTCGATGCTCGCGTATAGGTTTTAATGGACACTTTACTCGCAGATTCGATGCTCGCGGTCGCACCTAGATACCATGTACATTTTACTCGCGGATTTGATGCTTGCGTATAGGTTTTAATGGACACGTTACTTGCGGATTCGATGCTCTCGCCTAGATACCATGGACATTTTACTTGCGGATTCGATGCTCGCGTATAGATTTTAATGGGCACTTTACTTGCGGATTCGATACTTGCGTATAGGTATAATAGGCATTTTACTCGCACATTCGAATGGTCGAACTTTCGATATTTATCGAAAGTCCAAAAATATCGAAAATCCGGGTCCGGGATAGATTGAGAAGTCCGAATTCGTTTGAATTTGAATAGTTCGGCTCGAACTCAGGTTCGAGTTCTAGTCCATCTCTATTTATGACTGTGTCGTGGGTAGTGATATCAGTATTTCATTACCATAAGGTATCAGACCTTTATTTTACAACACAGACATACATTGAATACAATCTATATTGTCCGTCTGTGCTGTCACTTTACTGTGGTTGTTTGTTAGGTTGGGTACACACCATACATTATTTTCGGCAGACAGACCAAAACCTGGCTGAACGCTCACTAGTGGGTAATCGTCGGCCCGGGATAAATGTCGTCCTGTGTGCACCCAGCCTAAAATAACAGCCGTATCTGTAAAGAATTGTTATCAGTCACATTTACTACATTTCATAAAAAAATATATCCAGAAACGCTTAGAAGTGAATTGCTTCTGATAATAATGATTGGTTTCAATATCAAACCACTAGAACATTGCCAAGTACTTGAATAAAAGTGTGCCCCTTGTGGTGTACTCATTAACGTTACCCTGTAGGATCCCACTGTGTATCCGTCTGAATTTTAGCTTCTTGTTGAGTGTTCCGATACCAGTCTGTATCTCATTAGTGTGTTGTGTGCAGGAAGATTGTATCCCTTGGTGTCTTATTATCCTGATCTGAACACAGTTACCGTAATATTGCTCTTACATTAACACTTGATGGTTTTAGGTAATGTTGTTCTGCTCTGTTGTGTGTTATTATTAATAATAGTCTCCATCCTTGTTGGTGTCTCTTTTTTTTTACTCTGGGAGAGAACATGGCGCAGGTGGAAAGACTGTAAATGGCGTGTTCGCTATTTTATCTACAAATTATTTTTTTTTTTAAATTAAATGAATGGTCATGGATATATTAAGGTTATGTTGGTGGAGGGGTTTATGGTTAAGATATCTGTGGTGGGATCTTCTTGGCAGTTTATTCTTATCCATTTAATTGTGGAACGTATTGTATTGTTAGCTGCAGATCACAGACAAGTCAGAAAGAGACGCCTTAACCTTGGATTTGGCAGGAATGTGATTGTTAGAAAACCAATAGTACTACAGGTACAGTATTTATGTTTAGACAGAGACTACCAGGGGGGCACAGGAGCCAAGTAGACCCCATCTTCTTATTTTTCCTACGACATACATTGAGATATAGCCTTCTCCCCGAGGACAGGGAAGGGGCAGTGCTTTCTCCACTGGGGAGGGGATTGGGCATTTTGGGAGTATGATATGGGATGTGGCTGGGTAGTATAGGGGTGGAGATGGGTGGTCAAGAGGGGGAGGAGCTTAAATAGCCTTTCCCAGATACCCATCCCCAATGTAAGGAGGTGTGATTACCGTACATAGTAGCTTTCCAATCACTGACCATCTCCATTGTAAGTGTGTGTGATTGCATTCATTAAAGGAAATAGATCCCCTGTGACTTGTACTCACAGACTACATTAATTATATCATTTCACAATTAAATTAATGACATAGACATAAAATACCAATCATTATCTGTAGTTTACAACCCACTACTGACCCCACTGTGTAGTGTTAAAAAATCCTTACCTTACTCCTCAGCTCCTTAAGGATCTCCTGCAGTGCTTGACCAAAGTTCCAGAAAGTGAAGAGTAGGAGGTGTCAGTGATTCATTCGGTCCCTGCTTCTTCCTTGTCCTCCTGGAGGTCTCTGGCATGTGCAGGGGAGCCCCCCCCCTCCCTTCCTCTCACACTCCAGATGCCTTCATGGCTTCCTCATCCCATAACATTTAAACCTTTTTTTTGTAGTGTAGTGTACCCCAGCCCACCCCCAACCACCATGTTAGTTTTGTAAAACAGAAATAGACTTACCTGACCTCTTCCCCTTGGCTCTTGGCACAGCCGACAGCTGCATCTGTGATTGGCTGACTGTCAGCCAATAGTAGTGATGTCACTACTCGGCGCCGGACAGTAAGTTAGACAGCCGCCGAGTACGGACATGCAGCTCAGCAGGAGTGCCAGCAGGATCGAGAGAATTAAGTTACAGGTAGCCGGTTACATAGAGAAGTACCGGTAAGCAGCAGCAGATTGTGAAAATTTACCATGACCCGAGTATAAGCCGAGGTCGGGTTTTGAGGCTATTTTTAAAGCCTGAAAACCTCGGCTTATACTCAAGTATATACGGTAATTAAAAATGGAATGTACCTGGGGCTGGGAGGTTGGATTGATTATTCCTACCTCCCAATATAATTAAGGAGTTACAGCATGTACAGTTTGATTTGCCAGGTTAGTCTTGGACTATTCCTGTGTTAAAGATAGTTATTCCTGTGTTAAAGATAGTGCTGAAGCCAGAAGTAAGACTGGCAGAATCAGTTTTCTTTGGGTTGGTGCTCCTCACAGAAACAATATTGGGAGATAGGAATTACCGGTCCTGTATCCCTGTCCCAAGGACTTTTTAGTTTAACTGTTTTTTAACTAAACTTTATACACACAATAGTTTTCCTTAAAGGGATGTCCGCGTGTCCTCTGACATGTTCTATTGGTGAACAATGCCCCAGATAGTTTATTGTATGGCCCGTTAATGTATTTATACACAGTAATCATATCCCCATGCAAGCGCCTTTCTCCAGTGTACAGAATTGTAACTTATCCAGTCTCTCTTCATATTCAAGCTCCTCCAATCCCTTTATTATTATAATTCATATTCCCTAGAATATTAATGCTGTGCATTTACTTATTAGATATTAGACAGATTCGACATTTGATCATCAAATTTACCCAATATCTAAAAATACCGTCCGTTTTAATTCCAATTTTCCCAAAATGTTCCTTAGTTATTTGTTTTTTGACCAAACGTGAACTGGAAAATAAACGGTCCAGTTGGTTATCCAGATATTTCATTTGTATGTCCAGCTTTAGGATCAATTCATCCTCAAAAGTAACCGCAAGAAAACCTCCAGTTACTGAAGAAATAAACTTAATGTGAAAGTTTTCCTCCCCAGAAGCACCTATATCTTGTAAGACTTCCATAAAGAGCTACGCCTTCTGACAGACATATTCCCAGTAAATGTACCTGTGCTCATTGTTGTATCTCTGGTGGTGCAATATATAAATGCCCGAGAAGTACAGATGGGTGAAAGCTAGATTAGCAGGTTTTCGCGCCAGTGAAAAGGTTTAAATGCACCATTTGCTCTCAGAAAGCCTCATTTACTTCTGCCCACTGGCATCGCTTAAGAGTTTTTTTTATTCCCCCCCCCAATGTTTGAGATGTTTGGGGATGTGGGCATAATTTGGGGGCGTACCTTTGATGTTTTAGAGGTGTAGTTGCAATGTTTGTTGGGCGTGACTTTTACAGTTGGGATATGGGTGTTACAGTGATGTTTGCCCGCAACATGTGGGGATCTGGACATGGCAGTGACATTTTGGGGCATGCGGTGATGTTTCGTAATATGACCGTGCCATTTGGGGGTGTGGCCATGATGTCTTGGGTCGTTTTAAATTTCTTAGCAAGACAGTAACGGCAATGGTGGTTCACATCACCAATAGAAACATAGCTTTTCCAAGGATCACATTGGAATGTCTTACAGACATTAAAGTTGTGTCTCGTTCTCGAAGGACCCATTGCAAGTGCCATGGAGACTTGTAGCCCACCGTTTTACTAAAGCTGCCACCCCGTGGGATAGCTCGATAGATAACACTCCAGTCAGCTTTCAAATGAACCACAGCCCCCAGCTGTGCTATCCTGGCCTAGGGAGGGAGGGTGGGGATAAGACCTTCTAACTTTCCTGCCACTTTCCTTGCACTGTACCTTATATACCCCCCTCTCTCCCTCTATCTCCTCCTCTCAATGATACCCCCACCCCTTTCTTGACTGACAATCCCCACTAACTATGGCCAGGGGTTACCTCTATGCATTTCCATGCACCCCTCTTTCTAATGGCACCTGGGATGTCTCACTTTGTACACACTTATAGCATAGCAAATAGCTTTCAGTCATTGGTGGTAATGTATCTGTTACACCCAAGACTGACAGCGCCGGACTGGGAGAAGGAAGCAGAAATGAAAGGTCATGTCCAGCCTTGAAATAACATTTTATATTCAGTTCAGCTACCCTCCAAACCCCATTTTCGCATTATTGAAAATTCCCAAAGATGCCCCTGAAGGGACTTTCCTGACCCAGTCCTTCTCTGCCTGGGTTATGCCCACCTGGTACTGTTATGAGCTTTTTTTCAACAAGAACAGCAGCAGTGAGGTGATTCCTGGTTGCGGCTGGCAGGTAATTGGGTGTGACATCACCGTAGCCCGTGAATGACAGCTGCAGCCAGGAAGCAGAGGTGAGTGAGGTGAGTGGTGAGGGACCAGATCAGGTAAGTCCCTTCAGGGGCATCTTTGGAACTTTTCAATAATGTGAAAATAGGGTTTGGGGGGTAGGTAAACCTAACTATAAAATGTTATTTGAAGCCTGGACATGCCCTTTTAAGGGGAAGTTCAGTGCAAATACATAAAGAGCAGTATTTCTCCATCCTAATGACCTTAACCTGCCCATTCAGCATTGTGTCTGTGTATAAATAAATGCAACTGAAATACTGACTTCCTGTTTGTAGGACCCCTAATAGAGACCGTTGTGGTCTTGCCCTTGACCCAGTCCCTGGGTTGATTCAGTTGCTCAGTAGAGATCTGAGCATGTGTGACCCATCCAACAGCCAATCAGTAGAAATTACTGTTAGGAACATTCCAAGGTAGTGGTGCATTCTGGGAAGAAGGACCGTTACAGAACATGAAATGTCAGCTCACTAATACCAACAGCAGGGAATAGCAAGGGCTATAAATTCAACAGATTTTCCAAATAGAAGAGAGTATGTAGAATAACTAGGTATGCATAATACAAACTAAGAATTTTAAAAATAATGATATTGTCCACAGAACTTTTCCTATAACAGAACATCAGACAGCATTTCAGGTTAGACTTTCATCTCTCAAATTTATAACTATTGTTGTTTTAGGGTTAGGGGGTGATTTAACATTTTTCATTTGATGCATGAACTTGCCCTTTATGTTATTAAACTTGGATAGAATATGTTATCTTTCTGTTTGCTGGATCTCAGGATTTATATTTTTTTGTTGCTTAAGAGAGTAGTTGTCACTGACCATCATCTAAACGGAATAAAGACATGTGCTGCAGGGTTGTGCAGTAGAAGACAGTTATCTGATTACCTTTAATATGAAAATGATTGTTTGCTGGATTTTTTTCTGCCTTGGTTTCCCAGATGAAAAATTGTCTAGAAAACACTTTGGGGGGTCATTGATTCCTTACATAGTCCTTACATAGTAACATAGTAATTGAGGTTGAATAAAGACATACGTCCATCAAGTCCAACCTTTTCACCCTCCTTTTTAACCCTACCTAACAATTGATCCAGAGGAAGGCAAAAAAAAAAACCTGCTTAATCGCTTATTTAGCCGCTCAGTCATGAAAACCGTATTCTCCTAGGGTATTTTGTTTTATATTGCGACGCTCTTTTAAGAAATAAGACCAAGATGGTGCAATTTTGATGTAAAACATCGTTTTTGAAAAATCACTTAATTGTCGCTATCAGATATTTTGCAAAACTGGGGCAAGCACATTCCAATAAAGAAGAACAAAGTTAAAACCTGAATCTTTCCAGAACATACTGTAAAGCAGCAATCCAGCACCCTAAATGATTTAATATTTTCAAACTTTAGAGGACAACTCAAACCTTAAAAGGAGGTTTCTGATAGAACGGCCTCTTTAAAATATGTTGAGATATCCTACCTTGTCCGCTGGAATCATTAGCTTATGCCTGTTATGCTCCTAGATGCCTCATGGAAACTAAAGGGGTAGTGTGTGTTAATGGTTAAATTTGTTCACGCCCCCTTCAGCAATTTAGTAAGCTAGTTATGAGCTTGAGCATGCTTAGACAAGACATCTAGGGGAATAGCCTTAAATCATTGGCTGTGTTGTCGACTGTCATATCCATGACTAACCGTTGCTAACTGGAAAGCAGAAAGGACATTGTGCCGCATTTTAGGTTAGTCTTATATATTTTGGCTTTCTAAATATTTCAGGAAGTGATTTAACTATGTATAATTTTACATTTGAGGGTTGAACTTGCCCTTTAAAATAAAACTTTATTCCATATAAAGTTTCGAAGAAGGAAAGTTCCAGGGGCACGGAGGTAGGGTTGGTATTACCTACCTCCCAATATTGTTTCTGGCATGGTTTCTGAGACCGTCAGCACAGCAAACTTCAGGACACTGACTTGGCAAATGGAAACTGTATGTGCTGGCGCTTCTCAACATTTTAAAACAAGTAGCCCAATCACAGGTGCTTCTCCCTCCTTGCGTAAGGGGGCAGGTAGCTAGGGAATCTGTGGTGCTTATGTTTTATCTCTACCATACCAGTCAACCAAGTGGTGAGAGGCAGTTCCAGTGGCCATGGTAATAATAGCTTCTCAACTCTGTCAGTGATTTTCAGAGGTAGATTATACCCTTAGAAACCTAAACTTTAAAAAGACCCAAGGGGACAGATTTCTGAATTCTCTAAAGTTGAAATTTTTGAACATTAGTTTTCCTTTAACCTCCTCACACTCTCAAGTCCTGCAGTATGGAAGTGGCTGCACAGATGGCGTGTGATAAAAACTTATTATATTGCAGCAGGAACCAGTCCAACTCGCTGAAAGGGGAAAAAAGCTCTTTCATGTAGCTGAAGACCGAGGGCAATAAAACTTAATATTTACGGTTGGAACCAATCAAATCGCAGCGTCGGTACAAATGAAATTTACTGTGAGCACGGCCCACATAACAGCTCTGAAGTCTCGTGTACACCTCCTGTTTGTGACACGATGCAGAATTATCTTAAAATAAACCTTAATGCCTCTATACATCAACAACACAATATGATCCTGCAGACAAGAACATTAGAAGCCACAATAAAAAGAAAAGCAGCAGTGTCCCTACATAACAATCTCATTCCTCTTACTTACGGGTATAAATTGGTATCTCACCATCTCTCAGCTATTTGGGAAAATACAATTTTCATTTCTTGGGCAAAGAGACCATAAAGTTGCCCATGTATTTATTAGACGTTCCAGTATTGATTCAAAAACTGACAACTTAAAAGGTGTAACATCGATCCCGAAACGTTATCTGGTCGGGAATGAGTCAAACGTGGCCACTTTGTGGCCCGACATTTCTATCGATCTGATGTAAAGGTCGGGCATGTGTATAAGCATAAGTCTGGTAAAAAGCAGTTGGTCCTGTGTGTTTTACCAACATTTGCAGGAAGCACTTTATTGTCGGCCATAACATTAGCATTTGAGTATTGTACCTGTCAAAAAAGTTAGAAGCAGGTAAATTGTGTCCAGACAACACAGGCGGTAGGGAACGCAGAGCAGCTGATAGATATTACATCTCAGAGCTCTTTATTTCCTTATCAGTGATGGGTTATAATTAAGATTTTTCAACCTAAGGCTTTAAGAGCTCCATAGGGTCCTGGAGCTGTGAGCCAGCATTGTCAGCAAATAAGAATGCAATGTTTGGGTGACCTAATCAAGGGCACAGCTTTAAAGATATGGGGTTATTCTGCATGTTCTTTATTATACCACGCAAGTACTGTGTTCCCACTGTTCACTATTGGACTGAAAATGGATTTGGATGGTGGGGAACTTTCTATAGTTACCCTGGATCTGGTTGTAAATGGTTGTACAGGTCACCAGGTGCACGTAATGATAATTGATGACATAGTTATGCTCTGTTCATATACTGTTATATATGTGTTATAATAATTATCACCATACAGGCAGCTTTATGTTTAGTGGTAGGTTCGTATGGGGCTGGTGTAAATGGAATATACAGCCTTGGGGTGGAGAATCAGATGGGATTCATGGATCTAACACGTCCCTCCATTTAGAGAAATGAGTGAGGATGAAGTAGCGTTAGTAGAGTTAGATTTAATCATGGGAGCCGAACCTGTGGGCCGCATATGGCTTGTTCAGAAAATATTGTAGCCGGCAGGACCACCTGATGGGCATGGTTCTGGTAGAGGCCTGGGTGGGGCGAGTAGGGGCCAAGGATGTGCCCCTTTTACAGGCTGGGGTGGCACTGCAGTATTATTAGTCATAATAAAGTTGGATATTCAGAATAAATTGTGAATATTTGGAAAAAAGTAGATACACAATTTTAGTGTGTCACAAGCCTTGTGTGTGTTGCAGAATGGAAAATATTTCTACCTTGAAGAGAAATTGTGAAGTTTAATACTCATAAGCCATGGGCAAATTCCATTTCCAAAGTTGCAGTACAGAATTTACTCTAAAAAAAAAAAAAAAAAAAAATCAAATTTTCAAAGATCCCACTATTTAAAAAATGAATGAATTTTAAATCTGAACTGTAGATTCTGAGAAATCATCATTTGAAATCACAGCATTTACAGGGAAAGAGCTGTCACTCCAGAAGCAGAAATAATAATAATATGTTCACTATCCCTGACCTCTTACTAGGATCCTTGGCTGTCTGCCAGCACACTTTGCAACAATTAAGAGAATCAGAAGAGAAAAGAAAAAATCGCCTTATTGATTGTGTTGTGTGGTATCACTGCGAAAAGAGAGATTGTTCTCTAGTGTAATTTCAGAGCTATTTTTGTCACTTTTTTATTTAAAGCTATTTATAAATAGGGGGATTTTCACCTTTTTGCCCCTTTTCTCCCTTTTGTTGCATTTTTTTGCATTTTTAACAAAATTTTCGCCAAACATCATTACTTACTGGAATGTTCCATTAACATGACTATTTCTTACACAGCACTATGGGATGTTCCCTATTAAAGGTACCTGATTATGAAAATAGCAATACTAAAAAAGTGTCCTATTATAAAATAGAGAAAATTTTCAGTTTCACTAGCATCCTTAAAAATTTGCCTTTTGCGTTTTACACACACTACCACGTCTTATAAGCAAATTAAGAAAATTCGCCTTTGAGTTTTACACTTTATCATCCTATTATGAAAATTCGCCTTTTGATTTTTATACTATTTATATCTTTGGCTGAAAAAACCACAATGTGTTGGCTATTTTTAAATAACAAAGATAGGTGTTCATGTTTTTAACCAGTTTAATACTACTTTGAAAAGCCACCAGGGATTCGCCTTGTAAATTACTTTGATGAAAGGAAAAGTTTGAAAGTTTAAAAAATTATGGTAAAGGCTGTGGGGAAAAAAAGCAAAATAATGCCCCTTTATAAATATGTCCCTCAGACCCACATTTGACTTTATTGGTAAATTTAAAAAAAATGGAACCTTAAAAAAAATCTTTAGAAAGAAAAAATTAACCTTAAAAAGGTGAAATCTCAGATCGTATTACAGTAAATGCTGGTAAATAGCCTAACACCCCCCCTGAGTACTTATTAGTATTGAGAAACACTCCACAATGTACTGACACCTCCATGGATCCATTGGCAGGCTAAATAAATGGCTACTTACGCGTTTTTGCCACCTCAGACTTGGGGAATTGGAATGGCTGAACTTAACGCAAAAATACACTTTTGCCATCTTATAAATATTCTAGAGCGGTTACCACAGCGATGTATGGCGAAAAGCGAAATGTAGCGGTAATGACCTTTCGTCGCTGGCTATCACTGCTTTATAAATAGCGAAAAGTCCAAATTAGGCGAAAAAGGGTGTGTTAAAGAAGGCGAAAATTTTAACGAACCTTTATAAATATGCCCCTTGATAAAAGGCCTACGAGTCGAAATGTTGTGTGCTTTGGCTTTGTTTGCACAATAAATGAGAGCACCCCAATTTGGAATAATAAAGACTGGGCAGCCCTTATTTATTGTTGATTGATTTGGGCAAAGACATTTGGGCAGTGGGCATGAGTCCACTGGACTGAGCATTCAATTTTAATTGTACAAGGTTGTTTTTGGTTACCCCTTGAAAATAATCTCACATCTCCTATTTAATAATAATGTAGAAATATTAAAACAAAAAGAAAACACTTTGAAGGAAGGTTATTTTTCCTTTAATGCATATAACACCATTACCAGAGATTTACAAATAGATTGTGATGTCAGGATTAGTGTGCATGGGTTTATATGGATATACAGCCTTTCTTATTACCGTATATACTCGAGTATAAGCCGACCCGAGTATAAGCCGAGGTACCTATTATATACCATGACCTGGATGAATGGCTATTATACATATACCATGACCTGGATGAATGGCTATTATACATATAACATGACCTGGATGAATGAATATTACTGATAGGGAAATTAATTTGAAATCCGATGTTGAAAATTTAAGTGCAATATTGAAAATTTGGTGTCGATATTCAAAATTTAGGGCTGGAATTCTTAGTTGAAAATCCAACAATTATACCCCCAATGACTGCAAATGGGTTGGAATTTTAAATTCATCGCAATATTGACATTGCACATTTATCTTTAGTAGGTATGGAGAAGATTAGAAATGTCACCCAAACCATTTCCTTCTCCTCGCACCAACATGTGATTTCACGTCTATTAATGTACCAACAGACCTGTAACGTCCATAAACCATAGGCTGTCTGTTCTGTTTCTTTAAGGTTTATGTCTGTATCAATTATTTATTAACTGACTCAAAACAATTTACAACATGGTGCAATACGGGTAATTGCATTTGTTTCCCTGTATAAATTGTTTTGTTCTGTGCACTGAATACTTTCTGGGACTTACCGTAGATTATTATATTTCTGCTTTTCTCATTACATTAGGATGTGTGAAGTTTTTACATTATTAGATCATTTCATGTCTTGGGATTTTGTTCTGGGCAACTTATCTTAAAGGACAACTATAATGTAAAATTAACTTTTTAAAAATACAAAGTACCTGAGGCAGGGAAGTAGGACTGATTATTCCGACCTCTTTTTATAAATGAGAAACATTGTTGAATAATGATATGGCTCCTTTATTCCAACGACCGATAACGATAAGTCATTTACGGCCTTGGTATTCATTTATGACTAGAGATGGCGAACTATATGGAAAGTTCGAAAATGGACCCATTAAAGTCAATGGGAGACAAATAGTTTGAATAGTTCGAATGAAATACAATAAAATTATCAATGGTAACTTAATGTAAATGGCTGTGGGACCTGGGAAATGGTCTGGGGAATATGTTTCAATATCCAGGACATTAGAAAAATCGATTTTACTCTCATGCGCGCTACTTCGGTGCTCTCGAGTTCGAACATTCATTGTTCGCGCCTAGGTATCATGTCCATTTTACTTGCGGATTCGATGCTTGCGTTTAGGTTTTAATGGACACTTTACTCGCGGATTCGATGTTCGCACCTAGATACCATGGACATTTTACTTGCGGATTCGATGCTCGCGTATAGGTTTTAATGGACACTTTACGCGCAGATTTGATGCTCGCGGTCGCGCCTAGATACCATGTACATTTTACTCGCGGATTTGATGCTTGTGTATAGGTTTTAATGGACACTTTACTTGCGGATTCGATGCTTGCGTATAGGTTTTAATGGACACTTTACTCGTGGATTCGATGTTCGCACCTAGATACCATGGACATTTTACTCGCGGATTCGATGCTCGCGTATAGGTTTTAATGGACACTTTACTCGCAGATTCGATGCTCGCGGTCGCACCTAGATACCATGTACATTTTACTCGCGGATTTGATGCTTGCGTATAGGTTTTAATGGACACGTTACTTGCGGATTCGATGCTCTCGCCTAGATACCATGGACATTTTACTTGCGGATTCGATGCTCGCGTATAGATTTTAATGGGCACTTTACTTGCGGATTCGATACTTGCGTATAGGTATAATAGGCATTTTACTCGCACATTCGAATGGTCGAACTTTCGATATTTATCGAAAGTCCAAAAATATCGAAAATCCGGGTCCGGGATAGATTGAGAAGTCCGAATTCGTTTGAATTTGAATAGTTCGGCTCGAACTCAGGTTCGAGTTCTAGTCCATCTCTATTTATGACTGTGTCGTGGGTAGTGATATCAGTATTTCATTACCATAAGGTATCAGACCTTTATTTTACAACACAGACATACATTGAATACAATCTATATTGTCCGTCTGTGCTGTCACTTTACTGTGGTTGTTTGTTAGGTTGGGTACACACCATACATTATTTTCGGCAGACAGACCAAAACCTGGCTGAACGCTCACTAGTGGGTAATCGTCGGCCCGGGATAAATGTCGTCCTGTGTGCACCCAGCCTAAAATAACAGCCGTATCTGTAAAGAATTGTTATCAGTCACATTTACTACATTTCATAAAAAAATATATCCAGAAACGCTTAGAAGTGAATTGCTTCTGATAATAATGATTGGTTTCAATATCAAACCACTAGAACATTGCCAAGTACTTGAATAAAAGTGTGCCCCTTGTGGTGTACTCATTAACGTTACCCTGTAGGATCCCACTGTGTATCCGTCTGAATTTTAGCTTCTTGTTGAGTGTTCCGATACCAGTCTGTATCTCATTAGTGTGTTGTGTGCAGGAAGATTGTATCCCTTGGTGTCTTATTATCCTGATCTGAACACAGTTACCGTAATATTGCTCTTACATTAACACTTGATGGTTTTAGGTAATGTTGTTCTGCTCTGTTGTGTGTTATTATTAATAATAGTCTCCATCCTTGTTGGTGTCTCTTTTTTTTTACTCTGGGAGAGAACATGGCGCAGGTGGAAAGACTGTAAATGGCGTGTTCGCTATTTTATCTACAAATTATTTTTTTTTTTAAATTAAATGAATGGTCATGGATATATTAAGGTTATGTTGGTGGAGGGGTTTATGGTTAAGATATCTGTGGTGGGATCTTCTTGGCAGTTTATTCTTATCCATTTAATTGTGGAACGTATTGTATTGTTAGCTGCAGATCACAGACAAGTCAGAAAGAGACGCCTTAACCTTGGATTTGGCAGGAATGTGATTGTTAGAAAACCAATAGTACTACAGGTACAGTATTTATGTTTAGACAGAGACTACCAGGGGGGCACAGGAGCCAAGTAGACCCCATCTTCTTATTTTTCCTACGACATACATTGAGATATAGCCTTCTCCCCGAGGACAGGGAAGGGGCAGTGCTTTCTCCACTGGGGAGGGGATTGGGCATTTTGGGAGTATGATATGGGATGTGGCTGGGTAGTATAGGGGTGGAGATGGGTGGTCAAGAGGGGGAGGAGCTTAAATAGCCTTTCCCAGATACCCATCCCCAATGTAAGGAGGTGTGATTACCGTACATAGTAGCTTTCCAATCACTGACCATCTCCATTGTAAGTGTGTGTGATTGCATTCATTAAAGGAAATAGATCCCCTGTGACTTGTACTCACAGACTACATTAATTATATCATTTCACAATTAAATTAATGACATAGACATAAAATACCAATCATTATCTGTAGTTTACAACCCACTACTGACCCCACTGTGTAGTGTTAAAAAATCCTTACCTTACTCCTCAGCTCCTTAAGGATCTCCTGCAGTGCTTGACCAAAGTTCCAGAAAGTGAAGAGTAGGAGGTGTCAGTGATTCATTCGGTCCCTGCTTCTTCCTTGTCCTCCTGGAGGTCTCTGGCATGTGCAGGGGAGCCCCCCCCCTCCCTTCCTCTCACACTCCAGATGCCTTCATGGCTTCCTCATCCCATAACATTTAAACCTTTTTTTTGTAGTGTAGTGTACCCCAGCCCACCCCCAACCACCATGTTAGTTTTGTAAAACAGAAATAGACTTACCTGACCTCTTCCCCTTGGCTCTTGGCACAGCCGACAGCTGCATCTGTGATTGGCTGACTGTCAGCCAATAGTAGTGATGTCACTACTCGGCGCCGGACAGTAAGTTAGACAGCCGCCGAGTACGGACATGCAGCTCAGCAGGAGTGCCAGCAGGATCGAGAGAATTAAGTTACAGGTAGCCGGTTACATAGAGAAGTACCGGTAAGCAGCAGCAGATTGTGAAAATTTACCATGACCCGAGTATAAGCCGAGGTCGGGTTTTGAGGCTATTTTTAAAGCCTGAAAACCTCGGCTTATACTCAAGTATATACGGTAATTAAAAATGGAATGTACCTGGGGCTGGGAGGTTGGATTGATTATTCCTACCTCCCAATATAATTAAGGAGTTACAGCATGTACAGTTTGATTTGCCAGGTTAGTCTTGGACTATTCCTGTGTTAAAGATAGTTATTCCTGTGTTAAAGATAGTGCTGAAGCCAGAAGTAAGACTGGCAGAATCAGTTTTCTTTGGGTTGGTGCTCCTCACAGAAACAATATTGGGAGATAGGAATTACCGGTCCTGTATCCCTGTCCCAAGGACTTTTTAGTTTAACTGTTTTTTAACTAAACTTTATACACACAATAGTTTTCCTTAAAGGGATGTCCGCGTGTCCTCTGACATGTTCTATTGGTGAACAATGCCCCAGATAGTTTATTGTATGGCCCGTTAATGTATTTATACACAGTAATCATATCCCCATGCAAGCGCCTTTCTCCAGTGTACAGAATTGTAACTTATCCAGTCTCTCTTCATATTCAAGCTCCTCCAATCCCTTTATTATTATAATTCATATTCCCTAGAATATTAATGCTGTGCATTTACTTATTAGATATTAGACAGATTCGACATTTGATCATCAAATTTACCCAATATCTAAAAATACCGTCCGTTTTAATTCCAATTTTCCCAAAATGTTCCTTAGTTATTTGTTTTTTGACCAAACGTGAACTGGAAAATAAACGGTCCAGTTGGTTATCCAGATATTTCATTTGTATGTCCAGCTTTAGGATCAATTCATCCTCAAAAGTAACCGCAAGAAAACCTCCAGTTACTGAAGAAATAAACTTAATGTGAAAGTTTTCCTCCCCAGAAGCACCTATATCTTGTAAGACTTCCATAAAGAGCTACGCCTTCTGACAGACATATTCCCAGTAAATGTACCTGTGCTCATTGTTGTATCTCTGGTGGTGCAATATATAAATGCCCGAGAAGTACAGATGGGTGAAAGCTAGATTAGCAGGTTTTCGCGCCAGTGAAAAGGTTTAAATGCACCATTTGCTCTCAGAAAGCCTCATTTACTTCTGCCCACTGGCATCGCTTAAGAGTTTTTTTTATTCCCCCCCCCAATGTTTGAGATGTTTGGGGATGTGGGCATAATTTGGGGGCGTACCTTTGATGTTTTAGAGGTGTAGTTGCAATGTTTGTTGGGCGTGACTTTTACAGTTGGGATATGGGTGTTACAGTGATGTTTGCCCGCAACATGTGGGGATCTGGACATGGCAGTGACATTTTGGGGCATGCGGTGATGTTTCGTAATATGACCGTGCCATTTGGGGGTGTGGCCATGATGTCTTGGGTCGTTTTAAATTTCTTAGCAAGACAGTAACGGCAATGGTGGTTCACATCACCAATAGAAACATAGCTTTTCCAAGGATCACATTGGAATGTCTTACAGACATTAAAGTTGTGTCTCGTTCTCGAAGGACCCATTGCAAGTGCCATGGAGACTTGTAGCCCACCGTTTTACTAAAGCTGCCACCCCGTGGGATAGCTCGATAGATAACACTCCAGTCAGCTTTCAAATGAACCACAGCCCCCAGCTGTGCTATCCTGGCCTAGGGAGGGAGGGTGGGGATAAGACCTTCTAACTTTCCTGCCACTTTCCTTGCACTGTACCTTATATACCCCCCTCTCTCCCTCTATCTCCTCCTCTCAATGATACCCCCACCCCTTTCTTGACTGACAATCCCCACTAACTATGGCCAGGGGTTACCTCTATGCATTTCCATGCACCCCTCTTTCTAATGGCACCTGGGATGTCTCACTTTGTACACACTTATAGCATAGCAAATAGCTTTCAGTCATTGGTGGTAATGTATCTGTTACACCCAAGACTGACAGCGCCGGACTGGGAGAAGGAAGCAGAAATGAAAGGTCATGTCCAGCCTTGAAATAACATTTTATATTCAGTTCAGCTACCCTCCAAACCCCATTTTCGCATTATTGAAAATTCCCAAAGATGCCCCTGAAGGGACTTTCCTGACCCAGTCCTTCTCTGCCTGGGTTATGCCCACCTGGTACTGTTATGAGCTTTTTTTCAACAAGAACAGCAGCAGTGAGGTGATTCCTGGTTGCGGCTGGCAGGTAATTGGGTGTGACATCACCGTAGCCCGTGAATGACAGCTGCAGCCAGGAAGCAGAGGTGAGTGAGGTGAGTGGTGAGGGACCAGATCAGGTAAGTCCCTTCAGGGGCATCTTTGGAACTTTTCAATAATGTGAAAATAGGGTTTGGGGGGTAGGTAAACCTAACTATAAAATGTTATTTGAAGCCTGGACATGCCCTTTTAAGGGGAAGTTCAGTGCAAATACATAAAGAGCAGTATTTCTCCATCCTAATGACCTTAACCTGCCCATTCAGCATTGTGTCTGTGTATAAATAAATGCAACTGAAATACTGACTTCCTGTTTGTAGGACCCCTAATAGAGACCGTTGTGGTCTTGCCCTTGACCCAGTCCCTGGGTTGATTCAGTTGCTCAGTAGAGATCTGAGCATGTGTGACCCATCCAACAGCCAATCAGTAGAAATTACTGTTAGGAACATTCCAAGGTAGTGGTGCATTCTGGGAAGAAGGACCGTTACAGAACATGAAATGTCAGCTCACTAATACCAACAGCAGGGAATAGCAAGGGCTATAAATTCAACAGATTTTCCAAATAGAAGAGAGTATGTAGAATAACTAGGTATGCATAATACAAACTAAGAATTTTAAAAATAATGATATTGTCCACAGAACTTTTCCTATAACAGAACATCAGACAGCATTTCAGGTTAGACTTTCATCTCTCAAATTTATAACTATTGTTGTTTTAGGGTTAGGGGGTGATTTAACATTTTTCATTTGATGCATGAACTTGCCCTTTATGTTATTAAACTTGGATAGAATATGTTATCTTTCTGTTTGCTGGATCTCAGGATTTATATTTTTTTGTTGCTTAAGAGAGTAGTTGTCACTGACCATCATCTAAACGGAATAAAGACATGTGCTGCAGGGTTGTGCAGTAGAAGACAGTTATCTGATTACCTTTAATATGAAAATGATTGTTTGCTGGATTTTTTTCTGCCTTGGTTTCCCAGATGAAAAATTGTCTAGAAAACACTTTGGGGGGTCATTGATTCCTTACATAGTCCTTACATAGTAACATAGTAATTGAGGTTGAATAAAGACATACGTCCATCAAGTCCAACCTTTTCACCCTCCTTTTTAACCCTACCTAACAATTGATCCAGAGGAAGGCAAAAAAAAAAACCTGCTTAATCGCTTATTTAGCCGCTCAGTCATGAAAACCGTATTCTCCTAGGGTATTTTGTTTTATATTGCGACGCTCTTTTAAGAAATAAGACCAAGATGGTGCAATTTTGATGTAAAACATCGTTTTTGAAAAATCACTTAATTGTCGCTATCAGATATTTTGCAAAACTGGGGCAAGCACATTCCAATAAAGAAGAACAAAGTTAAAACCTGAATCTTTCCAGAACATACTGTAAAGCAGCAATCCAGCACCCTAAATGATTTAATATTTTCAAACTTTAGAGGACAACTCAAACCTTAAAAGGAGGTTTCTGATAGAACGGCCTCTTTAAAATATGTTGAGATATCCTACCTTGTCCGCTGGAATCATTAGCTTATGCCTGTTATGCTCCTAGATGCCTCATGGAAACTAAAGGGGTAGTGTGTGTTAATGGTTAAATTTGTTCACGCCCCCTTCAGCAATTTAGTAAGCTAGTTATGAGCTTGAGCATGCTTAGACAAGACATCTAGGGGAATAGCCTTAAATCATTGGCTGTGTTGTCGACTGTCATATCCATGACTAACCGTTGCTAACTGGAAAGCAGAAAGGACATTGTGCCGCATTTTAGGTTAGTCTTATATATTTTGGCTTTCTAAATATTTCAGGAAGTGATTTAACTATGTATAATTTTACATTTGAGGGTTGAACTTGCCCTTTAAAATAAAACTTTATTCCATATAAAGTTTCGAAGAAGGAAAGTTCCAGGGGCACGGAGGTAGGGTTGGTATTACCTACCTCCCAATATTGTTTCTGGCATGGTTTCTGAGACCGTCAGCACAGCAAACTTCAGGACACTGACTTGGCAAATGGAAACTGTATGTGCTGGCGCTTCTCAACATTTTAAAACAAGTAGCCCAATCACAGGTGCTTCTCCCTCCTTGCGTAAGGGGGCAGGTAGCTAGGGAATCTGTGGTGCTTATGTTTTATCTCTACCATACCAGTCAACCAAGTGGTGAGAGGCAGTTCCAGTGGCCATGGTAATAATAGCTTCTCAACTCTGTCAGTGATTTTCAGAGGTAGATTATACCCTTAGAAACCTAAACTTTAAAAAGACCCAAGGGGACAGATTTCTGAATTCTCTAAAGTTGAAATTTTTGAACATTAGTTTTCCTTTAACCTCCTCACACTCTCAAGTCCTGCAGTATGGAAGTGGCTGCACAGATGGCGTGTGATAAAAACTTATTATATTGCAGCAGGAACCAGTCCAACTCGCTGAAAGGGGAAAAAAGCTCTTTCATGTAGCTGAAGACCGAGGGCAATAAAACTTAATATTTACGGTTGGAACCAATCAAATCGCAGCGTCGGTACAAATGAAATTTACTGTGAGCACGGCCCACATAACAGCTCTGAAGTCTCGTGTACACCTCCTGTTTGTGACACGATGCAGAATTATCTTAAAATAAACCTTAATGCCTCTATACATCAACAACACAATATGATCCTGCAGACAAGAACATTAGAAGCCACAATAAAAAGAAAAGCAGCAGTGTCCCTACATAACAATCTCATTCCTCTTACTTACGGGTATAAATTGGTATCTCACCATCTCTCAGCTATTTGGGAAAATACAATTTTCATTTCTTGGGCAAAGAGACCATAAAGTTGCCCATGTATTTATTAGACGTTCCAGTATTGATTCAAAAACTGACAACTTAAAAGGTGTAACATCGATCCCGAAACGTTATCTGGTCGGGAATGAGTCAAACGTGGCCACTTTGTGGCCCGACATTTCTATCGATCTGATGTAAAGGTCGGGCATGTGTATAAGCATAAGTCTGGTAAAAAGCAGTTGGTCCTGTGTGTTTTACCAACATTTGCAGGAAGCACTTTATTGTCGGCCATAACATTAGCATTTGAGTATTGTACCTGTCAAAAAAGTTAGAAGCAGGTAAATTGTGTCCAGACAACACAGGCGGTAGGGAACGCAGAGCAGCTGATAGATATTACATCTCAGAGCTCTTTATTTCCTTATCAGTGATGGGTTATAATTAAGATTTTTCAACCTAAGGCTTTAAGAGCTCCATAGGGTCCTGGAGCTGTGAGCCAGCATTGTCAGCAAATAAGAATGCAATGTTTGGGTGACCTAATCAAGGGCACAGCTTTAAAGATATGGGGTTATTCTGCATGTTCTTTATTATACCACGCAAGTACTGTGTTCCCACTGTTCACTATTGGACTGAAAATGGATTTGGATGGTGGGGAACTTTCTATAGTTACCCTGGATCTGGTTGTAAATGGTTGTACAGGTCACCAGGTGCACGTAATGATAATTGATGACATAGTTATGCTCTGTTCATATACTGTTATATATGTGTTATAATAATTATCACCATACAGGCAGCTTTATGTTTAGTGGTAGGTTCGTATGGGGCTGGTGTAAATGGAATATACAGCCTTGGGGTGGAGAATCAGATGGGATTCATGGATCTAACACGTCCCTCCATTTAGAGAAATGAGTGAGGATGAAGTAGCGTTAGTAGAGTTAGATTTAATCATGGGAGCCGAACCTGTGGGCCGCATATGGCTTGTTCAGAAAATATTGTAGCCGGCAGGACCACCTGATGGGCATGGTTCTGGTAGAGGCCTGGGTGGGGCGAGTAGGGGCCAAGGATGTGCCCCTTTTACAGGCTGGGGTGGCACTGCAGTATTATTAGTCATAATAAAGTTGGATATTCAGAATAAATTGTGAATATTTGGAAAAAAGTAGATACACAATTTTAGTGTGTCACAAGCCTTGTGTGTGTTGCAGAATGGAAAATATTTCTACCTTGAAGAGAAATTGTGAAGTTTAATACTCATAAGCCATGGGCAAATTCCATTTCCAAAGTTGCAGTACAGAATTTACTCTAAAAAAAAAAAAAAAAAAAAATCAAATTTTCAAAGATCCCACTATTTAAAAAATGAATGAATTTTAAATCTGAACTGTAGATTCTGAGAAATCATCATTTGAAATCACAGCATTTACAGGGAAAGAGCTGTCACTCCAGAAGCAGAAATAATAATAATATGTTCACTATCCCTGACCTCTTACTAGGATCCTTGGCTGTCTGCCAGCACACTTTGCAACAATTAAGAGAATCAGAAGAGAAAAGAAAAAAGAGTATATACGGTATTACTGTGTTTATTGTGATATATGTGCACCTGTGGCCCCCTGCCCCAGTCACCCATTCACCTTTCAGAATTTCAAGAGAGCACTTTCCAGGAGCCCTATGATAGGTTAGCTCTGTAGAGATATGCAATATTGCACATGATGCCTGCCCATACACAAATGCAAATCAGAACAGTTCTATAGTAAAAAATAAAACAAAAACTTCTCACCATTAAAGGTTTCACCTGTTAATCTCCTACCTGGAATCCAAACATGGCAGATCTCATAGGATTTTCCAGTGCTCATAACTGACATCACAAACAACAATTCCTACTACATACATACAGAAGTTCCTACAAAACCCCCTTTTTTTTATTTGTTGGTAAAAAGTTGGTGTCTCTCTCCAACACCTACACCCCCCCAACCCCGGTTTCTCTTTCCTCCACCCACCCTGTGTCTCTGTCCTCCACCACCACCCTGTCATCTCTCTCCTCCACCCACAGTCCCCCCCGGTTACCACACGATGTATGGCGAAAAGCGAAAGGCGGCGGTAATGACCTTCAGCGCGGCTATCACTGCTTTATAAATAGCGAAAAGTCCAAAATTAGGGAAAAAGTGTGTGTGTAAAGAAGCGAAAATTTTAACTAACCTTTAAAGTATGCATTGATAAATGCCTACGAGTCGATGTTGTGTGCTTTGGCTTGTTTGCAGCAATAAATGAGAGCCCCACCCCAATTTGCAATATAAAGACTTGGCATCCCTTATTTATTGTTTGATTGATTTTGTTGGGCCCAGACATTTGGGCAGTGCATGAGTCCACTGGACTGAGCATTCGATTTTCATTGTACGAGGTTGTTTTTGGTTCCCTTGCACAATAACTCACTCATCCTAGTTAATAATACTTTAGAAATATTAAAACAAAAATAAAACAACTTGACGGCAGGTTATTTTTCCTTTAATGCATATACCCCATACCAGAGATTTACCAAATAGATGGTGATGTCACTGATAGTGTGCCTGGGTTTATATGTATATACAACTCCTTTCTTATTACCAGTATATACTCGATTTAACCGACCCGAGTATAGCCGAGGTACCTATTTTTACCGCAACAGTAAGAACCCATGATTTACACCGAGGATAAGCCAGAGGGTTGAAATTATGGGAACTATGCTGTGCCCATAAAAAGCCTCATTCCTTGGCCCGCATCCATATGTTTTGGAGACTACCACTCCCAGCATGCTTATTAGCTGGGTTGTAGTTTCCAAACCCCTTTATGCCAATGAATGAGGCTTTTTTTTGGACAGCACCCCCCAGGAAGTCCAAGAAGCAATTCCCCCTTAGAGATCCCACCCAGTTCAGGGATTGAGGTGGTAAATTCTTTACAAAATCTGCTGCTGCTACGCGGTACTTCTCTAGTACCCAGCTACCGGTAACTTAATTCTCTGGGTCCTCTGCTGGCACTCGGCAACGCTGTGCTGCATGTCCGTTTGCGGCGGCTGTCTAACTTACTGCCCTGCTCCGAGTAGTGATGTTCACGACTCGCGCCGGACTTAAAGTTAGACAGCCGCCGCTACGGACATGCAGCTCACATGCAGAGTGCCAGCAGTATCGAGAGAAATTAATTACAGGTGCCGGTTACATAGAGAAGTACTCGGTAAGCGCATGCAGATTGTGAAAATTTACCGATTACCCTATATAAGCCTATGTCGGTTTTGAGGAGGCTATTTTTAAAGCCGGAAAATCTCGGCTTATACTCAGTATATACTGTATTAACTGTGGTTTAATTGTGATATATGTTGCAACTTGGCCCCCTGCCCCAGTCCACCCATTCACCACTTCATAATTTCAAGAGAGCACTTCCAGGAGCCCTATGATAGGTTATCTCTGTAGAGATATCATATTTCACATGATGCCCTGCCCATACACAAATTCAATCAGAACAGTTCTATAGTTACCAACTAAAACAAAAACTTCTCACCATTAAAGGTTTTCACCTGTTAATCTCACATCTAACCTGGAATCCAAACTGGCAGATCTGCATAGGATTTTCCAGTGCTCATAACTGACTCACAAAACAATTCCTACTACATACATACATAAGTTTCCTACAAAACCGCCCTTTTTTTTATTTGTTGGTAAAATTTTGGTGTCTCTCTCTCCAACACCTACACCCCCCCAACCCACAGGTTTCTCTTTCCCCACCCAACCCTGTGTCTCTGTCCCTCCACCACCACCCTGTCATCTCTCTCCTCCACCACAGTCCCCCCCGGCATCCTCTCCTCCAACACAACAACACCCATGCTCTCTCGTCTCCACCCCCCGGGCTCACTCCTCTCTACCACCACCACCCCCCCACATCTACATCTCTCCTCCACAGCCTCATCCCCCGCATCTCTCTACTCCTCCTCATCCACTCCCCCGCATCTCTCTCTCTCTTCCCCCCCCCCGGGGCTCTCTCTTCTCCACCCCCCACATCTCTATCCTCCACTCCACGACTGTGGCCATAAAATACAGCCCTTGTTGATGGTATGGTATATCTATAAATATAAGCCCCTAGTGGAGGAAAAGTACAATCCTTGTAAATAAGACCATACTACCTCATCTCGTTATTTAACAGGGAATGTCCCCCTTAAAACCAAAACTGTGCATTGTCAGCTACTGCATCGCTGCAATCCCACTACTTTTGTTTACTAGTCCTATTACATGCATTGTATTTTGATCATTTACACCAGTTTCTTTTCCTTCTGGCCTCCTACTCTGCTCAATAAGCTTTTTCTGTACTCGCACCGCTGGAAAATCCCAATTTGTCACCACTGGACAATTCCCAATTGCATATCACACCAGTGTTAAGGGTGGTTGTCCCTACTGTAGATAGTGGCCGTTAAGAGGTGTTTATAGGAACGCCCGAGAAGTAAGGTGTTGTTAAAACAGATTGTAACAGTGGCAGACAGTTGGGTCGAAAACCCCCCCACCTCATTTAGGCTTGGTTTTCTTTATTTTCATTCACATAAATGGCCTCATTAACACCTCTCTTGAACCAGTCACGTTCCTTCGCCAGTGATGTATAACATACAATCTTTCAAAGGTATGTCCTTTATCCTTAAGATGGAGAACAGCGCTGAGTCCTGACCGAGGAATTTGGCTCTTCGTGTGCTGGGCCACTACGTTTGATGCAGTTGCTGTTTGTATCCCCACATTCAAATCAGTAGCATTCTTACTGCACTGACTGCATATATGATGTCGCTTTTCTTGTGTTTGGAACTAATTGGGATTTTCCAGGGTACTAATTGCCAACATGATATCTTGTACAAGAGTCATTCTGAATTGAGAAGCCAGTCGGATGAACTAGCGAAACGTCTTCAAGAACTACATTTCAACAGTCCAGTTGATCTAAGTGAATACACAATATACCATGACCTGGATGAATGAGAACCTTCAACAAGCATACTGGAGAAAGGAAGTTTTAACATCGACCCATGTTAATTTCTCTCACAGCTCCAGCGAGATTTGATTGTTTGAGTATTCAAATACCAGATCCACCGTGCTTCACATTGTAGTAGTCTTTGACCTATTGCCTCCCCTGCTGGAAATAGGAATATGGTCTATTCCCATAAATGTAAATGCCTTAAGACTGTGGCCCTGCTCTAAAAAGTGTTTGGCCACAGGCTTTGTGGTATGACCATCTCTATATGCCGTCGTTATGGCTGAGCGGTGGCCATCTATTCTTAATCTGTCTTGCCCACATAGACCAAATTAATCTGGATCTACACGGGCTATTCCTTTCTGATTATTATAGGAACAAACAAATTCCTCGTGGATTCCGCATCAATAATGTTCCCGCTATAGGCCGTAACAATATAGATTTCTGCCGTAAATGGACTGAGGTATTGAACCGATGCTCCATGGAATTGATGATTCTGGTGGTAGAAGAAGTGGCCAGGGAGTTGGAGGAGGCGGAAAAGAAATTATCAACATTTGAACTAAAACAGAGATTTACTTACATTAGATGAACACAAGGATGCATTAAATAAATTCTGCCATGGGGGCAGCCATGGCTCCTGCGTACGCAAATTTGGTTATGTATAAATATGAAATGGCTAATATTGTGTCTAAATTTGGAAAACATCTGCTGCTTTATTTTAGGTTTATTGACGACCTGTTTTTTATATGGCATGGATCCCGGGAATCACTTGACAACATGTATCAGGAACTGAACGAGTTAGATTCCACCATTAGATTTACAATAACTGTAAGTAACAAACACATTGAATTTCTGGATTTGCATATTTATAGACAGGACACAAAATTGGCTTATTCATTATTCCAAAAGGAAACAGACTGGAATACCCTGTTGCACTTTAATAGTGACCACCCACGACGACTAAAAAACTCTCTACCCATTTCCCAGTTTCTAAGGGTAATTAGAAATAACTCATCACCAGCCACTTTAGAACTGCAACTCAAAGATATGTGGCAAAAATTTGAAAATCGTGGATACCCATATGGTTTATTGGGCAAGGCACTGTCCATAGCCAAGAACAAAGCTCTGCCTAAATATGAGACCACCACCACCTCCACACAGGCTCCATTATTGGTAGCAAGTTTCAGACATTCTGCCTTGGGATCTAAGATCAAAACCAGTATCTACAAAAATTGGAATATCCTGAAATCAGATCAAACTTTTAATAGAGTCTTACCGGAACGGCCTATCATGGGCTACAGGAGAGGACAAAATTTAAAGGACCTTTTAATGAAGACTGATTTTAAGGGAACAACAAGGGATAAAAATTGGCTGTCCACATTTAATTCAAACAAGGGTTGTGTTAAGTGTGCAAAATGTTTTTCGTGTAAATATATGGTACCTGGCAAATCATTTGTGCATCCCCACACCAATAAGGTTATTCACATCAAACACAGGATCACCTGTACTACTACACATGTAGTTTATATTGTAACTTGCCCCTGCAAATTGGTCTATGTGGGCAAGACAGATTTGGCCCTCAGATTAAGAATAGATGGCCACCGCTCAGCCATAACGACGGCATATAGAGATGGTCATACCACAAAGCCTGTGGCCAAACACTTTTTAGAGCAGGGCCACAGTCTTAAGGAATTTACATTTATGGGAATAGACCATATTCCTATTTCCAGCAGGGGAGGCAATAGGTCACAAAGACTACTACAATGTGAAGCACAAAGACTACTACAATGTGAAGCACGGTGGATCTGGTATTTGAATACGGTCCACCCTAAGGGTCTAAATGAGCTCTAGCCGTTGCTACCTGGCATTGTTTGCTACAGCTAAGACTGTAATTTACAAGAACCCCCAAATCTTTTTCCAGTCGAGATTTACTTTAAAGGGTATCTCCACTCATAATTTCAAGGTTTAGGCATCTAGTTCTATTGAAGAACGGGAGGTAAAGGAGCTGCGCCTTACCTTCCGTTCTTCAATAGAACTAGCAGGAGACTGGTGAGCAGTTAGGAAACTTACCCGCTCGCTCGCTCCCCCGGCGCATAGTCTGACAGGTCCCGACGGACCTTGTCTTCTATGCGCATGCGCGATCTATGCGCATAGAAGACAAGGTCCGGCGGGACCTGTCAGGCTAAGAGCCTGGGGAGCGAGCGAGCGGTTAAGTTTTATGGTGTAGGTGGCACAAGGATTGTTAAACCCTAAATGCATCACCTTACATTTATCAACATTGACTGTCATCTGCTATACTGTTGCCCATTTTGATAATCTATCGTATCTAGGTCAGCTTGCAGCAATTGCACATCATTTGAAGTTTCCAAAGCTCTGCATAGTTTAGTGTCATCCGCAAACACAGAGACCTTGCTCTCAATGCCCTTTTCTAAGTCATTTATAAAAAGATTAAAAAGAAGTGTCCCCAGTTCGGAACCCTGAAGCACTCCACTTAGAACAGTAGCCTACATAGATGTAGCCCCATTGACCACCACTCTCTGTTTGCGATCCAATAACCAATTCTCTATCCATGTACAGATGTTTTTTTCTAGGCCAAAAGTCCTCAGTATATATATAGGGCAATTGTCCTTTGGAAATGGAACCACTAGCAAACCTACATTTTTATCTTAATTTTGTCCATTTGTTTATTGGATGTTGTATGTAATAATCCTGGTATTCTCTGCAGGTAGCACTTTTCCTGCACTTTTAAACACATACATGGAGATTTAATAAAAGTTCTTATTGTTAAAAATGGTGCTAATTTTGCCCCAACCAATCAGATCTTATTTAACATACGAAAGCTAACATCTGATTGGTTAAGGCAAAATTAGCACCATTTTTAATGATTAGAACTTTTATTGAATCTCCCTGATAGTATTTTGGGATATTGATCCTTCTACCTGTTCTGAACAGGGTCACATCACTATGAATAACGGATTTTAAACACTTTCTAATGGTTTTAAGAGTTCTATTTGAGGAGGTCACACTTTAGGGGTATTGGGTTTCCTTCTCTGTGCATGGAGCCACCTTATTATAGTAGCTTTTTATATAGCATTCTGCATGTTGTTTTTCTGTGTTTAAAAAAAAAAACTGGGACTTGTTTGGTCTCCTACTACTTCATGGTGGTGAGGGTATGTAGAGGGAGGGTGGGGTGATTTTCTCTCTCTCCTGCAATTTATACATTACGCAAAAGACTCCAGCACTCAACTACACATACAATTATAAATGAATAGGGTAAAAGAATTAGACATGTATGCAATCAATGAAGGGTAATCACCTGCACTGTAGTTCAAATGGATACCTTTAGTTACATTGTTTGTACAAACATGCGTCAGCTGATGCGCCACTCCAAGGCAGTATCCCAGCATCAGTCCTAAACCTAGTGAAAAAATATGTTCCCTGGGGCAACAAGACCTAACCTGCTTCTCTCTTTATTTAGTATGATCTATTCCAGGGCCTTGTGTAACCTTACAGAGCTTAGATACCCTCCTTCTATCTGGACTGCCTTCAAGGGGCGGAGAATGCATTTACACAGGGAGAAAAGCATATAATAGGGCTTTGGCCGCACTGCCCTTAATTAAATACAAATACAGGGATATGCAGCTCAAATCTTCATTCAAAAATACTTTCAGGTGCAGTGCAACGGAGGACTGACAATTATAAATTGCCAGTCCTCTTGGCAGAAAGTCTTGGCCCGATCAGTTCTGTGCACTTGAAACTTACCTCTGGAAACAGCCGATTAGACAAAGCTGCCTGACATCGGGAGATCATAGCGGCTTCTTTCGTTGTCAGGGCAACCTCTCCTACACTGGCAGCTTTCCTAAAGCTCCTGTGCGCATCCCTGGCACAGTCTTCTCCACCTGCAGGCAACTGTTCATCCTATTACACTGACTGCCGGGAGATGGAAGTTAAAGACCTTTGAAAGTTTTATGCAGGATTCTAAGCAAGTTTGGAAGGAAGCCTTTATGGACACCCCAATGAAAAATAATATGAATATAGCCCTGTTTAAAATTGTAACTTGTACCTTTCAAACATAGAATAATGTCCCTAGCTTAGCTGGTTTTTAAGTTATAGGCTTGTAAATTTAGTCAGAATAAACAAGTGTTTGAGTCACATGTGCTGTGTAAGAAGATATAATGTAGCTACACACATTTTCCCGTGCGCTGTATAAGGAAAGATAGTTTGAGTGCCGCCAACACCAGTCCCAAGGCTGATGGTGGTAGTTAGCATATATCTGGACTGGATACACACAAGGTTTTTATTCCCAGGTTTTTGTACCGGTCAGCCTGGCGAATAATCTCCCCCAGCAACTAATGGAGATCGCGCAGCATCCTATGGAACACAATCAGTTGTGGCAAACTGCCACATTCGCTGTGGCCAACAGTGATTTGTCCCAGCCAATGGATTGCTAGTGGCAAACTACTGGTATGAAATATATATTGGCCGTACATTTAATGGCCAATTCCTTCATATCTAGCAAATCCCTTTTCTGATCATGGGTGTTAATCTGTATTTCTATGTGACCGTTTTGATCCCCCATACCATTCTGACATTAGTCACTTGTCTATCATGAACTTTTGTAAATAACTTCTATTCATTCCATTACAAAATGTATGAGCAAGTGAGAAATAACCTAATAAAAACTTGGTCAGGAAACTGGCATGGTGTTTTAGTATACTCTAAAAAGCCTATTGGAATATCAATGTGGGTGTAGCAGGATTACAATGGGTAAAACAGAAAGCACACAGATTAAGTATATATTCTACTGGAGGGCTAAACCATTTAAAACTAAATTCTATTCGGCTTTTGTTTCATTATGCTAATAGACCATTTCCTTTTTTAAACCTGAAATTTGTCAAAGCAACTTATCAAGCCCAACCTTGTTAATTTTAACCAACCATTTAACTTTAACTTTTTAAACCAGAGCTTGCATTCATTAGATAGCTTCCTTGCTATTTACAATAGATTTAAGACTGGGGTTTCACATCTGCAGTTCTAAAGCTGCTGGGACCATGTACTCTATAGCAGGTTTATTATCTAAACCAAAATCTTGAGAAATTGCTATAAAACCCATTTATCCTAAAACACTGGTGATTGCAATTCAAATAATGAAATTATAGTTTTATTACCTTTATAAAAAAAAAAACTTACACTTCTAAGAAAATTAGAAACTCCTTTAGTGGAGTGAGCACAATTTAGGATAGAATAGTGTATTATGGAGTAGCCAGGATTAGAATTGGGAAGTCCGAATAACTCCGTTCAACATGCACCAGGCTGGGGCCACACTAGTCAAGAGCCTTTAAAAACCACAGACTAGGCCTGTGCCAAATCAATCACTAAATATATCGTCAAGTCTTAAAGGGCAACAATTAAATGTACAAAATTGGTTCAGGAGCTAGAACAGTTGGCAGGCTTCAGCACTATCCTATGCACGAAAGTCCAGGACACTAACCTGGAACCCCATTTTCTTCAAGCTGGCGATCCTCAGAAAATTATGGGGGGGTTAGAGGGACAGTTCAGTGGAAATTGTCAATATTGGTTAAATTGTTAGTTTGTGTAATGCCTTCTTAGTTATTCTACATATTCTCTCCCATTTTGAAAAGTTGATTTCATACCCTTTGCTGTTCCCTGCTGTTGACATTAGTGAGCTGACATTAAGTTCTAACTGTCCTTCCTATGATGCACCACTTTCTTGGAATGTTCCTAATTTCTACTGGCTGTTGTATGGGTCAACATGCTCATATCTGAGCAGCTGGGTCAAGGGCAAGACCACAACGGTCTCTACTAGGGGGTCCTGCAAACAGGAAGTCTGTATTTCGGTTGCATTTATTTATACACAGAATCCTGAATGGGCAGATTAAGGTCATTGGGATGAAAAGAAAAAAAAAAAATGGTCTTTTTTCTGAAAAGCATGTATTTGCACTGAACTTCCCCTTTAGGGAATGTAATCCAGCCTCAGGTTTGTTCATTTTAACATCTAAAAAAGCTGTTGCATGGACAGATGTCATGTGTTCAATAAAAACTATTTGCCTTCAAAACAGGTGTACACTAGATTTCTCTAGATATAAACCACTGGCCATGGTACCAGGTGTGAAAACCAGCAGATACCTTCCATATGTATGACACTTCCTCTACAAACAAAGAAATGGAAACGGGAAGTCTAAATACAGGACACTTTCAAATTGAAGTTTATTATGTACAATCACCTCACATCAAGGCCAGTAAGTTAAAAACTATTTACAAACTCAAAAAATACATAGTATTTGTTTTTAGGACAAGTGGCCAAGTCAAACCAGGCCATTGAAAATATAATCTTTGCCTTTAGATAAGCAAAATAGCTCTGCCCATGTATATAAGCCATGTGTCAAAGCATAAAAATCCTCAGTTTAAGGGTACTCTGGGAGTATTCACCGAAAGCCCTACACATGGAATGTTATAGGCCACTTTAAGTCATTAAAATTAAGGATAGATTCTTTAATAGCTTCAGTCCATATTCTGGTCCGTAGTAGATTGCTCAGCCACTTCTGATTCATCTTCATATCTCGCTTCTTCCAAGTCTAGGTTCTTTAGGTCTTCAAGGCTTTGTGGTGCATGACCAGTTAATCTCTAGGGTTAAACAGAGGCATTTCAAGTTTGTTGCATCAGTAATAAGAAATGTACTTTTGATTTGTGTACTAGAATACAAAAGTAGGTAAAAGGCAAAGCCAACAGTCAACCATTGTCTAGAATGTATTCTATTGGCATGAATAAGCCCTATTACAGTGAAGGTCAATTTAAAATATAAACAGTCACTCATCTGATTGGTAAAAAAATTGCATCTGCTTCAGATGGTTGCAAGCATATTGAAAGTATAGTGCTGAAATTTAGCATTACAGTATTTTTTAGTCTAGACCAACTGCTAGATTTTCTACTAGCCATAGTCCTGCACATGTATGAGCAACAAGTTAAGCTTGAATAGAAAAATAGACTATGAAATAAAGGGCATTTAAATGTGAGGGGCTTTGTTCTAGCATTAAGTCATGTACAGACAATTATTCCAAGACAATCTAAAGGTTCTTACAGAGGAGAGGTATTTGCAGTGGCCAAACAGCTTCTGAGGGGAGGGAAGCAATCCAGAACTTAACATTGGGAATAGAATTCCACCACAACTGGAAAAACACTAAAGCTGGGTAGACAGTACAGATCATTGAAAGATGAGACAGGATCTTACAAGCATGCTATAGTCCTGAGCATTCTCCCTATGTAAAGCTCAGAACTGGAGTATTCCCCTAGCTGACTCCCTATACATTAAAGGATAGCTATACTCTAAAAACTCAACTGTTTAAAAATGGAAGTACCTGGGGCAGGGAGGTATGATCTATTATTCCACCTCACTATCATTTTGTTTGAGCTACAGCACTAACCATTTGCCAGATCAGTCCTGGACTATTCCTTTATTAAAGACAGTGCTGAAGACAAGAGGAAGACTGGCAGAATCAGTTTTCTTTGGGCTGGTGCAGTTAGGTTTTTATATAATCACTATAATCATTTAGCCTTATAGCAGCCATCTTGTTTTTATCCACCATTTTGTCTTTATGTATTTGCAGATGTTTTGTTTTTAAAATGTTCTTATATCTAGGCATTGATAACACCTTGAGCTCACTGGAAACCTCAAGTTTTTGCCTCCCACATTGTCAACCTGACTATCCTTGCATTCCAAGGGATGGTTTACTACCTCATTTGTAGACAGTCTGGTAGTGCCCCCTTTTTTGGTTTCTTTGTTATAACTCCACGTTTCAATAAAGATTACCGAGTTAGAGTTCAGGATATTTATTCTAACAGGTGCTCCTCACAAAAACAATATTGGGAGTTAGGAATTACCAATCCTACATCCCTATCCAAAGTACTTTTCAGTTGGTTTTTTTTAAACAAACTTTATATTCACACAATAGTTCTTAAGTACAGGAAGGCGGCCATAGGAAATTTTTGGGCTTTTCCGAACCATAAGCTCAGCAGAAAACATTTGTCAGCCTTGCAATAGTTTGGAAAAGGTGCTACACAGTAACGAGGACAGTCAAAATCTGTCTTCTTGTTACTTGGCCTTAAAGGGCAAATCTTCCTAAACCCCACAAAGCTACTTAGCGTCCATTTTGAGCAGTTCCAGAAGTTTTACTTCTAGCAAAATACATGGTGTGCCAAGGCACTGCTCAAAACTTGTATGCCATCTGCATTAGTAAGAAAACAAGAGATGTTCTGCTACCCTCTTCCTGCATCCTAGTTCTACCAGTTAGTAGCAGCCTGTCTTGGAAGAAACCATTTACATCTAAAAGATGTTCTTAGGAGGGTGGAGTTGTCCTTTAATGTTTTGAAACCGCTCATTTTGCCAACAGTTAAAGATGTGCTTGTTTATTCAGATAAACTTGTACTGACCTTACACACCATTAACAATGCCTTAAAGTTTACCACCAAGCCATAACTTTGCATCATGGTTTTTAGAGCTGTCTGACAAAGACATTTTATGGTTCAGTTGCATGAAGTATGTACAGCAAGAATTTTTAAATAATATCTTACTTCAATCATGTTGGCCATAAACTGTACATGTCCTGCTAGTTCCATTAGCTCGTCATTTTCTTGCTTAAGACGTGCAATTTCTAGGTCTTTGAGTTCTATTTCTTTGTGCATCTTGAAGGTAAAAAGTTAAATTAGAAATGAAAAATACAAAAAAGTGAACAGCTGATCATATCAAAAGTCATACCTTCTCATTCTCCTGCAGGGCTTCATAAAGTGCTTTTCTTCGTTCTTCTGCTACTTCCTTCCAATACTGATAAGTTGGTGTTTCTGACAAAGCAGACAAAACTAATTACTACAAATTATGAATAATTAAGATCTGTTTTATGGCTGGTACACACCAGCAACTCTCCTCACTGCATCCGGCTCTTCTGACCGGTCTTCCAGGAGGGACAGTCATGGCAATATTGGCTGCAGCCAACAGATTACTGCAACCAACATGTACGATCGTCCTGGCCGAAAATCCATGTGATCATTTCTGCACATTCGAACTATCAGACCAAAATATTGCATTGTGTACACCAGCCTTTAAAACTGCAAGTTAAACATACCTTTAACCATGAGATCAAAAGCTTCATCTGCACACTCTTTATTTTCCCTGTGTTCTGGATCAATAGCAACTTCAACTTTTGCCTTCTTTGAGGTTAGCTGGTCATTCCACAATTTTCTTTTGGTGGAATTTTTAGTTGGCTAAAAAAAAAAAAAAAAAAAAAAAAAAAAAAAAGTTTAGGACTCCTTTGTAGGTTTTTTTTTTCCTTTTAAGGAGTCAATCTAAGTGTTAATATACCTCTTTAGACCTTCCAACAAGGTAACCAGTAGCTGATGGCTGAATAATTTTAAGGGTTCTTCTTGGTGCCTCATTTGTTTTATCCACAAAGTAACTCTGTGGAACAAATAGAAGAATTCTTAATTATAGAAGCATATGATAAGTTGCAAGACTAAGCCCTAAATTAGCTTTAATACTCCGTCCCATTGCATATCAGCTAAAAGTCACACCATTTAACTTTGAGCCCAGACAGCCTTTTGTTCCAAGATACCTACAAGGCAGTTGAGTAATGTCAGTGTGCATTATTTTCAGTAAATATCTACTTCACTACAAAATATTGAGAAACAGTAGATGCTAGAAGGAAAAATTAGTGGTATTTACAACTCTACCGTGAGAAAGTAACTGATTTACATGACAGGAGTTCATCTTTCCCACGGTCATGTTTTTCTGCTGATTGTATCTTACAGTCCTTCCACAGTAAAGAATGACAGACTGTGGGAACCAGTAGGACTAAACATCCAACCCTTCAGAGTTATGGATTAGTTTGCATTCTCACTAATTGCAACACTTGACACCAGCAGCTCATATGACAGTTAACTGTTCAAATTAAGTACATAAGAAAATGTTATGAGCTTGGAAAGTAGCAGTATTCTGCACAAAATCTTTAGGTTAAGATGTTAATAGATTTAGTTTTAAAGGATAACTTAAAAAACTTTGTACATAAATAGTTAAAATGAGTACTTGGTACAATGATATAGGACTGGTAACTCCCACCTCCCAATATAGTTTGTGAGGAGTACCAGATCAAAGAAATCCAATTCTGCCAGTCTTCCTCCTGGCTCACAGCACTATCTTTAATAAATGAATTGTCCAGGACTAACCTGGCAAATGAACACTACTGTTAGTACTGCAGCTCCTTAACCAAATGATAGGGAGGTAGGAATAATCAAATGAACCTGCACCAGGTACTTTACATTGTCAATAAGTAAATTTTTAAAGTATAATTATCCTTTAAATATATTAAGTCAACTATTCTATAAATAAAAAAAAATATTAAGGTTTACCAGAGAATCACTCCCATCACCAAGAGGGTGGCAGGATGGTTGTCGTCACTTATTATAATGCCATTACAAAAAATATCAACCCAGAGAGTTAATGGGCTACTATATATTGAGGCAGCATTTGACTTGACATACCTTGATAGATACAGAAGGCTTATCAGCATCTGATCGTTGCTTTATGGAAGCATTCATTTCTAAGCCTAAGAAGAAATCATAGTCAATATTTATACACTAACAAGGACTACAGAAATAAAGGCATGCCTACAAGAAAGGTTTTCAATAAGGATATTCACTGTGATAAAGGAGACTGTCAGGCTGAGGCCACACTGCATGTGTTTACACTAAAATGCAGATCACTTTAAAAACAGGCTAGCACTTAAAAGCGCATCAGTGTGGCCAAGCCTCAACAGCTAAAGGATAGATAAAACATTACTAGTTTTAAAGCTGCGTTCTTTTGTTTTCACTGGGATGCCAACCACATACCACTAAACAGCGAACATAATTCTGCAAGACTAAACATGTTAAACAGCACACGTGGCATATAAGAAATTAGAACATTGCGTAAGACTATTTCCAAAAAAAGGACATATGGCACAGGTTACTTGCAGCACACCACTGCCAATAAACAATTATAGGCTAGCCCATTTTCATGCACACCATGTGTTCCAACAGAAAGCAATGACACCATGCAACATTGAAGACTGAAGCCATGGAGTTTGTCTGGTGGAAACCCATGTAAGCATATGTAATCTAATTTTGTCCAAAATTAGAGGTAGGCACAAGTGAGAAGTTCCTTGGGAAAGGGCCAAGATAGTAGTGATTTAGGACATACAAAGTAAAAGATATATGACTGAAATCTGAATAGCAAAACCCCTCAAAAAAAACTGCACAGGCAAGTCACCCCCAAACCTGCAATAGTTGGAAAGCAGAAAGATAAGATGAAATGTCAATCAGTTAGTAGCCTTAGTCATGGCAGTGACAGGGGAATTGCATAATCATTGACTTTAACTGCATGCTCTGAGGATGTGCAAGCTTATAAAATCTTGGAGGGAAAACGTCAAGAAGCAAAGTGAAGCAGAGAATTGTCCATCATAAAAACAGGTTAGTGGTACATCGCGTGCCAACTGTTCTGGGTTTGGGGCAATTTTCCATTATATAACCTCATTTAAGGAGTGAACACTACTCCAATGGCTTAAGGGTAAAAACATCCACCACCCATTATATTTTTATAGATTAAGTTCTAACAGTTATTTTAAGGGTTTAAAGCACAATTTGCAAAGATTTCAAGTGGAGGCCAGCAATACAATGGTTTATGCACAGAACTAACAAGACCTTTTCCCGACTGCAAACAGGTCTTGTAAGCATGTTCAGGGGCATCTTTGGCGGGGGCTATATGAACATCTTAGTTTTATTGGGGACATGTCATTTTAAAGGATCCATCAACCAAAAAGGCTGGACCTGCTGCTAGGGATTGTCCAATTCATTTAGCCCACCCTAATACACTAGGCACAAAGACCGGCCTAAGCTATCCTTAGACTAGTCCAGGGATAGGCAACCAGTAGATCTCCAAATGTTTGAAAAATACAACTCCCAGCATCCCCTAATTACAGAGTGCATGAAAATAAATGCTGGGAATTGTAGTTTTTTTAAACACCTGGAGATCTACTGGTTGCCTATCCCTGCTTTAATCTATCACGAAACGTCTGATCTATGTAGTGTATGGACAAGTGAAGAGGAAGTTAATTTTGTGCGCCAGTATTGACACTTTACAGTCTTACTACAAGATCCATTCAGACTAATTTGCAAATCAGTTGAGCATTGAGAAATGTTCCTTCCTCTGCAGGTAACGTTACGGACTAAGCAGCTACTACAACGACTAAGGCGGAGCTAAGGCTACGGAGCCAATAAGCAGCCGCTGAGCTCCTACCGCCAAAACCCAAACAGCAATGCGCAGCCAGACTTCCTCCCTGTCCATTCGCCCACCGTTTGGTCCGTTAAACCAACTAACTGTGTGAAGTTGCAATCAGACCGCAATTATAATCCCCAAACCCAGTATGGCTGATGTACCCTGAGGGAAAAATAGAGTCCGTCTGCGCCTCCCAGCATACAATTCAAAGCTGTCTTATCGTTCCTATCAATGTACACATTAACACAAACCCTACACAATAGCTCCATACGTGTCACAAAACTACGCAAACTATCGCTCACCTTCTTACAACACGAAATATCTTTCCAATAAAAGGCGTCTCCTTCCCTGCCAGCAGATCACTGAGCTCCCTTCCCGCGCACCGGCCTTTTTATACCAAGTACGTGAACGTCACGTGCTCACGTTTCCCACCTCCCAGCGTTCTGCGGTTTAGTTTTAACCGCTTCGCTTCCGTGTAAGCATGTTTATGTAGTGTGCGCTACATTGCATGCAGTGACAGGCTACAACATTTCTATTTTATTGTATCATTTACATTTCACTAGAGAGTAAAAAAAACGCCCATCCAAAGGTTACATAGACATCCCCTATCAACAAGAATGGAGATTTATTGGTTCCCCCATTTGGAGGGCGGATCCTAATGGGTTCTCAGGTTTGTAGCTGGAGGTTTCCTGTACTTGGAACCTGCACCCCCTTAAGGGCACGGCCACACAGCGACGCACATGCAATCAAACACGGAGTCACATGCGATTTCCTGTGCGATTTTGATGCGATTGCGCATGCGTTTTTCTTTATCTTTAGATAGAAAAACGTGTGCGATTGCGCAAAAAATGCAGAACGCAAATTGCATGTCTAATCACATTGCACCCGAAAATCGGCGCATTGCCGTGATTGCAATGTTCTGAAAAAACCGCATGCGCAAACGCATCAAGATCACGCTAGTGTGGGCTAGCCCTTAGGGTGGTATTTTTTGTGGGGCAAACTAACCCTACCCCCACCAGCTAGAAAGATAGAGCCAGGTCCTGCACTTACTAATCAGTCACATCTCCTGCTGGCTATGCCTACTGCCAGGCGGCATTTGGAGGTAGAGACTCTGCAAGGAAAGACACTTCTTTTTACATTTGATCTTAGTCAAATCTTCCATGTTTAAAGTATGTAACAAAAAAAAAAAAAATTTAAAGCTAATCAGGATAGGAAAAATGATGAAAAATCTTCACTAAAAAAAATGCCAAATTAGTATTTCAATATATATAAAATCTTAAGGGCTCACTTCACTTTGGGTACAAATGATGCATATTTCATCTTAAGTGTATCGGTTGGGGGCCAAAATAATTGCATGGGTTTTCGGATGCGACTGCCCATTTGTGTGTATTGGACAGGTTGGAAAACCACAGCTCATTCACGCCAAACTGTTGGCCACGTGTACTTTTGCCGCACCCACAGTCCTTCCGAATCATTTGAGTTAACTACAGAAAGCACCATGGAATAAATGAAGCAGTTTCTGTGTATATATATAATATAGATAGATAGATAGATAGATAGATAAGATAATACAAATCAAATTGGTTTAAAATATGACCTGCATATGCCTAGCTTAATTGTAAAGCATGCACGTTCAGCATTATATAAAGGCCCGTACACACATGCGATTGCGGCGCGATACGCAACTAATGATTGTGTACGAACGGCCATTTCAGCCGAATAAATGGATGGGCACTTGGTCGGTGTATTCAGTCGGGCATCATTGGTGATCCGCTGGGTCGGATGATCAATGATGCCTGGCTGAGCACCCATACACTTGACAATAGTTGTCCAAAACACCATTTGCCGTGGTTTGGGCCCTGGAATGCACTTATGTAAGGAGCTTAAAATAAAAGTACTTTCAAACCGGGTAATGGAGGCTCCCGTCCTCCGGATATCTCCACTCTGATTCACCGAAGCCACCAGTGTGCTAGCAGCCGCGGGGTATCTCCTCCCACAAAGTGTAAATACACTGGAAAAATATAAATCTATGATTAAGGGTTCTATGATTTAGTCTATGATTAAGGGTTCTAATGATTTAGTCTATGATTAAGGGTTCTAATGATTTAGTCTATGATTAAGGGTTCTAATGATTTAGTCTATGATTAAGAGTGGACGCCTGTCCACTGTTTCCTCAGCTAAACTCTGGCCAATATGGCTTTTTATAGCGTTGGAATTAATAAAATGGATTTTAATTGTAACTACAAGGGGTGAGTTACTTGCCTTTGGTTGAAGCTTGCCGTGTGGGTGCAGCGGCATTTTTACTTTTTTCCAAGAAATAAAAACCCTTCCTTTGAGATGATAGCTCACTCAGCACATCTGTTACAAAATAAATGTAACTGTTGCTTTATTGCTATTTACTAATGTTTCTACATTATGTGAACAAAATACCCACAGATAAAGACAAGTGATCCATTGTTTTAAATAAACTTAATGCAGCAATAATACAAGGTAGCCTTTTTTCTATATCTGGTACTGTCCTGATGTCCTTTGAAGTTCTTTGCTGAAAATTAAGGCTAGGAAGCCATGCCCATTGCAATGGTTGTCACATATAACATAGCAGATTCCAGTGGAAACTGTTGGTTATATGCATTTACTCTTACATGATCTTCCATGATCCTCCATACATGGTGTATACTTTAGTATTGGTTGGTAACTACCTAAAAGAACTTTTCCTCCTGGATCCACTGATCGTACAGGTGATGTCAATGGTTTTGTTTTTATCCCTCTTCTCTCCTTTGCACTGTACTCCAGTCGTAAGTAGGGTAACCCCCATGATGCTTATGGTTTGGGACCAATTATGACTGAGGACTATATGACTAACATTGGTGACTTATAGACTCTGTGTGTGGATATATTCACATAACATTATTCACATTCACTATAGATTTTGAGGAGTTTAGTGGTTTTTAATTGTTTTTTAATGTATATCCCTGTCAAATAGAATAAAGGATTTTTAGCCTTTCACTATACAAATTCTTTTTTATTATTGAGTGTTGCAGATCAGATCTCTTTTTCTATCTCTCTATACTGGGTGAATAATAGGGCTTGGTTTTTTTTCAAAATGTTATGGGAACATCGGTGGTAATTCTAATAAATGTATGGCTGGCATCAGATTTTCTAATATTATTATTTTTTTTAATATTGAAAGCCCGGGGTCAGTGCTTTCGTGCTCCAACACCACTCTGAACACACAAATGCTCAGTGTGGCAGTCAAGACCATCTTCCCCTCTTGGTCATCCAGCCACAACTGAACCTACCAAGAGGGGATCCATAGGTCCTCCCTTTGTCAGGAGGCTTTGGAAGGCCCTCCAATACTACCCTCTATGTCAACCCCCAGCTGCCACCAGGGAGTCTCCAGGAAGATTTTTCAATTTTACCAATTAAACCAAATGCTGGTCTATAGAGTGGCTGGGGGATCATATGAAGAAAACACAAGTGCTAACACACTGAAACTGAAAGTAAGGTCAATCTGCAACTGTTCCTAAGTCTGGGTACACACGGAGGGACTATTTGTCCTGACCGAGCGCTCGCTACGAGCGAGGTAGGAACCCGCAATCACATGTGTGTACGAACCTTTAGGCAGTGAATCCTTTGTTTTCTGTTTTAAATAAGGCTCTGCAGCGACTTTTAATGCCTAAAGTTAAAAATAACCCTGGGGTAACATTTAAAACAAAATGACTTCTTCAGTTTCACAGCAGATCATTTCCCATTGCCCTTACCTATCAATAGAAAGGAAACCCAAATACTCCATTGTTCTAAAGTGAATTAAGTGATTTGCATAGCTAGAAAGGGTAAAGGTTTGTACACATGCTCAATTTCCAAGCGAGCTACGACCCCCGACGGCCGAGCGCTACACATGCCGAATGGCCTCTTCGGCCAAGAATAGTCCGTGTGTATGCATTCGGTTGGGGGTCGTTCGCCGATCAAACACATACACACGGACGATTCTCGGCCGAAACGCCGTTCGTCACGTGTAGCGCTTGGCTGTCGGGGGTCATTGCTCGCTCGGAAATTGAGCTTGTGTACAAACCTTTAAGTAGCAAATCTAATAAATAAAAATAATGGTATTTTCCTGTCCTTTGCCTATCAGTGGTCACTAATGGGTTAACACCCTGATCGCTCTGCGCTGGACATGAAGTATGTATAAAAGATTAACTCCTCCCACCTGCTTCAGTCCTTTTTCCTGTCCCCTCGCTGGATTGGAGTTTCATGCTCACCCCGTTGATCTCTGGATTTCCCCTGCCTCTATAGCTGTCTCGACCCATGTGTGGTTCCAGCAGCTAAGCTACCTCCCTGCGGCAGCCCAATTGGTCTCTCCCACGGGTCCGCGCGTCTCCCGATCTTCCGGGTTTGACGTGCGATGACGTCATCACGCCAATTTAAGGGGATATTGGCGCGAAATTTCTCCTGGCGTTTTTCACTGCAAGAGTGCTGGAAGTGCGTCTCTTGCCTGTGCCTGCTAAATTTCAGGTTTTGTGAGCTTGCAGGTAGCTTTATTCCTATTTCTGCTACTATATTTGTTATAGTTGCAGTGGATGGATTATTTCTTCCTTTTTTTTTTTAGAAAGTACTATGAGTTCCTGGGGGCATTGATCCAGATCAAGTCTAGGGGTGATTCATCTCGCCACATGGATGAGGATTGTCATTCAAGGCGCAGGAAGGAGTGCAAAACCTGTGAAAATCCTGTAATGCAAGGGAAGAAATATTGTGAAGATTGCCTGTCCACCCTTTTTGTCGATAAAGAGGCCCAGAAACGGGATGTCTCCCAATGGGTTAAGGAATCCATGACTGATTTAATGGGTAGTATGATCAGTCAAATTACAGAATCTGTGAAGTCTATCTTGAATCCACAGCCTGTTTTACCAGCTGACCCTCCTGCTAATCCTCAACCTGTCCCAGGACCATCTAATCCAGCCACAGATGATGAAAGAGATATAGGGTTAGAAAATCCATTTCCTCCTAATATTATTCAAGGCTTAATAAGGGCCATGCGTGCTACATTGCTTTCTGAAGAGGATGATTCCCCCTCCAACACTGGAGATAAGATGTTTGCTTCTCCATCTCCCAAAGCGATTTTTTATTTCCATCCTGTCATGGCTAATCTAATTCAGGAAGAGTTCAATACGCCAGATAAGAATTTCTTCCTTCCTCATTCACTGGCAGCCAAATATCCAATGTCTGATGAAGATGTAAAGCTGTGGGACCATATTCCTAAAGTAGACGCCTCAATGTCTAGGTTATCTACGAAAACTCTTCTGCCTGTGGAAGAAGGAATTACCCTTAAGGATGCTGTGGATAGAAGACAGGAGGGTGTACTTAAGAGATCCTTTTTAGTATCTGGGGCTTCCTTCAGACCAGCCATTGCTTCAGTAGGGCTTACCAAATCTGCGAGCTTATGGTTAAAAGAATTGGAAGATGCAGTTCAATCTGATGCTCCTAAGGAAGAGATAATGCAGGCTATCAAAGATATCATATTAGCTACCGATTTCTGTGCAGAAGCGGCCCTGGATAGTTTAAGGCTCTCAGCAAAAAGTATGGCTTTATCAGTGGTGGCTAGACGCATTTTATGGCTACGTCAATGGAAGGCAGATCTGCCCTCCAAGATAAGTATAATAAACATTCCTTTTCAGGGAGATTTACTCTTTGGCAAAAAACTAGAGGATGCTATGGCACGTAATGCCGCGGACAAAGGAACATTTTTGCCTCAAGCAAGAGATAGCAGACCATTTTTTAGGGTTAATCGTCCAACCTTTAAGGAAGCCAAACAGTATTGTCCAGGAAAGGTATTCTCTCAAAGACCATGGAGAATAAATCAAAACCAAAACCAGTCCTTTCGTAATCAGAAGTTAAAGCAACCCAAGAAGCAATTATGAAGGTGTGGGAGTCCAACAGGAGAAGGTAGGAGGGAGGCTTTCCAAATTCTATCCTGTTTGGACTCAAACCATCACAGACAAGTGGGTTCTGGAGACAATAAGGCTGGGATATCATCTGGAGTTCAAGATTGTTCCAGTGAAAGATGTATTTGTGGGCTCACGAACTCCCAAACTTCAAGATGCAAGTCACGCTTTGCGAAACGTCCTCTTGGAGTTGAAAGCAAAAGGTGTCATGGAGAATGTTCCTTCCAACCAGTTGAGAAAAGGTTTCTATTCTCGTCTATTCTTAATAAAAAAGGCGTCAGGCGATTTCAGGGCAATATTAGATCTGAAGAAGTCAAATCCTTCAGAATGGAATCTTTAAAATCAGTTCTCATCCATGTAAGGGAGGGAGGATTGGCTCCTAAAGATAGATCTTCAGGATGCATATCTACATGTCCCAATTTGGCATCCGCACAGAAGATTTCTGAGCTTCTATGCCCTGGGCCAGCATTTTTAATACAAAGCGCTGCCGTTTGGCCTGGCAACGGCCCCAAGAGTTTTTACAAAGATTTTAACCCCTCTAATTGCCCATCTGAGATTGAAGGGAGTGTTCCTGTTCTCATATCTCGACAATATTCTTCTCAGGGGCGAGAACCAGATACATTTAATATCTCAAAAGAATCTGGTGATACAAATCCTTCAAGCCCATGGTTGGCTAGTGAACTGGGAAAAGTCACATCTTTTTCCGAGCCACAAAAAGGAGTTCCTGGGAGTATCTGTAGATACAATAAAGTTCCAGGTCTCTCTTCCCTTACCAAAGAAGGAGAATATTATGAAGGAGGTAAAACAGTTCTCATTGAAAAGAATATCCACAGTCCGCTTATGTCAACAGCTAATAGGGAAGTTGGTTTCAACCATCCAGTCGGTCAGATGGGCCATGAGCCATATACGAACGCTCCAGTTAGAATTCCTGAATCAGTTGTCAAGAGGAAAATGAATCCCTTTCAACTAATATATCTAAAGCAAACTACGATCAGATCTCTGGAGTGGTGGATAACGCCTTCCAATTTCAGGCCCATTCCCTTGAACAGGATGGATCCAATGCGGATAATTACCGACTAAAAGGTTGGGGAGCCCACTGTCATGAAAACTGGATACAACAAATCTGGACATCTACCATGAGGAGAGAATCTATCAATTACAAGGAGCTCAAAGCTATTCAACTTGCACTAATATCTTTTCTCCCTATAGTTCGCAACAGATCAGTGTTAATAGTTTCAGACAGTTGCAGAGCAATTTCCTACATAAATCGCAGGGGGGGGGAACTCGCAACAACAAACTTTGCCTTCTGTTTCTGTCCATCCTGTTCTGGGCAGAGAACAATCTGCAGGATCTGAAAGCAATCTATATTCCATCATCCCTCAATGTCAGAGCAGATTACTTGAGCAGACACCGAGTGCTTCCGGGGGAATAGTCGTTGTCCAGGAAAATCTTCACACAGATTACAGACAAATGGGGCATGCCCCAGATGGATTTGATAGCCTCTCTTCACAACCACAAACTTCCAATGTTTTGCTCCCGCTATCCAGTTCCAGAAGCAGCATTTACAGATGCCCTGTTGTTCAGATGGAGGTTCTGGCTAGCCTATGTATTTCCTCCCTTCCCCTTAATTGTGAAGGTTCTCCAGAAGATCTGGGAGGACCAAGCCACAGTAATTATAATTCTACCATGGTGGCCGAGGAGGCCATGGTTTTCCATGCTCCAGGAGATGAGGCTGGATGCTCCTTTTCACCTCCCATCGATTCCGGAATTATTGACACAAGGTCCAATACAGTTCTCAGATCCAGTAACCTTATCGTTGACGGCATGGCTACTGAGAGGGAAGCATTAAAAATTCAAGGTATATCAGAAACAACTATTTCCACATTAATGGAGGCAAGAAGCAGATCAACATCTTCATCATATTATAGAGTCTGGGACACCTTTATTAAGTGGTGCAATTCCAAGTCTCCTCCGTTGTAATCTATCTCAGAGGTTGAGATTGTGGAATTTCTGCAGGAAGGGTTAGTTAGGAAATTAGCTCCAGCTACTTTAAAGTCACAAGTTTCGGCATTGTCAGCCTTGTTCAATACTAAGTGGTTCACTCTTCCTTTGATAGCAAGGTTATTTCAGGCATTAAAGAGGATACATCCGCCTAAGAAACAAAAGCCTCCTCCTTGGGATTTATCTCTTGTTCTGAAAGCCCTCACATCTGTTCCCTTTGAGCCGTTGGAAGATCTTCCTTTGGACAAACTTACCTGGAAGCTGAGTTTTCTGTTAGCCATCACATTGGCTAGAAGGGTATCGGAAATTACAGAGTTTAAAGCGGGTCCTCCTTGCCTTAATATCCTTGATGATCGTGTCATCATAAGACTTTATGATTCCTTCCTACCTGAAGTCGTTTCATCTTTTCATATAAATGAAGATATTTGTTTACCTTCGTTTTGTGCTAATCCTCAGACAGAAGAGGAGAAAACCTTGCATTGTTTGGATGTTTGGATGTTAAGAGATGTATCCTCTCATATCTAGCAAAGACACAGCAAATCAGAAAATCCGATTCCCTTCTGGTCCTCTACTCAGGGAAGAAAATTGGATCAAAACCTTCACGTTCTACAGTGGCGAGTTTGATCACCTCTGGTATCAGTGAAGCGTACCGGTCATCTTCATGTGAGTTGCCCCCTGGTGTCAAAGCTCACTCTACAAGGGTGATGGCTGCATCCTGGGCATGCCAATCTGGAGTCTCCGTGGAAGATATTTGTAGAGCAGCTACCTGGAGCTCCGTCCACACATTTATCAAGCACTACAGGCTAGATTTGGCTTCTTCTTCTTATGCCCAGTTTGGGCGAACTATTCTTGAAATGGTTAATAAATAATTGAAATCAACTGATTTTTCAAAATGGGAGAGAATATGTATAATAATTTATGGTGGCCATACATATGTTCAATTTAACTTACCCGACTGAGTGCTCCCGTGACATTCAATCGTTCCTGCCGGAACCGCCTCTCCCGTTCTTCTTTGCAACCGACATGCGATCACAAAATGAATGGGATTTTGTGATCACATATCGGTCAGATAGAAGAACGGGAGAGGCGGTTCCAGGCGGGATCGATCCAATGTCGAACATATGTTTGGCCACCTTAAGAAGGCATTATACAAACTAACAATTTAGCAAATATTGAAAATTTCCACTGAACTGTCCTTTTAATCCCAAAGTATGTATTCTGGAACAAATCTGAAATTTCTTTACTGAGGGAAACTTTTTTTTTTTATGCATGAAAATGCATTGTATTAAGACAGATGACTCTTAACTCCCCTCTCCCCACAGTGAAACAATGTGTATTCCCAATTTACAAGGAACTCCGATTTATATGAAATCTATTCATATTCCTCATTGGAGATTGCATCTCTAAATTTCAGAAAATATGGGCATACTGGTTAGATGCTAAAACCTAGAAAAGGTAGAAAAGGTGCTGTATTAGATTTGTTTACTCCATCCCTTGATTTGTAGAAATGCTCTGTGATATATTATGCAATATAAACTCACTTAGTGGATTGAGCATGGAGGACTCCAGAGAATATTATAAACTTAACTAGTTTGTTGTTAAAGGGCAGCCAATCATGAACGTGGCTGCTGGCAGTGGAGATAGCCGGGAGAGAGGTAAGGTAAGTAGAGTTTGGGGGAGTTTCTGTAAAAACTATTATAGCTGTTGGGGCTGGGGGAGGGAGACCTACTATACCACGAAAGGGATTTACAATAGGGGGAGGGAGAGCAAATGGGAGGGAGAGGGGTGGGGGAGGGGGGGGGCTGCACTGCGCATGGCAAAATTCTCCCAGAAGAGAGACAGGAGGCAGAGTCCTATATGGACTCTGCCAGGCTCCTGGTGGCCAGTTTTTGGGACTTTGGAGGGGCATAGCAGGGCAGCCATTTGGAGCTGGGATGTAAGGTAAGGATTTTATTACACTACACATTGGGGCCAGTAGTGGGTTAAATTATAGTTTTGGGGGTGGACATGCTGTTCCTCTTCTCCTGGGGTCCCTGCTTTCTTCCCCTTCCCACACTGTGTGAGTCCCAGGAACAGGGTGGTTAGTAACTGCTCAGTTTCTGCTCCATCCTCTCTTCTTTAAAGGGCATGTCCACCCTTTAAAAAACTTTTTATATATGATAGGTCTTGCTCCCCCCAGCCCCAACGCATTAGTATCATTGCAAGAAAGTGCCCCGATCATTACTTACCTTACATCTCTCCTTCGCCGCACAGTTCCGACCCTCTGCTTGCATAGAACTGCAAGCAGGGGGCCGGACCGGCAGCCGCATCCGTGATTGGCTGAGAGGCAGCCAATCACAGACGCGGCTTCCGGTAGTGCAGAACAGCGAAGGAGAGAGGTAAGGTAAGTAATGATCGGGGGACTTTCTTGCAATAATACTAATGCGGTTGGGGCTGGAGAAGCAAAACCTATCATATTGGAAAGGGCTTTTACGCTAGGGGGAGGGAGACCAAAATGGGAGGGAGAGGGAGGGGCTCTTCTGCGCATGGCAAAATTCTTCCGGAGGAGAACCATTTGGAGTTCGTGTGTGTATGCGTTCGGTCGGGGGCTGCTCGACTATCAGACATTTTGTCACGGGTGTTCGACACGCTCAGGGGTCGGTCGAGGCTCGGGGGTCTGGTAAAAAATCGACATGTGCGTACTAACCTTAAAAACCAGGAAGCAGAAAGAGGAGAAACATAACACTGGGCCACATTTCAGGTTAGTCTTACATCTCTGAGATTTCTAACTATTGCAGTTTTGGCTTTAAGGGGGGATGCTTTACAGATATACAAGGGGTGGACTTTTCTTTTAAAATTAAATAATCTCTCACCCAGCATAACAGTTGATAAGAATGGGATGGACATGTGTATGTATGTTTAAAAAATGACTTTCTTTTATCATCACCTTTTATCTTCATGCATCAGCTCCAGGGAATGCAATTTCTCCTACATTTTGTTTTCAAAAGAGCTTGGAAAGTAATAATTAATTTATATATTTTGATTGTCAACATAAATTGGTCTGTTTGTATTGTCCATGCTGTGATAAAGCATTATGCCAAAATACAAAAAAAACTGAAATCAGTTTCTGTCCAAATGGACCTTCTTTTGTCTGAGAATCTGAACTGCAAATCTTATTTGCAGTTTTATGTACTTTATACTTTTTTCTCTAAATTGTGTCCCATTCTGTTTTTATTTCCTTAACTGTCAATGTGTTATCCTCAACTGTAAGCACCTCCTACAGGTTAACTGTAAAATTCTGATGCATATTTAACAATTCTTTGCATGATCTAACTTGCTGTATGTTCACACTGGTTCATACATCAGTATAACCTTTGTTTTTGTACTATATATTAATTTTCATTACAGTTAATGTAGTTTAATGTTATTAAGCGTGATTAGTAATTTTAATTCCAACAGGTGTGCTTTGAGAAAAATTGCATTGGCAAGAATGCTACGATCTGGGAAATTTACTAACCACTGCACTAGACCTGTTAATTGGATACAAACTGAAAAGCAATCAGTATCACAGACATACAGCACATGGCATGATCTTCATTCATTTACTGTACCTGTCTAGATCAGGTGTGTATAGCTTTTGTAGAATTAAAAAAAATGTAAAAAACCAAGAAAAACCACTCTGAACTGTGAGTAAACAAATCCTCTCCCATTAAAGCAGACACTTTTTTAAAAAAAAAGAAAAAGAAATAAAAATCTGTGTTTTCATGTTTTGAATTACAACTATTTAGTTAAGGCTACAATGACACTAGCCAACGCACTAGTTTAATTTATTTGCGATGCAGATTATGCAATGGTAACACACTGCAATGACGCATAAAACTGCTGCATGCGCGTGTGAAGGCTAATGTTCCTATGGCCAATTTAGCTTTTTGCGATTATTCAGAAACATCCATTCTGATAATGCACCAAGAGTGCTCATTAATGTGAAGGAAAGTCTTTAAGAACAGGGTTCATTCTACTAATCAAAAAGGTTATTGTGCATTTCACTCCTGTGCGTGCTAACAGGGTTAGTCAATAAAAGTTCTTAAAGTTAAAAATGGTGCTATCAATCAGATGTTAGCTTTAATATGTTAAATTGGCATTTAGTTTTATTTGTAGCCTGTCAGTGGTCACTAAGATCCCTCCCTTCTTCTGTTTCTTGTTTTATTTCCTAGCTCGGGTACAGTTATGACTGAAGTAGGTGGGAGGAGTTAATCTTTTATACATACTTCCTGTCCAGTGCAGAGCGATCAGGGTGTTAACCTATTAGTGACCACTGACAGGCTACAGTCCAGGAAAAGAAAATTTCAGTAAGTATGATATAATTTTATGTTACTTTCCAGGGAGATTATTTATATACGTAATGAGTGTGTTAGCTGTCTCAAGCACTTTGTACCAATTCCCCCACTTGTATCTGTATGTTGTCCCACCCACTTAAATTGTAAGCTCTTCAGAGCAGGGATCTCATTCCCAATGCCACACTTATCAATTTACTTATAATATATATATATTTATATATATTCTTAACCTATCTATGTATGAAACTTTCTTTTTTTATTTTTTATAATTTTTGTTTATCTGTATAATTGCTTACACTTACCCCCTTGTTTGTATATTCTGTATTTTATCATGTGCAGCGCTGCGTACCCAAGTGGCACTTTATAAATAAAGTTATATATACATCTTGTTCAACGTATCTAAAATACATTTCTAAAAGATTTTAGTCTACCTCTTTCCCCAAATAATTTGCGGCCAACATTAAAGCTGGCCATAAATATGATCGAGATACTTCAAATGCAACAGGATTTTCTGATTACAATTATAGTGTATGGCATAAAAAAAGACAACAAAAGCCTGATACCAATGCCAACAAATTACAGTCAACAGCATTAAGATCTGTTGTTACAGATAAAAAAAGTGTCATCAGTCTCCTAACTAAAGTAGAGGAAAACCTGGCAATGTGTGTGTCTGCACAATGATCGATTCCCATACAGAATATAAGGACTTCAACTGTTGCAGAGTTTTAGCAAATTCCAGTGGAATCTGCTGTGAATTTATGGCCACATGTTTATGGCCACATTTAGTACCTTTTTCTGGACTCAAAGATGCATTTGATGCATTTTCATTATTAACAAGGCATTGCCTACAATCCCACTGACTGCATACCCCTTAGTTACACTCATCTGTCCAATGCAAACCAACAGACAGAGTTGGTACATTTTGGGCATTTCTGGTGAGAACACCTCAAAGTGTGTAGGTTTTGGAACAAAAGCATCAAAAGACGCACCACAATTCCACAGAAAACGGTTCTGCTTAAAGAGGAAGTTCAGTGCAAATACATATGATTTTTTCATCCCAATGACCTTACTCTGTAATTACATCTTTTTCTGTGTATAACTGATTCAATTAAAATACTGACTTCCTGTTTTCAGGAAAAAAAAAATGCAGGAAAAAAAGCAACCAAAAACAAACGAAACACAGAACCAGACCCCACCATTACCACACCCCCACACCCTTACCCCCACCCCCCTTCATCATCACTCCCCATCCCCCCCCCCCGTTCTTCCGTTCATACATTTTTCCCCTCCCCCTTCTCTCTCTTTTGGCTTGCCCTTGACCCAGCGCCTGGGTTGATTCAGTTGCTCAGTAGAAATTGGCTGTTGGATGTGGTGCATCTGGAAGAAGGACCAGAAATGGCACTCACTAATGTCAACAGCAGGGACCCAACGGGTATGAAATCAACTGATTTTTCAAAATGGGAGAGAATATGTATAATATTTATGGTGGCCATACATTGTTCAATTTACTTACCCGACTGAGTGCTCCCGTGACATTCAATCGTTCCTGCCGGAACCGCCTCTCCCGTTCTCTTTGCAACCGACATGCGATCACAAAATGAATGTTTTGTGATCACATATCGGTCAGATAGAAGAACGGGAGAGGCGGTTCCAGGCGGGGATCGATCCAAGTGTCGAACATATGTTTGGCCACCTTAAGAAGGCATTATACAAACTAACAATTTAGCAAATATTGAAAATTTCCACTGAACTGTCCTTTTAATCCCAAAGTATGTATTCTGGAACAAATCTAATTTTCTTTACTGAGGGAAACTTTTTTTTTTTATGCAAGAAATGCATTGTATAAGACAGATGACTCTTAACTCCCCTCTCCCCCAGTGAAACAATGTGTATTCCCAATTTACAAGGAACTCCATTTATATGAAATCTATTCATATTCCTCATTGGAGATTGCATCTCTAATTTCAGAAATATGGGCATACTGGTTAGATGCTAAAACCTAGAAAAGGTAGAAAAGGTGCTGTATTAGATTTGTTTACTCCATCCCTTGATGTAGAAATGCTCTGTGATATATATGCAATATAAACTCACTTAGTGGATTGAATGGAGGAACTCCAGAGAATATTATAACTAACTAGTTTGTTGTTAAAGGGCAGCAATCAGACGTGGCTGCTGGCAGTGGAGATAGCCGGGAGAGAGGTAAGGTAAGTAGAGTTTGGGGGTTTCTTAAAAACTATTATAGCTGTGGGGGCTGGGGGAGGAGACCTACTATACCACGAAAGGGATTTACAATAGAGGGGAGAGCAAAGGGAGGGAGAGGGGTGGGGGGGGGGGGGGGGCTGCACTCGCATGGCAAATTTCCCAGAGAGAGACAGGAGGCAGAGTCCTATATGGACTCTGCCAGGCTCGGTGGCCAGTTTTTGGGACTTTGGAGGGGCATAGCAGGCAGCCATTTGGGCTGGGATGTAAGGTAGGATTTTATTACACTACACATTGGGGCCCAGTTAGTGGGTTAAATTATAGTTTTGGGGGTGGACGACCCTTCTCACTACGTTTTTCTGTTCCTCTTCTCCTGGGGCTCCCTCCCCCCCTCCTTCCCACACTGTGTGAGTCCAGGAACAGGGTGGTTAGTAACTGCTCAGTTTCTGCTCCATCCTCTCTTCTTTAAAGGGCATGTCCACCCTTTAAAAACTTTTTATTATGATAGGTCTTGCTCCCCCCGCCAACGCATTAGTATCATTGCAAGAAGTGCCCCGATCATTACTTACCTTACATCTCTCCTTCGCCGCACAGTTCCGACCCTCTGCTTGCATGAACTGCAAGCAGGGGGCCGGACCAGCAGCCGCATCCGTGATTGGCTGAGAGGCAGCCAATCACAGACGCGGCTTCTGGTAGTGCAGAAGCGAAGAGAGAGAGGTAAGGTAATGAATGATCGGGGGACTTTCTTGCAATAATACTAATGCGGTTGGGCTGGAGAAGCAAAACCTATCATATGGGAAAGGTTTTACGCTAGGGGGAGGAGACCAAAATGGGAGGGAGAGGGAGGGGCTCTTCTGCGCATGGCAAAATTCTTCCGGAGGAGACCATTTGGAGTTCGTGTGTGTATCGTTCGGTCGGGGGCTGCTCGACTATCAGACATTTTGTCACGGGTGTTCGACACGCTCAGGGTCGGTCGAGGCTCGGGGGTCTGGTAAAAAATCGACATGTGCGTACTAACCTTAAAAACCAGGAAGCAGAAAGAGGAGAAACATAAAACTGGGCCACATTTCAGGTTAGTCTTACATCTCTGAGATTTCTAACTATTGCAGTTTTGGCTTTAAGGGGGATCTTTACAGATATACAAGGGTGGACTTTCTTTTAAAATTAAATAACTCTCACCCGCATAACAGTTGATAAGAATGGGATGGACATGTGTATGTATGTTTAAAAAATGACTTTCTTTATCATCACCTTTTATCTTCATGCATCAGCTCCAGGGAATGCAATTTCTCCTACATTTGTTTTCAAAAGAGCTTGGAAAGTAATAATTAATTTATATATTTTGATTGTCAACATAAATTGGTCTGTTTGTATTGTCCATGTTGTGATAAAGCATTATGCCAAAATACAAAAAAAACTGAAATCAGTTTCTGTCCAAATGGACCTTCTTTTGTCTGAGAATCTGAACTGCAATCTTATTTGCAGTTTATGTACTTTATACTTTTTCTCTAAATTGTGTCCCATTCTGTTTTTATTCTAACTGCAATGTGTTATCCTCAACTGTAAGCACCTCCTACAGGTTAACTGTAAATTCTGAGGCATATTTAACAATTCTTTGCATGATCTAACTTGCTGTATGTTCACACTGGTTCATACATCAGTAACCTTTGTTTTTACTATATATTATTTTCATTACAGTTAATGTAGTTAATGTTATTAAGCGTGATTAGTAATTTAATAATTCCAACAGGTGTGCTTTGAGAAAAATTGCATTGGCAAGAATGCTACGATCTGGAAATTTACTAACCACTGCACTAGCCTGTTAATTGGATACAACTGAAAAGCAATCAGTATCACAACTACAGCACATGGCATGATCTTCATTCATTTACTGTACCTGTCTAGATCAGGTGTGTATAGCTTTTGTAGAATTAAAAAAAATGTAAAAAACCAAGAAAAACACCATCTGAACTGTGAGTAAACAAATCCTCTCCCATTAAAGCAGACACTTTTTTAAAAAAAAAAAGAAATAAAAATCTGTGTTTTCATGTTTTGAATTACAACTATTTAGTTAAGGCTACACATGACACTAGCCAACGCACTAGTTTATTTATTTGCGATGCAGATTATGCAATGGTAACCACACTGCAATGACGCATAAAACTGCTGCATGCGCGTGTGAAGCTAATGTTCCTATGGCCAATTTGCTTTTTGCGATTATTCAGAAACATCCATTCTGATAATGCACCAAGAGTGCTCATTAATGTGAAGGAAAGTCTTTAAGAACAGGGTTCATTCTACAATCAAAAAGGTTATTGTGCATTTCACTCCTGTGCGTGCTAACAGGGTTAGTCAATAAAAGTTCTTAAAGTTAAAAATGGTGCTATCAATCAGATGTTAGCTTTAATATGTTAAATTGGCATTTAGTTTTATTAAAGAACGGGAGGTAAAGGAGCTGTGTCTTATCTACCTTTCTTGAATAAAACCTGCAGGAGCCAGGAGAAAAGATAGAGTCCGTCGGGACCTGTCAGACTACGTGGCAGAGGAAGATACCTTACCTTCTCTTTTATAGCAAGGAATGCTGTGCACACCAGACTTATAAACAAAAAGGTGTTTATTACATCAGTAAAAAACCTTGTAACGTTTCGGCAAAATAATTTCCGCCTTCATCAGACACATACATGTATGTGTCTGATGAAGGCGAAATTATTTTGCCGAAACTTACAAGGTTTTTTACTGCTGTACTGACACCCTTTTTGTTTATAAGTCTGGTGTGCACAGCATTCCTTGCTATAGACGTGAAGTTTGCCACTACGCTGGAGCACCCAGCACTTTATCAGTGCAAATATTGGATTAGGAGTGTGCAGGATCCTCTCTGTATCTGGTTTACCTTCTCTTTTGGATCCTGCAGGTTTTTATTGAAGAATGGGAGGTAAGACACAGCTTCTTTACCTCCTGTTGTTCAATAAAACTAAATGCATTTTTTCCCCCAGTGGAGATACCCTTTAAAGCAAGAATAGCATGCTAATATTTTAAAATATCCTTGACACTGTTGCCAGGTGCCAAAAGTTCTCGCTATCTATCTATTGCATAATGCTGACATTGCGTTTAGGGCATAATAAATACATTCTTTATGGGCTTGTTGGGACACATTGATGCAGAAAATGCAGCACACAGTGTTAATATTGTTACAACACAAATGTTGGGACTGTACCGTACATTTGCAACATTAACTGTGAAATTAAGTTAGATGAGTGTTTCAAAGGCTTTGAAGAATTATGTCAAACATTGTTGGCATCCATTCAATAGACTTACAAGCAATTTTTTTTGACAGTCATCTGCCCTATATATTGAGTTTGTTGGTCATTTGGTGGTTGCTTTACGCTGCACAATATGTGAACAGGATCCACATAAATATACCCACTGGGTCAGAATAAAATGGTGCCCCCAGTATAAAGTAGGGGGGGTAACATATAGATACACATATGCGGGTAGCATGTATGTATGCCAGCTACTAAATCATATAGTGATGATAACTCTTTAAAAAAAAATTGTTAGAGTGAACTACAGTTAATAAATAGATCTATCCTCTCATAGAGGTGAACAAAAGACAACTATTTAGACTAATTTAATTGCTTTCACTTATTCCCTTGTTTGTATACTCTGTATTTTATAATGTACAGTGCAGCATACCCAAGTGCTGCTTTAGAAATAAATTAAACATACATAGCAAATGAAGCAGATAACAACGAGCCAAAAAATTCTGTCGGCCCCAATAGATTCCTATGCTGATGGTGGTACTGTGTTAGAATCTGGGTGACCAGTGCCATACATGTTCCAATATTTAGCAAATTTGCTAAATATCATCCATGAATGGCTAGCTTAAGATATATTCTTGGCCAGGCAGGATATCTAGGATTGCTGCTGGTGTGATTGTGTTTGTTTGGTTGTGTTCTTGTTGCAAACAAATGGATGGCTTTTTCTAAAATGCATTATTTACACTTGAAAGCATTTAATTAAATGTATTTTTTTTTTTTTTTAAAGGAAGTCAATATGTGTAGAACACATCAGTAGCAGGGATGGACAAGGTCTTGGCTAACCTTATAAAGATAAATTAAAACATCAAAGTAAAGGTACTAGGAAGAAACCTATCATAGCATTTCCTTGCATGTGTTAAATGTAAAGGTACATTAACAATGTAAAGAAACATATGCATTAGAAAGAGTTAGTGATACGCCCCCGTTTGTTTCTGTCTATTTTTTTAGAACAACCCCTGCTGAGCAATTGTGAATTTGATCATTCCTATTTCCCTAAAGTTTCACCTAAGACGTTAGATAAATCTTGTTTGGAGTAATCATTAGACAATCGCTTAAAACAGGGTTTGTCTAATGATCCCTAGGTCAAGCAGTCTGTACTATACTGGGGGGGCAGTATGATCCAGCACAATGGATCACTAAAAATGTTTAGCACATGCCTCCCCACACTCCAGCAAATTAGATTTCAACAACCCTTTTGGTTGAAACAGCCAACAAACTTTTTGGACGACAATTATCTAGCATACGGTAAGTACAGGGCATTATTTTTTATCAAAAAATTATGGAGTGAGCAAACTAAAAAGTCAATAAGGGCAATGTAACTACCAACATATACTCCTCATATACTCCTCATTGACTTTTAAGTGTGCTCTTCATTATTTTTTGAAGTTATGTATATTTGCCGAAGCTGACTGGTCGATAGTGGTGATTGGTCAATCGGGTCAAAATATAAACCTGTGTACAGTGTTTAATTACCTACTAAAAATAAAGTTTATCCAGTCATTGCATATTTGAGGTAATCCAATGCCATTACCAAGGCACCTCTAACAAGGATAATTAAAGTGTAGATAGATGATAAATAAAATGGTTCCTCATTTTTATTGCTACTTTTCCAATTACCTTGCAACTATTGTCCTAAAACATATATTTTATCTGTTACTTGACAATCTACTGCCACTTAATGGCAATATTTAAAAATACACCACAAGCCTGGAATTATAAACTATATCACGGAAAAATCAAAAATAAAGTTTTGTCTTTACGATAAAAATTGATTTTTAATTCTGTTTCATAAAATTCTGTTCAATTAAACTAGAGAACTAGAGTTTAAATGTATCAAAAGTACAAAGCAAAACAAGATGCATTCTCAGTGTGGCCTTTAATATGTTCCTGCTCTTACTAAGGAAACAACTAAAGTCAATGGGAGAAAATATTCATTAGGCCATATTTATAAAGGCACAGTATGGCTATCTTGCGATACAATGCCTTTAAAGATTGGTAATTTTACTACATCAGTCATAAAATGGCTGAACTTCCTAAAATTCAGTTAGTTTCCGAACTATAGAACTTTAGTAAAAGTTCTAAAGTTCTTAAGTTCTATAGTTTGAAAACGAACCTGTTAAAGTCAATGGGAGTCAAATAGTTTAAAAAGTTTTAGTTAATTACAAATAAAATAGCAATGGTAGCTTTCGAGGATTACCGCTAATTTGAGGGTTACTGCTAATTTGAGGGCTACCTAAAATTGAATGAATGATACATTCGAGGGTTAACGAAATAAACGAAACCAACAAAATTGAACGATACATTCAAGGGTTACCCAACAATACATTTGAGGGTTATCACCGAAACAGTACATTTGAGGGTTATCGCAGATATGCCGCATTCGAGGGTTAACAACAAAACAGTACATTCAAGGGTTATGGATGAAGTCAAGGGTTTGCCAATGGTACGCAAATTCGCTAATCATCGAAAATACGCTCATGAAGTCGGAAAACTATGAGATTTTGGGTTGAACTCGGGTTTGAGTTCGGTTCTAGTCCATCTCTAGTGTTAAACACAGAATTTTTAAGGGGAGGATTCCTGAATAGTTTACCACTGAACAAGCACATCCATATATTCTATTATATATGAATCATATATATTCTCTACTTGCCATGATTATCACAGCCAATATAGATATCACATTTACTTCACTTTTGTTATAAAAGTATATTAATTACACCTTCTGTTTACTTTCCATACACCACTAGTTTTATTCATTGGTGGTGCAGATTATGCAATGGTAATGCACTGCATTGACACATAAAACTGCGTGTGAACGCTAAACAGTGTTCCAAAAGGGCAATTTGATTTTTCAGAAACACACATTCTGAAAATGTACCAAAATGCTCAGTAATGTGAAGGAAGCCTTAAAGTCTTCAAGAACATGGTTTGTACCTGTCAAAAGTCTTGACTAGAAGCTGTTTTGACCTTTTTATTAGGGACATTGAAAAATAAGGACATAATCATCTGATGGTTGTATGGTTGGTGCGAAAGTTTGAAAATAAGGATTGTTTGTGCTGATAGTGTGCTGTGATAAAGACTGCAAAGCTAGCCATACATGAGATGATTTTTCTTTCCGATTGTTTTATTGAATTTGATTCTTTAAATCGATCGCTATTAAAATCGATTCCTGCATTAGATCAACCAAAAGTGACAGATATTGAGTGTAGAACAGATAGAATTTTGATTGGTCACGTTGGCAAATTAATGTTTACATTAAAATGCATGCAAACTTATTGAAATATCAGTTATAAATCACATTATATCTGTTGTATAATGTAAAATGTACATTATTATCTCCCACAAGCATAAATCACATTAGTAAAGAATCGCATTAATATATCACATTTTAAAAGGAATCGCATTTAAATGGAATCATATTAATAAAGAAATCATAGTAAAGAATCATTTAGAAAATAATCACATAGAAAGAGAATCCTATTTAGAAAAGAATCGCATTTATAAAGGAATCAAATTAGTATAGTATAGTATTTGAGGTTGAATAAAGACATACGTCCATCCAGTCCAACCCATCTAGCAATATCCTCATTTCCTGCCTAACCGTTGATCCAGAGGAAGGCAAAAAAAACCCACCAAATTTATGAAGGGGGAAAAAATTCCTTCCTGACTCCAAGCGGCAATCGGAAATTTCCCTGGATCAACTCTACTTTATGTATCAATACCAGTAACTTGCAACATTCCTTGTTTGCAGAAACTCATCCAGCTTTTTTTTGAAACTGACCAATGAACCTGCCATTACAACGTCGACTGGAAGACAGTTCCATAGCTTTACCGTTCTCACAGTAAAAAACCCTTTCCGAGCTTGAAGCCTAAACCTTTTTTCTTCAAGTCTTAAGGGATGACTTTAGTAAAGGAAAGGAAATTAGTAAAGGAATCACATTTAGGGCTAGGCCACACTAGCGCGTTTTTCGCGCGTTTGCGCACATGTTTCGCACTAGCGTTTGTGCCCGCGATTTTCGCTAAAATGGAAATCTCGGGAACGCAAAAATTCCAGTGATTTCCGATGCGCATGCAATTGCGCATCCGTTCGCGTTTTGGTAACGCATGCGTTCACCATTTTTGGTGCGTTAATGCAGCGTTTCCATAACGCGAAAACGCACAAGAAAAGCGCACACAATCGCGTGCGATTTTGTGCGCGATTCTTGTGCGTTGCAGTGTGGCCTCAGCCTTAAAAAGGAATTGCTTTAGTAAAGAATCGCCTGTGATTCTGTGTTTAATTCAATTTCAATCAACAGTCAATCATTTTATCTATCAAGTTGATTGAAATGAAAAACAATTGACCCATGTATGGAAACCTTAAAGGGGAACTGTGGTCTCCAAACAAGTTTATTTTAAATGAAGGGCCAGGTTCATACCTTTAAAATGAGCCATCAACCACCTCTCTACGTGCTGCACAGCCCAAAATATGAAGAAATCACTGATCAGAAAGTTAGGGGGTGGGAGGTTCTGAATCTGCGGTCAGAAATACTGTTTTCTCCTCTAATCTGCGGTTGGCACATGCTCAGTGCATGACTGAAGGGTAGGAGGGGGGTAGGGAGAACAGCACAGCCCACCGCACTGCTTGTTTTAATGCCTCCCACTTGCTGGCCCTTTCCAATCATGGGCCCTGTGTCCCCTCCCCTTGCAGCCCGTGGCCCCTCCCACTCACAGACTCTGTGGCTCCGCACACTCCCACTCGGGGCCCTCCAAAGTGGGAGTGGCCCCCAAGTGGAAAGGGCCCCAGGGTGGGAGGGGCCCCAAGTGGCAGTGGCCCCCAAGTAGGAGGGGCCCCAAGTGGGAGGGGCCCCCAATTGGGAGGGGGCCACAAGTGGGGGGCCTGAGTGGGAGGGGCACCAAGTGGGAGGGGCCCCAGGGTAGGAGATCCCCCCAAGTAGGAGGGGCCCCAAGTGGCAGGGTCCCTGGGCCCCCCCAATTAGGAGGGCCCCCTGAGTGGGGGGCCCAGGTGGGAGGGGCCATGGGGGTCCCAGTGGGAGGGGCCACAGGGGACCCCGAGTGGGAGGGGCCACGGGAGGCTGCAATTAAAAGGCCCAAGGGGCTGCAAGGGGAGGGGCCATGGGGGCCCACGAGGAGGAGAAAACACGGAAGAGGGACTGTCACATGGTTTCAGTACAGGAAGCAGGAAGTGCAGGGGATCTGGTGATGCTGCAACCATATCACACATATAAATGTAAATATCTTCAAAACTATGTAAAATAAATAATGAAAGTAAATTGCAAAAATCCTCAGGAAAGCAATTCCTGTCAATTTACCTAAAGTCATTTTTGGACCACAGTTACCCTTTAAGTCTTTCTTCCAGTTAAAGTAGAAAGTAAAGCCTCGTACACACGTTGGATAATTTTCGTACGATGCAGCTGACGAACGAGCAATTGCCCGATATTCGGACGAAAATATAGCATCAGCGATCGTCAAAGACCAACGATTATTGGTCTTTGACTATCGACTATTGTCTGCTTTTTCCGACGATCAGCCTGGCGGATAGCTCCTTACCCTCCCGGGCTTCAATCAATACATTAAAGGAATAGTTCACTTTTTCAGTGAACTATTCCTTTAACATCACGTTTTGATACATTTATCTTATAGATATTAACCTGTAATTCTATAACCCACAACCATACCTTTTTAGTCAGGACTGACCCAATCTCAAGGGTCTGGCGCAGAAAGCCCATCTTTAGCCCATGGGCTTTTGAATTCTGGGATGTGGCTTGACATTTCAGGGGCTGAGCCAGGTGGGGCTAAATCCATCTCCAGTGATATATGGAAGTATGTGACACTGACTGAATAACACAGAACAATATATTTAAAGGATATCTATATAAATACAATTAAGAGAATCAGCAGAGAAAAGAAAGCAGGGGAGAGGGGGAGATGTGTAAGCAGAGCAGTGTCTATGGTGAGGCTGTGCAGAACTTAAGTGTCACAGACACTACAAGGAGGCAGTAAGGGAGCGTGGGGGGAATTAGGAGCACTCGTTAAACATTAAAGGGACAGTTCAGTGGAAATTATCAATATTTGTTAAATTGTTAGTTTGTGTAATGCATACTTAGTTACTCTACAAATTCTGTTGTTTTGAAAAATCTGTTGATTTCATATCCTTTGCTGTTTCCTGCTGGAGACATTAGTGGGCTGACATTTCAGGTTCTAACGGTTCTTCTTCTTGCACCACATCCTTGGAATGTTCCTAACAGTTATTTCTACTGATTGGCTGTTGGATGGGTCAAAGATGCTCAGATCACTACTGAGCAACTGAATCAACCCAGGCGCTGGGTCAAGGGCAAGACTATAACGGTCTCTACTAGGGGTCCTGCAAACAGGAAGTCAGTATTTTGGTTGCATTTATTTATACACAGACAAAATGCTGAATTGGCACATTCATTGGGATTAAGTAAATACTGCTCTTTCTTCTGAAAGGTACATGTATTTGCGCTGAACTTCCCCTTTAATAATGTAATGACAAAGCAAACACAGATAAATATTTGAGTACCCCCATTTTACTTTTCTCAAGCATCTTTCCAATCAGCAGAAGAATTTTTGTTTAGGGGGTCGACATACCCTTTAACTTTTACATTTAACTATATCTATTGTTTAGTATACAAGTAAGGGTATACAGGGAATCAAGTTGAAAAACTATATATGCATTCTGGGGTGGTCCCCTGCACTCCCAAGAGACCACCCCAGACTCCTGCGACCAAGAGGAATATCTAATCTCATTTTCATCCGTCCTAGTGTGAACGAGGCCACACTAGCACATTTTGATGCTTTGCACATGCGTTTTTCCCGAACATTGCAATCGCGATTGTGATTGCGCGGTTTTCTATTTCTAAAGAAAAAACGCATGCGCAAACATAAAATCGCAAAAAATGTGCAAAAAATCGCACACAAATTTGCATGTGATTTCGTGTGAGATTACGTTTGCGAGCACCCAGCATTTATTGATTGCAGTTTTGGTTGAGGTGTGCAGGATCCTACCCCATTGCTTGGCGATTGCGGCGCAGTGTGGCCGTGCCCTAATACTATGTTTATAGCGCACCAGGTAGTTACCTCAAAGTGGGCGTGTGATCAAAAAAACTACTTAAGCACTCGCACCCAATACGTTTGTCCTCTGTTTCCTATTTCACAATCTGGAAACCCTATTCCTTCTGTGCTTGTTCAGCCTTACACCAAAACGCCCTGTACTGTACATAACCTGTTCTTGCTTTCCCTGTTAATATAAATAAAGCTTGTTGAAAAAAGGAAATCGCTTTGTGAAGAATATACTCTGGCAATAATTGTGCAAGTGTCACGCGGACTGACGTCACAATACGTTATCTGTCGGAAGTGAAGTTCCTAACATAGCGAGCGCAACCATTTTAACCAACAGGAAAGGCTTGTTTACTCTTTAGTGTGTTAATATAGCTTCTGTTTAAATGGTTCCCCTTAATTTACTGGGAAATTATAGTTACATCATACAACTATGAATTCGGACCAGTACTCGTAATACAAACAGCAGCAATCTATAAGCAGAGCGCCTCCCCTTCCTGCCCCCTCCCTAGGATTTTGGACTAGATGGTTTAGTCACGAAAACCCCCTGGCGGGAGAACAATTGGTGACGCAGCGACAGTCGCCATCTTGCCTGAGCGTGAAGTGGTAACTTGCTGTGCCAGGGCCGTGCGGACTCTTCGCCCGCCGTGTCTTCGGCTGTGTTCGCTGGGGCTTCTCTTAGTTGTTGCCCAGTTAGGTGTTAGCTCTGAGACGCGTGGCGTTTCGCCGACTCTTATTCTTACGTTTAGTCGTGCCTCCGCCATATCCTTCCCACACCCGTCACAGCGCGGCAGTAGTAGTAGACTATGGGCGGGTCGGGGTGGAGTAGGGTGCGCAGCCCACTGAGCAGTGCAGGCCTCATGCAGCGGGGTCCGTTGGGGTCCCTGGTTTTCTCTTGACATGGATCCCCCTGGAGCTTTCAACCTCACTACCGCCAGCCTCCCCCTGCAGACGCATTCCCCCGATACCCGCACCTAGTGGAAGGCGGACACCCAGTCATGTCAGGCAGTAGGCACGGCTAGGACACCGACAGCCATTTATCTGTGCACAGACTGCGTTTGTTTCCTACATCGCGGGATTTCTATTTAGCCCGGAACTCTGCTATGGTTAAGGAATAGGACTAGTCGCGACATGGCATCCCTAGCTTCTAGCTGAGACCTATCATGATAAGTCGGGTGCACGTGGTTAGGGTAGTTACAAGGTGGTACAGCCCCAGATCTATTTAGTGTATGTGACATAGCAAGTTTGGCTTACCAGGTGGCATCATGTCCCTTCCTAGGGGCTGGCATCTGCAGTACATGGGCAACTTCTCTGCCCTCATCCCCGGAATTCTGGGACAACTCAATGTATACTTTAAACAATCTCTTCCTATTTACCAAACGGATCAATAATATATAGATTACAACATTATAGAAGGTTTGACTAGACAGAGGGTCATAATTACATCTGTAGATTATTTTTAAAATGCCGTCATGAGGAAGGTCTAAAGTTTTTGCTTCTAAGTAGGAAGTTGTCACATGTATCTGAAAGATGGGCTTTAAACTCGTGGTACAAAATATTTTTGGGGAGTAAATGCTCTTTTACCATGTGTACCCTGGTGTTTTAACCAATGACTCCTGTTAAGATTATTTTTAGCAAATAAAAAAAATGCCTCTCCTAAATACACCAGAAAGCTTCCTACTGTCTGTCATGGTTATACAGCCAATTATATTTTCTGACCCTGGTAGTAAGACAGGCTTCATACACTTTGCCTAATAGCACTTAGGGTTTCACTGACCTGTTATGTCGCTCAAAGGCTAAATGTGCAAAATTACATTTGGTTTGTGTAAAGTTTATAACCATTAGCACCAGCTGTGTTGTGGGGGGGAGGAAGAATGGGGGACCCAAACTCTCGCAGGAAGCAGGCTCTTAACAGACTGCGCTGTCAGCTACGAAAGAAGAGAGAATCCTTGGCTGACCAGTTTGAATTCAAGATGTACATCGCCTTTGTTTTTAAGGACAAGGTAAAACATACCGTAGTAGATATCTGCTATATATTTTTATTTTAATGTAAGGAGCGACAGTGTTGTCATACAGGAATGTGACTGCTGATTATCAGCCATTTATGTAAGGCATGAGTATGAACACTTCTGCATTCAAACAGCTTATCACTGTTGGATTTGAGCAAAAATTGGCATTGCCAGATGTATGTGTGGCACTTGACATAAACTGAGTCATAAGGTTTTTGGTAATGTTTATTTATCACTTTACATAATGTGGAGATTTGCCAGTCATTGAAATTGAATCTGATGAGTAATCTACAACAAAGCAAAATCTACAATTTTTAAAATCTAAAAAAAAAACTGAATTGCCCATGATTAGCTAAATTTAATATTTGCTTCCTGGATATTTCAGTCTGTTAGTGAGATAGTCAAATTAAAGCAAACAAAAAACAAACATTAATTTTTTTTTAATGTTTTTACACAAACATTTTGCGCTGGTAGCCATGGGGTTGGTTACAGCAGAACTTTTTGTGTCTGACTGTTAACTGCAGCTGGTCGAGCAGTCCATAGGGCTGCACTATTGGCCGTGATTTATGGACCTGTCCGATTCAGATGAAAGAAATATTTGCTTGTGTATACCTATGCTGATTGTTTGAATTTGTTCTAAAGATCTTTATTAAAGGACAATTAAAGCACTCATTCAGATGGTAGAGCACCTTGACATAAAAGCAGTAATCTGTGTCTTGCCTATCATTTTAATGCAGTTATTTACTACAGTTTTTTTAATGCAGTTATTTACTGGGAAATTTACTACAACTGGATTTGTGCTTTGTTTCCCAGTATTCCAGTACCTCACAATTTGGACAATTACCGTTAAGCTCTACACATGTTTAGTCCCTTTAGTTACTGCAGAAACTTTTTTTCCACTCAATTTATAATTTTATGGGAAACCAAAACAAATATTCCTAACGTCTGTCTTGCTATAATAAAAACTCTCACAGTCAATTCTCACTGCCTTAAGGTGGGTACAGAACAGATCTTTAAAATGGACAGACAGAATCTTTAGGATCGTCTGACATCGAACATGTCGGAAATTTACGAGCTCGTAGCGAGTGTTCGGTCGGGACTAATAGTTTGGCCGTGTGTACCCAGCCTAAGGAGTGCAAATTTAGGTGGTTGGGATACTTCTTAGTAAGTCAAATTTACAGAGCAAAAGTAGATAATGGCAATATGATAACTGAATTAAATTGTTTATCTTACAGAAGAAGAAGTCGGCTTTATTTGAAGTGGCTGACGTGATACCAGTTATGACCAATAATTATGAAGAAAATATTCTAAAGGGTGTGAGAGATTCCAACTATTCCCTGGAAAGTTCCATTGAGCTTCTGCAGAAGGATATAGTACAACTTCATGCACCTCGTTATCAGTCCATGCGCAGGGTAAAAACCAAAGCCTGATTTTGTTGTCTTATTAATACACATTTAAGTAATTTGGTATGTATGTATAATTTTATTTATAAAGCACTACTTGGGTACGCAACGCTGTACATTCTAAAATACAGAGTATACAAACAAGGGGATAAGTGCAAACAATTATACAGATATATAAAAATGAAATACAATTTCATACAAAGGTTAATACATATATATAAATGATGGCTAAATTGATATAAGTGCAGCATGCCTTGACACATTAGGAATGAGAACCCTGCCCCAAAGTGGGTGGGACAACATACAGATACAAGTGGGGGGGGATAGGTATATAGTGCTTGATTTATGCTGGTTCAATCATTTGTTATGCTGGTGCCCAAAACGGTAGGATAATGGTCTAGATTTGAAGTTATAAATGGATGTCATCTGGCAAAGGAAGAGAGCTCCAAAGGTAGTAGGATGTAGTGTTCATTGGGGATTTGTGGAGAAGATTTCCTTGTGAGGGAGGGAGGGCACATTCAAGAACGTAAGGGACCAAGAGAGAAGATAAGTAGGGAGGTGCAGTAGAATATAAATACATTTAAAGGTTAAAAGAAGGGTATTGAATATGATTCTTTGTTTGATGGGGAAGCCACCCTATGGACTTTAGTATCAGGGTTAAGGGTTCTCTTTTGGAGGAGAGGGAGATGATCCGAGGTGCTGCTGAGTTTAAGAGACTCGAGTGATGACAGGCTGGGAGTCCAAGTAGCAGAATGTTACAGTAGTCAAGACGGGAGATTATAAGGGCATGCATGAGCATTTTAATAGTGGAGCAAGAGAGGAAAGGGTGGATCTTAGCAATATTGTGAAGGAGAAAACTAACATACTAGAGACATAAGTTAATGTGATGATTTTGAAGGTTAAAACAAGTTTACATCAATAAATTCATGTATTTTTGAATGGTAAATAACTGCATGCTGCTGAGGGTTAGGCCACAAATGCGCTTTTCTCATGCGCTTATGATCGCGTTTTGCAATCTGTTAACACATGAGAAATGCCAGGCTAACACAATATGGGTGGCCACACTGTGCTGCAGATATTGACACAATTGCTGTGCAAATGCTTCATAAACTTTTTCATACACAAGTTTCCAAAAAGGCGGGACCCTTAAAAAAGAACTTAAATTGTTTTAATCCTAATGTGAAAGCTTTTCTCCCCAGAACACCTATACATTCATTGAATGATTCTTCTCTAGTAAGTTGCATTTAGTATATGTAAGTATTAGATTCAGTAACAAAGAAGGCTTCCATGATGTTGCCAGTACAAGTCATAGCCCGTGTTTGCTTTAAAGAGCTACGCCTCCTGACCCCAGGATTCACTGTCTCGATGAACAGGGTTTCTAGTGAAAGATACAGTTTCTAAATGTATCTGTAATCACAGTTGAGTTGCTGGTGGCGCACTATGTAATGCCATGTTTTAGGAACTCCCAAACTAAGAAGTTCAAATCTGCTGGTTTACAACACGGTCTACTGCCTTTTTTGTTTTTACATCATGTTTCTAGAAATATATAACCTTGCCTGTTGCAGGTTCGATTCCCCAAACTTTTATTTTTTTTATATTCATGCTAGCAAAGAAACTGAAAAGATTACTTTTCTTTTTTTTTATATGAAAAGCAAAGGAATTTATCATTGTTACAGACAGGAGCATTTGTAATGTGTTTACACAAAAACTGCACTGAAATCTGTGTCAGAGGGAGGGATAATCTCTAAGCTGTAATAAGATTGGCTGTCCGCTTCCAGGAAGCAAGGATGTAGCTTCCTGTGAAAAGTGTGCTGTATACAATTAGCTGGTTGTTCCTAGATAAGCTGAATTATAGGAGCTGTCCCCTAGTTCTTGCAGGTTATTTCCATAAATCACCCAGCATCCACAGCAAAGGGAATGGTGAGACACAGCTTGTTGCTCTTTCTATTGGGACAATGTTGTCTAGGGACTTTTCTTAAATAGTGCAAACCTTTTGCCGTTACCCAAAAGGGAATGGGCACATTACACTGTTGTACAATAATAAGACGGCAGTTTTTACCGTCTTCCCTCCTAATGCTTATTCACCGTATCAGCGTTTCACAACAAATTTATACAAATGCTTGGTGATGCGCAACATTGCGTTTGCACATTTCTTGTGCATTGTAGTGTGCCTGCACATGGCTGTTAAAGGAATTGTACTATGAAAAAGTGACTGCCTCTTTTCAATCCATAAATGAATTCACGTAAATAGCATTTTCGCTTAAGTTCTCGTGTTGCTACATGCCTTTAATATAGTACTTGTTTTGCTCAAGCTCAGTCCCCCAGCCTCATCCAGACTATCTGACTTTCTGTGAGGGCAAGCTCAGTAATCCCTATGTGGCAGCAGTGGGAGAGGGAATTTCCCACCATTCTGTTCAGGTACCAACTGTCTCCGTTCCATATACCATATATAGGTATTGGGCAATTTAAAAAAATAAATTTCCCAGTGTACATATCCTTGAGAGGTAAAGCTGGTAAAGGAGCGCGGTGTCTTACCTCCCGTTCTTCAATAAAACAATCAGGAGACAGGAGAGAAAGTAAGAAACAGATTGCTTGCTCCCCCGGCGCATAGTCTGACAGGTCCCGATGGACTCTGTTTTCTATGCGCAATCGTATGCAGAGTCCGTTGGGACCTGTCAGAGGACGCACCAGTGGAGCGAGCGATCGGGGAAGTTTCTTACCTTCTCTCCTGGCTCCTTAATGTTTTATTGAACGGGTGGTAAGACACTGCTCCTTTACATCCCGATTTTCAGTAAAATTGAATTCCCTAAATCTGTTAATGTGAGTGGAGATACTCTGTGCAGTATACAAGTACAATGCAACTGCATCATGGTACAGCAGTAAGGGACAGAGCAATCACTGCAGGGTTTTTACACCTTGATGAGAAAACTTACCTCATTTACCCAGAAGTGTTGCGTTTACCTATGTCTTATAGGTTAGTGTGACTTGAAAAGGTTTGCTGCTGCTGTGTTGGTTTCCGGAAGCAGCATAAACTTTTTGATTTTATATACAGCTATTAGTGTGAGAAAGCACAAGTTGGGCAGTGACTACAATAGATTTTTCTAAATTACCTGATCTCCAATCTCTTTTAGGATGTTATTGGATGCACTCAAGAAATGGACTTTATTCTTTGGCCTCGAAATGACATAGAGAAAATTGTCTGTCTTCTTTTTTCAAGATGGAAGGGATCAGAAGAGCCCTACAGGCCAGTCCAGGTATGTGTTGTGCCTAAAAAAATTTTGTATAAAGGCTATCGTAAAACCACTTTTTACTATTCAGTTTTAATGAAGAAGGGGAGATGTCTTACCTTCTGTTCTTCAAAAAAATGTTCAGGAGCTGGGAATGAAGATAACTAACTTACCTGGTCTCTTTCTCCTCTGCCATGTCCTCTGACAGGTTCCAAAGCACTTAGTAGTCTATGCACATAGAATACAGAGCCCATTGTGACCTGTCAGGATACGGCAGAGGACCGTATAGGATTACTGCGCCCCCCCAGTACAGTGTTAACTTGCCTGGGCAGTCTTCAATCTAGGTAACGTACTTCAGTGTGCAATCTGGCCGCTCCAAGTTAAATCCGGCGGCCACATGCTCCGCATCTACCCACCTGACGTCACTACTCAGTGCCAGGAAGGGAGACAGATGCTGAGAAGTAACGTCAGCCGGCAGATGCGGACTGAATGGCAGCCGTATTTCACACTGAAGTGGCCCGAGTATAAGCAGAGTTTTGGTTTTCAAGTTATGTTTAAAGGGTATCTCCATTCACCATTCTTTCATTATAATGTAGTACCCATCCCCAGAGCCATTTCCTGCCTCTTTAGAAAAAAAAATCCATTCCTTACCTTTGCAGCAGCCTCCAGACGTTCCACTTGTATTTTCGGGGGGGTGTCCTTAGCTGTTTTAATGAGGAAGTGAGTGTATTACTAAGGCTGGGTACACACCAGCCGATATTTTCGGCTGACCCGATTCACGGCACTTTCGGTTGGTCGGCCGAAAATATCGACTTGTGTGGGGTGGGCGGCCGTGACTGACCTCGACCGTTTGTTCTTTCCCGGATCAGACAAATGAATGATCGGACGTGTCGGAAAATTACGATCAATCGTGTGGTTCACTATGGGAACGCTGAACCGATTTTTGCTGCGACCGACTGACGTGTCCCGGCCAATCGCTTGCTCGGGACAAATAGTCCCTAAGTGTGTACCCAGCCTAAGTGAGTTAATTACCATGTGTTTTGGCCCCGCCCACTTGACCCTGTGATGTTTTACTGTACAAATCCTCTCCTGCATGTTCAGATCTGTAGTAAAAGTGCTGGCTGAGAGGTAAACAGGTGTTCTTGCCATGCTACTTTGTTTCTGTGGTGGGGGGATGGGAAGCAGGGAGAGTAATTTCTGATTAAAAATAAAATATAAATGTTGCTCTTACCCACACTGTTTACAGTATGTGACTGCTTTCTTTTGTGTCTCTATAATGGGGTGTGCGTATGTTTCCCTGTGTGCTTTTGAATGCATGTGTATGTGATTGTTTTTTTTTTTTTATTGTAATACTCTAGCATGTATGTGTGAATGTATTTTTATATAAATATATAGCTATATTTTCAATAAACAGATATATATGTTATGAATTATTTATTAATTTATTGGGTAACATGTTCCTTTAATATTAAATATAAATTATATATACGTGCAATACAACTACTTATCTGTGCAAGAGGACAAAGGAACTAAGGATAACAAAACTTTGGGTGTAGACAGACTCTGCCCCCAAGAAATTAAAACACCCAAGATATTTAATTTGTGGGGGGTAGGGAGCTTCAGGCAGCACCAGCGAGCGACGCATAGGTTCCCATTGGCTGTCAGCAGCAGAAACGAGGTCAACTTGTCCCGACTGAGTAAGGGACTTTCTGAGCATGTACAGCGGGTGCACGCTTGTCGGCTGGATTACAGACAGGAGGGCACGAGAAAGAGGCGGATCAGACGCCTATGCATAGTTCAGGGAGAAGAAGCAGCAGAACTCTGAAACCATGGTACAGATTATACTGAGATACTGGGTATGTGTTACTATTACTATAAACTACTATTAGAGGCAATGTAGTTTTTGTTAAGTGGAGATACCCTTTAAAACCTGAAAACCTCGGCTTCTACTCGAGTATATACGGTATTCAATGTTTTGGAATCTTTGCTGTTCAGTCCATCAAAGGTGTTTTAGTTAAAGCATAAAGTTGTCTGCTCCTCAGTTTAAGGATGGGGGAGAAAACACTTCCATATAAACTGGAGGTATTTATTAAATGCATTTAGACTTTATTTCTGTTCTCTGTAGGCCAAATTTGAATTTCATCAGGGTGATTATGAAAAACACCTTCTGCATGTTCTGAGCCGGAATGACAAGGCTGGTATTGTTGTAAACAATCCTAACCAGTCAGTTTTCCTATTTATTGACAGACAACATTTGCAGGTAATGGCGCATTTGTATTTTAAATCTGTTATTTTAAAATGTAAATCAAAAACTTACATGTATAACAACATATAAAATGTAGTTTCTTTTCCACTGATGGCAAAGGTTGCTCTAAAGGATATGTATACTGAAAAAATAACCTAATGTTGTTAGATAGCTGGGGCTGTAATCTCAGCGTGTGCCTGTTTTTTTTCTTTTTTTTTTCTTGTTTATTCCCTTTCCACCCATTACCTTCAGTTTCTGGCTGGCTTCCTCCTCCATGGTACTGTGGCTCCTAGGACCGCCCCCACGAGATGTGGTTTGCCATTCCAAACAAGATAGTCCAAGATTCTAGATGCTGCCCAAGGCTGTATCCACACACAGTTACCGCACCCTTCATGCAGTTGCGTAATCATTGCGCGCAGGCATGCGGCATCTAGATTCTTGGAACATCTTGTTTGGAATGGCAAGCCACATCTCGTGGGGGCGGTCCCAGGAGCCACAGTACCATGGAGGAGGAAGCCAGCCAGAAACTAACACTGAAGGTAGGGGGTGGGAAGGGAATAGGCAAAAAAAAGGCACATGTTTAGATTACAGCCCCAGCTATCTAATAACATTAAGTTACTTTTTCAGTGTACATATCCTTTAAAGAGATTTATCTAAACGTATACAAAGGTTGAAATCCTTGTTTTGTTGTAAAACCGATGTATAATTTTTATATACAGCAGCACTGTGCTTCAAATTGGCAGGGTGGTTAGCATCCATGCCTTGCAGTGCTGAAGACCTGGTTTCTTGCTTGTGGTTTCTCTGGGCACTCTGTTTCCCCCCCACAATCCTAAAGAAATACTCTTTCTGTGAGAGAGTGCTTAGAATGTAAGCTCCTTTGTACAGGGCCTGATGTGAATTGATTAAATAATTGTAAAAAAAACTGGAAACATACCACATAATCACCTATTAAATATTAATAGGAATCAAGTAGAGATCTGCTCATAAAATGTTTCTTTAAGATGCAGTATCCAGAAAATATTTAATTACTTATAATCCTTTTTATATTTTTGTTTTAACTTTTTGTTTATCAAAGGTGTTTCATTAAATCCTCTGGACTTTTGAAACTCCTCAAACTTCTAATCTCTTTCTAATCTACATCTTGCAAATTTTATAGAGCTGACCCCTTACTAGTAGTAGTTCAGAAATCTTCAAAAGTTCGAGTTTGCACAAATACCGGAAACACAAGAGACCATCCACTGTGCAATTATAAGTAAAAAGCCTTTATTATCTGGACGCCTTACGCGTTTCGGACACACCAGTCCTTAATCATAGGCATAACAGTTCCCTCTGCAAACAACCCCTATATACAAATTTTATCCCCACGTGTCCTCCGTACGTTTTACATCAATGCGTCTCTCCAGTGCATTAACTTTTTTAGACCTCAACCTAGGTCATTAAGGGAGGGGGACGGACAAGAATATTTCCCATGTACCTTACCCACCTCCTAAATCTTCATACGCTGTCCTTCGTGAGGAAACATAAGATATATATATGTACATCCATAATTAAAAACCTATAACCAACAAGTTTCACATCCCTTAGCAGAAAAAGGCACAGTGCAAAATGTAACATATACACATATCAAACCTATGTTGTGAATATGCTATTTCCCATGTATATAACATCATATATCATAACATCATATATATAACATAATGATATGCGTATGAATATGTTACATTTTGCACTTTACCTTTTTCTGCTAAGGGATGTGAAACTTGAAGTGGAGCAGCAGTTTTACATGCCTACATTCCCTGGCCAGATCTTTTTTTACGATCAATATTACAATCTTAAAGGGGAACTGTGGTCTCCAAGCAAGTTGATTCATCCTACCTTTTAATATAAGCCATCAACCACCACTTTATTTGCTGTACAGCCCAAGATATGAATGAGTGATAAGAAAGTTAGGGGGTGGGAGGTTCTGAATCTGCAGTCATTAATACTAGTTCCTCCTTCTAATTGTTTGGCACATGCTCAGTGCAGGAGAAAGCAGAAGAAACCAGGAAGAGATCTGGTTACAGTGACTGAATGAGGATTGGGAGGGGCCATGGATTTTCAAGGAGACTTCAAGGGGAGGGGCCATGGAGGCCCATGAGGAGGTTTTTAGAGCAGCAAGTGCAAGGGATCTGGTTTTACTGCTACCATATTACACATAAAAATTTACATAAATTAAAAACTATGTAAAAAAAAAAAAAAGTGCAAAAAATATTTTAGGAAGCAATTTCTATCAATTTACCTAAAGTCATTTTTGGACCACAGTTACCTTTTAGTCTTGATCACCAAATGTTTGAACAAGACAGTTGCTTGAACTTCAAGAGGTATGTTTATAGTGTGTGGCTAACATTTGTATATAGATTATAAAGCAACCAGAAAGTCTTGTGTTGAACTCAGTGTCCATAGTTGAGGAAATTGGCCTGTAAAAGTGTACCCCCTAGATTACAGGAGTGGATCTGTTTAGATTAGTTTTGACAGTCACATAACCCTGCCTGTCATGAGAACCAAAACCAGGTGAAGTTAAGAGTGATACCAGCTGAGTCTACAAAGTAAAGTAGGTGGTGACCTTGCCTACTAGACAGATTTCAAAGATATTTGGTGCTACAATGGGCTTCCATGATGACATAGCCCAAAATATATTTTCCTATTCTTAAATTTTAAACTAAAAGTGGTAAAAAGAATACATGTTTCAATAATGCACATAAGTGGTCAATTATAATGTATCCCTTACTGTAAACTATAAGGGTATCAGAAGTTGGAGGTCTGGTTTTATGTGCTTGTGAAGGTTCTCATTTATCCAGGTCATGGTATATCTGTTGTATTCAGTTACATTAACTGGTCTTTTAGTTTAGTTCTTGAAGACGTTTTGCTAGTCATCAGTCATCGGTTGGCAATTAAGTACTCTGGAAAGTCCCAATTAGCAAGGACAGGACTGGTTCAAGAGAGGTGTCGAGGAGGCCATTTATTTGAAAATAAAGAAGCCAAGACAGAATAGAGGTGGTGGTGGGGGGAGGGTTCCACACCAATAGTCTGCCATGTACAGTGCTGTTTTGACACCTTACCCTGGGCAGTTTCGATAACCTCTTATGGTTCGTGCACATGAAGATTTTCCGCAGGCGAATCAACGCTTGACCCCCAACTGAACGCATGCACGTGTGACTTATCGGCCAAAACGGCCGTCGTTTGTTGCAGGTGTTTGTTGTGATCGGGGCTCGGAGGAGGTCTGCGGAAAAACCTACGTGTGTACGAACCTTTAGCCACAATTCTGATGGAACCTGTGCTGCAATATGTGATGGCAGTCGCATGTGTAAGGTCAGTTTAAGATATCAGTGATTTGTAAATCTCCTGATATACTACTAATCTGCAAAATTTGCCCAATAAACTGGCAACAAATAACGATTTTTTAAAATTGTAATTGTAATTTTAAAAAATTAAATTCTGGTAGTACAGAAGTTACTATCGCCTCCCTTATCTCCATTAACTCTGACATACTTGGTTTAATTTATCCAAAGAGGGAATTCTCCAGTCAGCTCCTTTTTTTTATCTCCTGTGCTTAAAAGTAGTTGGTAAAAGTAACTTGAGGGTTTTCTGTAGTAAAGTTTTCATTGATTTGAAACAATTTTTGTTTTGCAATTCTACAGGAAGACTGTTTTAATCAACAATATCATCAAGTCTGTATAAAATGTGTTTTATATTTGAGATACCTTTAGGGCATGGCCAAACTGCAACACAAATGCAATCGCACACGGAATCGCATGCAATTTCATGTGCGATTTTGTTGCGTTTGCGCATGCAGTTTTCCATTAAGTATTGGAAAACGCATGTGATTGCGATTTAAAATGCAGAACGCAAATCGCATCGCACCCCAAAACTCGCATTTTCAGTGCGTTGCCGTGATTTAAATGATTTAAAAAAAAAACGCAAACGCAGAAATAGCAGCAGGTAGGCCTAGCCCTTAAACTCTGAAAATTAGTTGATGCCATTGTTTCTCATTTTAAATAAAAAAAAATTTAGGTACTGCAAGTTTTTTTTTTCTAGTGTCACTGCAAGATTTTCTTAGTCAAACAAACTGGAGTGTACTTTGAATAAAAAAAAAAATGTAAGTAATGATGGTTCACAAAAATGTTCTGTTATCTAAAAATGCATTCTTATTTTTTTCCCTAGACTCCTAAAAGCAAAGCCACAATCTTCAAGTTATGCAGCGTCTGTTTGTACCTGCCACAGGAACAACTCACCCATTGGGTAGTTGGCACCATTGAGGATCACCTTCGCCCATACATGCCAGAATAAGTTTGACCAGCTAAACTGGGAAGATCCATTATTAATGGCCATTTGTTTAACCTTCTGAATTCCAGAATACGGACTCATGTTCAGAACATGCATATATGAATCTTCATGCTGGATTTATTTCCTCAGTTTGTATCAGGACTTTTTTTTTTCCTATTCTTTCTCATTTTTTTTCTTCTTTTGCATGGACCTTGTGAAATGAAAGGATGTTCTACAGCATCTTTGTTTTTAACCATAAAATGTGAATTGATGGGACTGTGGCACACTGAATCAAATTTATCTGAAAGCACAAGGTATTTTGTTTCATGGTCTTCCCATTTGCACTGGTCATTCCCTGACAAAATCGAGTTAGATGACAGTATTGAGGCCGAGAAAAAGAATGTAAATTAAAAAAATAAAGCTTTGCTGCTTTATGATAATATGAAAGTGCTATCTGAATTCTTCAAATGAAGCAGATGGTATGCTAGAGTTGATTAATAAGTGGCTCAGGAAAACATTTGTTAAGAAATCTTGTTTATTCAGCATTTGTTTTCATGTCTTAGTTTATTTTGCAGGGCAGTGAAAGAGTACTGGCACTTTTAAAGTTTGATCTTTTTCCAGTTGCTGCATAATTGTGCTTTCCCTAGCATGGGTGCACTAAAACAAAGGAGCCTAGGAGTCTGCAGTAATTTATATTTAAATGGCTTCAAATTCTCGGGCACTGCAGAAACCGTGTTTCTGAAGATATAAATAAAATAGAAACCTGCTGGTGAATTGTACTGATATTACTTTTATTCTAAAATGAAGTAATTTCTATAGTAAAAACTTATAGTGGGTTCTATGAAGTAATTGTTAGAAAGCAGTTGCAAACTGTAAAGTTTAGAGTGAGAAATTGGTTCACAGAATCATTTTATTTTGTGCAATGATAAGGTTGACTACTGTAACGTTTTAAGAGAAGGTTTTTTCTTAAAGGTTTGATAAGTACCTTTTCTGAAAAAAACGTGTATAGGCCTATTCCCTTTGGCTAATACTAGTGCATACCTGGTTTAAAATTGTATCTAGCTTTTGTTTGAAATTGGATTACATTGGAAATTACAATAAATGAGGTGAAATCAGTTTTTTTTTTTTTTTAATTGCAATATTTGGATCTGGTTCTATTATGCCTTACACTTGGCAAATTATTATAAATAACTAGCATTAAGTGCAGCTTAACATCTTGAGTAATATAGAATAAGGCAGACATATTTTCTTATTTGTTGTAAAACTATTACTTTTTTATATTTTCTTTATCCATTGGTTCTGATGAATATATACAGGTAAAAATTGAAATACAGGGGTTTGGGTTTTCTTGATATTTATCGTAACATTATATAGAATGTTCCAGTACTGTCCTGAAATCACAGTGAAGTACAACTACTGTATAGAGCTAGAATCTTTCTTTCCCCTCAAACTTTAAACCAAAAAGTGGATCAATCTAGAATAGATCAATTGGATCTTTCTATGATGGTAAGTTTCAAAAGGTCCTCAATTACTCACCCTCCCCAATGGCTTACAGCTGACACCAGAGATTCTGTTAAAGGGTAACTGTGGTCTCCAGTTCTTCCAAACTAGTAAGAATTATATAAAAACTCTTCCATTATTCCTTCAAAATAAAACCAAAATCACATCTGTAGATAAAAGTTGAGAATTTATTGCTGGTAAGGTTCAGCTATGTAACTTCCTGGTTGAACACTTCCTGTTTTCAGCCATTTGATCGGCTTGTAGTCATGTGACCAGCCTTTGCCTGCATTAATAGGCTCTCTTTCTCAACTGTCAATTTTTTCCCCAGGTACTTCCTGATTTCCCCAGCATTAAAGGACAACTAAAGCCGCAGAACACCTTGATATAAAGCCAGTAATCAGTGTCTTACCTCTCATTTTGATATGGGTGCTGGGAAATTTCCCTAAATAATATATGGTTTGTGCTTAATATCACAGCATTCTAATATCACACAGTCTGGTCAACGACCATTATGTTCTGCCCATGCTCAGTCTTTAGCTATGGTAGAAACTTGTTACAGTTGGTCACACCCATTAATAATCTCTATCCAATCCTTTTACAGGACAGATAAAGCAAGGAAGCATGTGACTGAGGCAGGAGGTGTGGTCTGACACTGCACATACACACAGATAATTCATCCAGTTCTTAACAGGCTTACATTTATTTTAATGCAATTTACTGAAGTCATATTATATAGCTTATTGGTGTTTTTAGGGGGGTTGTTTTCAGATTCTGGAGTATAAAAAAAATGGATTTAGTTCTCCTTTAAGTCTTAACTGAGCATGCTTCTTCCCTGGTGCAGAGGTAAGGGGATGTCACTCAACCTACTGGAAGCAGGAAGTTTGAACATTCACCCCAATGTAATTTCTCACAGGCTCCAGCCAGAGATGTGATTGTCGGCTCATTGTAAAGGAAATACTGCAGGATTTCATTTAACCCTCACTTGTTTTGAGACCACAGTTGCCCTTTAAAGAGGGTTTACTATTGGAAAGTTTGAGGTCCTAAAAAGAACAGACAATCCGGACATATTTCAGTCTTGTTCGATATCAAGAGTGCAGGGCACAAATTCATGGCTTCTATGGGAAGCACAACATACCAGTCAGCTATATAGCTTAAGGAAGACCTGGGCAAAGTAAGGCCCGGGGGCCACATGCGGTCCTTTGGCTTCCCTTGAAGCTGGATAATGGCTTTATTTTTATAGAAAAATGTTAACCTGTTCACTTGATTCGATGAATTTGATGGAATGGATCTATTAAAAATTACAACTAATAATAAGAAAATAATCAATGAACTAGGTATATTAATTTAATCTTTATAAAATCCAGTTTTGCTATTTCTTTAATGAGAATTGAGTATTGGTCCGGCCCTTCACAACAATCCAACTTTTTAATGCGGCCCCCTGTGAAATTTAATTGCCCACCCCTGGCTTAAGTTAAGGTGGGCTTATAGGAGAAAAAAAAAGCTCTCCACTGAGCATAAAATGAAGTAGTCTTTTTAATACAAAAGGTACTTAACAGTCTCATCCTATTAAAATATCATTAATCCAAGAAAAGAGGAAAAAAAATCTTACTCCCAGCATTCACAGAGAAATGGACAGATAAATGCTTTTGCTTTATGTCCTCTTATCATACCCAGACATGACTTCCTGTCTAGCAAACAGCAGCTGGACTCACCCCCCCTACAGGAAGTCTTTATTTTGCCTATGGGGAGGGGGTGCAAGAAGCTGCAGTGTGTCTGCTAAATATATCTGGCAAGTTTTTTTGATTAGCTGAGACTGTCACGTGTTTTACAAACAACACATAATTTGGTGTAATACTGGACCTTCCTTACACACCAATATTCTTATACATTAGAAGGTATAGTGTGTCAAGTACATGGAACAGCTAGTCTAAAAATGTAAAAATTCGCTATCGGCACTTTTGCGTTGTGCTCATTTCTGTTGCAGCATGCCTTTTCTCTAAAATGTTTGATTTGGTTGGGGCTCAGGTAAATCAGCAACTGTATGTGGCTCTTGGCATAATCAGATTTATCACAAAGGTATTTATATCTAAGGCCTAAAAGTCAGGCCAATTTTTGCTAAATATTTCATCCCATCAGATCTACAGATTGATATGGTAGTCATTCAGTACAAATTAAAGGGGAAATGTAGCCTCCATACAACTGCCCTCTTAAAAACACACACATCTTTAAAATTACTCCAGGATCATGCTTTTACCTGCAGTCTATCCAAACTTTACAGCAGTATAAAGAATGTTGCTTTCTGCTTAGATTGTGAGATGTGACCAGTAAGTCCCTGGCTTAAAGGGCATGTCCACCCAAATAAACTTTTATTAATAATGTTTAATGTCCCCCCAAACTTAATTTTCGTGATATTTTTAAGTGTCAAAGATGCCCCTGAACTTGCTTACCTGACCCGGTCCCTTGCCACTCCTACTGCTGTCAGCTGCTCCACTTTATGGTTGCAGCTGTCAGAAAAGGCATGACTTGAAATCATGCCCAATTGTCTGACAGCCGCGACCATGAAGTGGAGTGGCTGTCAGCACAGAAACCCTTTGCTCCTGCTTTTTTGCAAAACAGGAGCAGGGGGTGGTGCCCAAGGACCCAGTCAGGTAAGTCCCTACAGGAAAATCTTTGATACTTAAGATTATTGAGAAACCTAGGTTTGTTTGTTTGTTTTTTTTTTTAAACCTTTTAACCCTTTCACTGCCAGGAGATTTTCATTTTTTTTTCATTTATTACCAATATCTAATGCGGAGACAGAACATCATCAGCTGCATCTTAAGCCGACCTCAGTTATTCATCTTGCCATAAGCCTGAAAAATTCTTAGGCAATGGAAATCACAGCCATTGATTTTGGGGGTGTGGCTTGTAACACATGCTTGTCACAGAAACAAGTGCAGAGTAGGGAGAGAGATTTTACAGCAACAACTAGATAAACCACCTTGGATTTGTTTTAAAGGTATATCAAGCATACAAAGTTCTTGTGCACTCTTGTCCAAATGTGGGTGTTGATTCCTTAACTCCCACCCTTCAGGGTGTATAAATATCAAGAATAGCAAAAATAGGGTCACAGTCCATTCCAATCTTAATGATTTATTGTGAACCACACATCAAAAAACAGGATGTTTCAACAGGACATCACCTTTACATCACCTTCCTCAGGTGATGTAAAGTTCAACAACATACAGTACATGTTCCCGTCCACTGAGAGGGTCAATATTTTAAAGGGCATGTCCACCCCCAAACTACAATCCCCCCAACTACTGGCCCCATCATGTAGTGTAGTTTAATCCTTACCTCACATCCCAGCTCCATATGGTTCTCCTGTAATCCCCCCCCAAGTCCCAAAAACTGCCCACCAGGAGGATAGCAGAGTCCATATAGGACTCTGCCTCCTACCTGGCCTCCGGGAGAAGTTTGGCATGCGTACTGCAGCCCTTCTCCCCCTCCCTCTTCGGATTCCCTCCCCCTAGCATAAATCCCTTAATATATAGTATTGCCCCTGCCAGCCCAGCCCCAACCGCTATATTTATATGTTTAGAAAGCTCCCCAAACTTTACTTACCTCTCCGCTGAAATGAGCTGCCGGCAGCCGCGTCCATGATTGGCTGCCGCTCAGCCAATCACAGACGCGACTGCCGGTCCCGCCCCTCTGCTTGCATTTTCTCGCAAGCAGAGGGCCGGGAGCGCAGCGGAGGAAAGAGGGTAGGTAAGTAGAGTTTGGGGAGCTTTCTAAACATATAAATAAATAATTTGCACTTTATAAGATTCAAAATGTTTTTGTTTTACTTTAAGTATGTATACTTGAATGTGATAATCGCACTTTAATATTGCATTTTAAGTATGTATTATCTAAAATGCACTGGTACATGTTATGGATACAGACACCTTAATAGTTAAAGGGCATGTCCACCCCAAAACTATAATCCCCCCAACTACTGGCCCCACCATGTAGTGTAGTTTAATCCTACCTCACATCCCAACTCCATCTGGTTCTCCTGTAGTCCCCCCCCCCAAAGTTCCAAAAAAAGCCCACCAGGAGGTAGCAGTCCATATAGGACACTGCCTGCTACTGGCCTCCCGGAGATTCCTGCCATGCGTGCTGCAGCCCTTCTCCCCCCTCCCTCCCCCTCCTCCCTCCCTCCCTCCCGTTTACTATCCCTCCCCCTAGCACAAATCCCCCTCAATATCGTGCTCCCCCATGTCCCCCAGCCCCAACCGCATGTTTTTTTTTTTTTAAAAAGCTCCCCAAACCTTACTTACCTCTCCGCTTTCTCTCGCTGCACTGAATGACGGCAGCCGCGTCCGTGATTGGCTGCCGCTCAGCCAATCACAGACGCGACTGCCGGTCCCGCCCTCTGCTTGCATTCTCGCAAGCAGAGGGCCGGCAGTGCGGCGGAGGATGACGAGGGGAGGTGGTAAGTAGAGGTGTGGGGGGCTTTTAAAAAAACAAAAAAAAACATGCGGTTGGGGCTGGGGGACATGGGGGAGCATGATATAAAATTTTTATTTTAGGGGTGGACATAGCCTTTAACATATTGACCCTCCCAGTGGGTGGGAAAACTTAGAGGGTGAAGTTATTTCTTGTATATTGCTGCACGTTACATCACCTAAAGAAGGGGGTATGTCCTCCAGAAAAGTTGTTTTTTTTTGATGTGTGGTTCACAATAAATCATTAAGATTATATTGGAGTGCGACCCTAATTTTCTTTTCTTGTTAGAAAGGTAAAACAGAGCTCTTTTTAATAGATGACCACAGATCCCCTTTACAATGATGCATCTCATGTTTGGCCCAATTGTACATCGAAGATCACACGATTGCCCTTGACTTGCCAGTATAGACTTGTTGAATATTTGCGAGAAATAATTTGATCGTCTTGCTGATTTTACCAAAATATTACCTCTGTTCATTTTTGCATAACAAACGTAATGGTTTGTGAAACGAGTATTGTCATCTGGTAGTGAGTGTGGATAGAAAAGAAAATCAACCGACATAACTGATAAGTTAAAACAAAACTGAAAGATATTAAAGGAGAACTAAACCCAAACAATCAAAGTTTAAGTTACAAAGTACTTGCCTCAACATCCTTCTCATCATGGAAGATTCCACACAGGGGCTTTTTCTTTACCTCTATGAGCTCATTTTAGGTTCTGTTTGATATCTAACTCTGCATATCTATCTATCTATATATACATTCTATCTATCAATCATCTATCTATCTATCTATCTATCTAATCTCTTGATCTACTATATATCAATCTATTCTATATCTATTCATATTATCTACTATCATATATCTATCTCTACTTTAAAAAAAACTTTTTTTTCGCTAAAAAATCTATTATCTAACTTGCTATCTATCTTCTATCTTCTAGTTATCTCTATCTCTCGTATCTATCTATCTATCTATCAGCTACTACTTCTATCATCGATCTATCTATCTACCTATCTCTGCTCTATCTATCTATCTATCTATCTAACTTGCTATCATCATCTCCTATCTATCTAACTCTCTATACTATCTTCATCTATCTATATCTAAACTCTGCTATCTATCTATCTATTAACTCTGCTATCTACTCTTCTATCTATCTAACTCATGCTATCTATCTCTCTATCTATCTATCTCTGCTATCTATCTCTCGTATCTATGCTCTCTATCTATCTCCGTATCTCTCATCTATCTATCTATCTAACTCTGCTATCTATCTATCTATTACTATATCTATGCTATCTATCTATCTATCTACTATCTGTATCTATCTATCTACTCTGCATCTATCTCTCTATCTATCTAACTCTGCTATCTATCTCTCTATATCTAACTCTGCTATCTATCTCTCTATCTACTTGTATCTATCTCTCTATCTATCTATCTAACTATCTGCTATCTTCTCTCTATCTATCTAACTATTGCTATCTATATCTCTCTATCTATCTATCTATCTATCTATCTAATCTATCTATCTATCTAATATCTGCTATCTATCTCTCTATCTAACTCTGCTATCTATCTCTCTATCTATCTGTCTATCTATCAACTCTGCTATCTTTCTCTCTATCTATCTAACTCTGCTATCTATCTCTCTATCTATCTATCTATCTATCTATCTATCTATCTATCTATCTATCTATCTCTATCTATCTATCTATCTATCAAACTCTGACTATCTATCTATCTATCTAACTAGGCAATCTATCTCTCTATCTATCTATCTATCTATCTCTCTAGCTATCTAAACTCTGCATCTATCTCTCTATCTATCTAACTCTCATCTATCTCTCTCTATCTATCTAACTCTTGTATATCTCTCTACTATCTAACTCTGCTATCTATTATCTCTATTATCAAATCTGCTATCTATCTCTCTATCTATCTAACTCTGTCTATCATCTCTCTATCTATCTAACTCTGCTATCTATCTCTATCTATCTTCTATCTATCTAACTCTGCTATCTTTCTCTATCTATCTAACTCTGCTATCTTTCCTCTATCTATTAACTTGCTATCTTTCTCTCTATCTATCTAACTCTGCTATCTATCTCTCTATCTATCTAACTCTGCTATCTATCTCTCTATCTATCTAACTCTGCTATCTATCTCTCTATCTATCTAACTCTGCTATATATCTCTCTATCTATCTAACTCTGCTATCTATCTATCTATCTGTCTGTCTGTCTGTCTATCTATCTATCTGTCCATCTATCTCTCTAACTCTGCTATCTATCTATCTATCTCTCTACTCTGCTATCTATCTATCTATCTATCTATCTATCTATCAATATCTATCTAGTATCTATCTATCTTACCTACCTACCTACCTATCTAACTCTGCTATCTATCTATCTATCTATCTATTCTATAACTTGCTATCTATCTATCTCCTCTAACTCTGCTATCTATCTATCTTTATCTCTAACTCTGCTACTCTATCTATCTATCTACTATCTATCTATCTATCTCTGCTATGATGGCACCCATGATGTTGCTCTCCCCCCCCCATGATAGGTAGCACCACAGACATGATGTTGCTCGAGCCTCTTCCCATTACCACCCACCCCAACCCCCATAACCAAACCATTACCCCACTCCCCCACTGATGAAAGAAGTAGTTGGGTTATCACATTATATTGAGGTTTGGGATCACAGATATGGTTCAGTTGGAAATGGGAAGTTTACTTACAGTACAGTGTTGTCTCACACTCGGCATCGGGCCGGCCTTGCATTACACAAACTACGCGGCACGCCTCTTCTCCTGCCGCGCGCCCAGCAGTCTCTTCTTACGCAAGGCACGCAGGCGCACATCAGTGTGATGTGCTGCGCGCCGACAGCCGCCGCCCAGACTAACTGAAAACCAATGATGTACAGTCCGAGTCCTCCCTCCTCCTGATGGGTGTCAGGGGCCGGGCCCCCCTGTCTGGATCCCAGCAAATCAATCAAACGCTGCGCACGCACGCGCTATAGTGGTAAATAAAGAATTGCCCAATATGTACAGTACACATTTTTAATGCAGATACAATACTGGGGCCCCTGGACGGATCCAGACGGGCCCCCCTGACATCCGGGCCCCAGGCACTTGCCTCGGGTGCCTTGTGGATAATCCGGCCCTTCCAGTACTTGATTACATTTTCAGCACCTGTGATTTCCACTCCCACCTCTTAACCCCTATGATGTAGGAATATATTAAATCATCAATATTCAAATTGGTGGTGCAGCTGATTAATACTTTCCTAGTAGCAGTGTTGTAGTGTGATATATAGGTCTGGGTATCTAGTGTGACCAGATCTGAAATAATGTATGTCTCACTTACAGCTTTCACTCCACCAAATCTGATATATAAACAATAAATTGCAGGTGAAGCATACAAAGACACAGGTCTGTAGCTGTGAATATTGCAAGTTTATTGCAAAACATGCGTGCTACATGTTTCAGACCCACTTAAGCACTTAAGGAAGGACAAGTGGGTCACAAACATGTAGCACGCACGTTTTGCAACAAACCTGCAGTATTCACAGTTACATTTCTTTGTATGTTTCACCTGTAATGTATTGTTTAAATGTTGGAGGGCCATATTTAAAAACATGAGATACCGCAGGCATTCGTTACTGTACGACCATAGCAGTAGTATACCATGCTGTATATTCTACAGGCCGTCGTAGATTTACGTTCACTATTGTTCATTTACAAGATTTCTGATAGCGATCATAAATTAACGATCGCCATAAGGCGATACCACACATTTATAACTATGGCCCAAAGTGTGAAGGTCTCTAGCTCTCCCTATCAGCTGCAGAAATATCAGTAGAAATTTTAGCTTCTTAAAGGGGAATGTTGGAGGGTAGGAAGAGTGTGTTTTTATAGAAACCACATGGTGCACAAATGTAGGGGGGGATAGTGAAGTGAACCTGATCTTAGCACAGCTCTGTGCAATGCATTTCTCATCAGTGTACCTTCTTAAAGGAGAATGTTGGAGGGTAGGAAAAGTGTTGTTTTTATCGAAACCACATGGTGCAGAACTGTAGGGGGAGGATAGTGAAGTGAACCTGATTTTAGCACAGCTCTGTGCAATGCATTTCTCATCAGTGTACCTTATTAAGGGGAACGTTGGAGGGTAGGAAGAGTGTTTTTAATTCAGCTGTCTGTATAAAAACAACAAACTGTAGTACAGAGCTAAGAAATTCATTATACAGAGAAATGCATTGCACAGAGCTGTGCTAAGATCAGGGTCATTATATTATCCTCCACCTGCAGCACTGCACCATGTTCTATAAGTGTACGTATTAAAGGGGAATGTTGGAGGGTATGCCACTTGCAACTCTGCACCATGTTTCTATAAATGTACATATTAATAGGAATTATTGGAGGGAATGACAATTAAAGGGGTACTATTAAAAGGGATGCAAACATGTTTTATAAAATTAATGTAGCAGATGGGCTGCTGTGGAAAGTTTTGCAAAAGCTAAAACCCTCGTCCAACTAGGGTTCCCACCTTTGCCTTTAAGACCCGAACACATATACAGGCATATGTATTAAAAGTTCTTATTGTTAAAAACGGTGCAAATTTTGCCCTAACCAATCAGATTTTAAGAACTTGTATTACATAGGCCTGATAATATCTAGACAAAAAAAAGTTGTTAGTATTTTCTTTAAAAGCATGAGGCAGGCTGATACAGTTTGTATTTAATGCAATGGTACTTAGCACTGCAACATGTAGATTTAATACGTGTTTGGGTCTTAAAGGCAAAGGTGGCCTGTAAAATGCATTGCACAGAGCTGTGCTAAGACCATGTTCAAGTCAATATGTTGCACCTGCAGCTCTGAGCTGTTTTGTTTTTATAAGATTACCTTGTAAAGTGGTCAGTTCAATTCTACTGGGGTTGCCACCTTTCCCTTTAAGACTCAAACTCTTAGGGCTACTCCCTCTAGCGTGTTTTGAATTGAGGTTTGCAATCTGATTGTGTTAGTGGGAGTAAAGGAAAGCCATAGCCTATGGGACTGGCCCCACTACATGCAATGTGTTTCAGTGTGCTATTGGAGTGCGTGCGATCACCATTTTTGGTCTGTATTGCATGCGCTCTGCTAGGGTCCAATTGTGGAAGCGCAACACCCATGCACGGAAGCAAACACGATCACGCGTTGTTGCAAACGTGCGTTACATTTCTAAGGGCTAGGCCACACAAGCGTGTTTTTCAGGCGATTGCAATTTTCCAATTGTATTGAAATCGCAGCAATGCACCAAAAACTTGCAACACAACGTGTTTTCAGAATAAAAATGGACAACTTGCAAGTGCAAACGCATGTAAATGGCGTACAATTGTTTGTGCGATTCAAGTGCGTTGCAGTGTGGCTGTGCCCTAAATGTACATTGCAGCAATACACACACTAATATAAATGGTAGAGTGCAGAAATAGACACAAAGACACACAGGCTCATTTACCCAGAGCCGATATCGCTGTGGGTAAATGTTCTGTTCGCAATTCAATATCACGTTTGCGAATGTGGGTAAATCCCGGTAAGGGATTCACCCACTGCGGGATTTTAACGGCAGCTATTTGCTGGTGTTAAAATCCTGCGCTTAAAATACCACAAATGCGATATTGAATCAGGTAGTAAGAATCAGGCCAAACATTTGCGCTGTCAATTGCTGGGAAGGCAGCTATGCTCACCACTATACCACAAACGGTCTTGCTTTTTATGCTTCAGAGCATTGGATACGCTGGTGATTTTTGTATAACCCTCGCATCTAACGCTAATATAGAGCTAAAGTCACGACTTATTTAACTCCATATATCTGCCCAGCGAGTCTGGGTAAATGAACCTGAAAGTGTCTTGCAGAAATGCTCACAAATATAAAAGGTTAACAAGTTGCTTCCTAAATACATATGAAAAGGGTTAACACCATCCACCACTCTGAGCAGGAAAATCTGCTATCTCTGATGATTGGCAGTGAGACACTGGAAGGTGGGGACTTAACTGTTACATGCAGCTTAACATAAGGGTAGTGGGAAACAAACACACGGTAGCTAGTTAGCATGTGCAGAAGGAGTTTTCATACCTGGACCACCAGGAAGAGGCAACACTAGAAGCCAGTCGTGACATCATAGATTGCCAGTACTCAGAAATGTTCTATAAATGATTTATACACTAAGAGGCTGAATTGAGAGGTGAGAAACAAATGGTTTTACTAAGTGACAGTTAGAGAGTCTGTGGAGCTGCCTTTGTATTTTGGGTTTAGTTCTCCTTTAAGTATATACATTAAAAATTATGCTGTGAGGTTGAGACTAACTTTTTTAAAAAGGAGTTGTGGCTTTTGTGTGGTGGGATAACTAACACTTGTTAACTGAAGGGGCTAGCTACTTGTGGCTACTGGTTATCTCATCTCTCCAGTTCCGCAGACACTGTTAGGTCAGCCCTCCAGTTCCCCAATGGAGTGTTGAAATAAATATGCCACAAGTTGTCCACAGTGGCTGGTACATACAAGTTGCAACGTTGGCAGGAGAAGTGGCAGAATCAGCACTGCTACTGAAGCCTGCCCGCAGATAACAACTGGAAGACATGGATACCTAATGATAATACATCTTGTGATAAAACAAATTCGTATTTATTCAAATTTTTAAACGCCAGCTTTCTCATAGTCCTAGAAATCATATTTCATGGATTACTACACTTCAACAAATGTTGATGTCTGCAGTGGTGGTGCTGCCTGACAGATACATTTTCTCTGTCAACATGATGTCATAGCTAAGTAAAATACAATGGCATCCATTTAAATTACATGTTAATCCCACTGACAAGGAAACAGTTAGAAAATAAAAAGTTAACATTTGTGTTTGACTGAAGGTTAATGTGAAAAATTAGATTAAAAAAAAAAAAGGTTGGTACAATCTTTTTATTTTCTTGGAATATTTACTAATAGGAAGAGTAACAATATTTTGTTAACACCATCCTTGTGTGGACTTTGCATTCATTAAACAGAAAATATAGCCTTAAATTTTAACCAAGGTGCTTTGTGTGTCGACCTTGAGCAATAAGTTTCCCCGAAACTTTATTAGTTACGTCTACAGTAGAAAATGCTAGGGTTCGTCCTTGCTTCAAAACTTGAGCTGTGATGAGAATCGAATCACCAATTTTTGCAGCGTTCATATACCTGTTTAAAAAAAAAACAAAAAAAAGAGAAAGCTTTTAAATGTGGCAGCCTTACAAGCAACATTTTTCTTTTTTTAGGGAGATGTCTATGATTTTGTTCTGAACAGCCGTATCAGACCACTATCATTTAATGTATGGGCACTTAGTCTAGCCTCGTCGATGATCCACCAACCGATGGGTGGATCATCAACCACACCCAACCGAATGCCCATATATACATTATAGTCAGCAGATACAGAAAAATTTGTGTCGCAGGTTGGCCCCCTGATTGCAAGTTTTTTTTACGGAACTTAAGAGGCATGGAGGATAAAGGACAACTATCGTGTGTATAAAGTTTTTTTTTCCCCTCAAATACAGTTAAAGTGAAATGTAGTTGGTACAAGTATGTAGGCCTGGTAACTCTTAACTCCCAATAAGAATTCCCCACTAGCCCAAAGTGGGGGATTTATGAGAAATAGATCATGCCAGACAAATTTAAATTGGTTTTTATGAGAAGTGAGTAAGAAGTTAGATTCAGGCACAGCTGTGGATGTGGTATATTTGGATTTTGCAAAAGCCTTTGATACTGTGCCCCATAGGCGACTAATGTATAAACTGAGGACTGTTGGCCTTGAAAGAAACATTTGTTCATGGATAGAGAACTGGTTATTGACCGCAAACAGAGAGTGGTGGTTAATGGAGCTACATCTATGTGGGCTAAAGTTCTAAGCGGAGTTCCTCGGGTTCTGTACTGGGGCCGCTTCTGTTTAATCTGTTTATAAATGACTTAGAAGGGGGCATTGAGAGCAAGGTCTCTGTGTTTGTCTGATGACACTAAATATGCAGAGCTTTGGAAACTTCCAATGATGTGCAAGTGCTGCAAGCAGACCTAGATAGATTATCAAAATGGGCAGCAGAATGGCAGATGAGATTCAATGTTGATAAATGTAAGGTGATGCATTTGGATTTAATAATCCCTGTGCCACCTACACCATAAATAACTCTTGTGTTAGGTGCACTGATGGAAAAAATTTGGGGTTCTGGTAGATAACAGACTTAGCTGTAGCAAACAATGCCAGGTAGCAACAGCTAGAGCTAGCAGATATTGTCTTGTATAAAGAGGGGATAATTCAAGAGAGAAAAATATTATTCTCCCTCTTTACAAGGCACTGGTAAGGCCTCATTGGAATATGCGGTCAGTTTTGGAATCCCATATACAAGGGACATCTTGGAAATGGAAGCAGTCCAGAGAAGGGCAACTAAATTAATAAGGGGAATGGAGGGGCTTGAATATGCAGGCAGATTAGACAAGTTAGGGCTGTTTACATTGAGAAGCGGCGGTTGCGTGGGGACATGATATACCTTATACAAAATATATTAATGGCCCATACGTGAACTCTCTGGTGCATTGTTCCTAATAGGTCATATCAGAGGACTCGTGGACATCCTTTAAGTTGGAAGAAAAGAAGTTCATCTTTAAGTTAGGAGAGGTTTCTTACAGTGAGAACGGTGAAACTGTGGAACTGTCTTCCAGCAGAGGTGGTAATGGCAAGTTCATTGAATAACTTTAAAAAAGGCCTGGATAAGTTTCTAAAACTAAACAATATTGAGAATTACTGGTAATAATGCATAAGATCTGGTTGATCCAGGGATACTTTCCGATTGCCGTTTGGAGTCAGGAAGGAATTTTTCCCCCCCTTTTTAGCTGGGGTTTTTTGCCTTCCTCTGGATCAACTGTTAGGTAGGGTTAAAAAAAAAAAAAAAAAAAAGGAATAGGTTGACTTGATGGACGAATGTCTTATTCAACCTTAATTACTATGTTACTATGTTACTATGTAAAACTGATTCTGCCAGTCTTCCTCCTGGGTTCAGCACTATCTTCAATAAAGGACTAGTCTAGGACTAAATTACAAAAGCACACACTTGTAGTGTATAGGTAAGCAACCACTTCCAATCGGGATCTATTCACTACTAGAAACACCGCAAGCTCTGAGAATAATCAGAGATACATCGTTACCTAGACTGATACATTCGTTCCAATGTGAACAGAAAATAATGTATCCACTAAAGATGCAATACACAAAATGGCATGGAGCCATGTAAAAAACTAGATTAAACCATAAAAGGCAAATGTAAATGTATATGTACCAATGAGTACATTAACTCACATAAATCAAGCGTGCGAATGCCCCAGACCTTTCACTGGAGGATTGGTGTCCTGCCACAGCCGGCTAAATCACCATACGTGTATAAACAGCGGTAGAACAGTAAGTGAATGTAGAGTAACTCACCGATAACTGAAAATGGCTCAGGTGCAAACTGCCCTGAGCCCGTCGCTATAACTCATATCGTCCAGAAATATATTGCAGAGGAGCGTGCACACTGTGAGATGTGGGAATCCACACACTATCGTACATTTAAATCCGTCTTTATTCAAAATGTAACAGTCAGATGAACCTAACGCGTTTCGTGCAAACATGCACTTAATCATAGGTGAGAATATCCAACTCTGTCAGGGGAGGGAGGCTCCTTAAGTACCCATCCAGGTGTACATGGGCTCTGCCCCCTTAACTATTAAAGACACAGTGTAGTGACAAGCAAGCGCATAAACTCAAAATGCATACAAAATGGGATAAACAAATAAAATAAATGACAAATTAATATAAATAGTAGAGAAGAAATAAAATAATAAATATATATATACATACAGTATATATATATATATATATATAATATATGTATATCTATAATATAGATGATAGATTATATGATGAATGCAGTATACATCCTAACACATCGTAAATATTAATCAAGAGAAATGTGCATATAACACAGTAATTCAGGTAAACCGACACTACTCACCGGGAGAACTGGAAAAATACATACGAAAACATTGTAAATGCATACTGCAAAGAAGAACGGAAAGAAAAAGAACACAAAAAAGAAAGGGCAAGTGTATAACTAAAGCAAAACAAAATGAATATATGCAAAAATTAAGTTATCCAATAAATCCTGAGATGTCAAAGGAACTATTCAAGCCCCAAGGAACCCTTGTGTCCAACACAAAAATCCATCTGACTTCCGCTTTCTTTAATGCACATTCCATATTTCTACCCCATTTCCCTTCTTTTGATGAAGTGAGTCTTTGTATTCCCTGTACCACTAAACACGAGGGGTTACCCAAATTGCACCTAGCAAAGTGTCCAGCAACTGGACTAGTTTCTGAGCGGGATCTAATGTCTCTTACATGTTCCCTTATGCGGGCCTTCAACGCACGGGAGGTGCAACCTACATACTGAATCAAACATTTGGAGCAGTTAAGTAAATAGACTACCCATGATACATCACAGTTAATATATTGTTTAACATGGAAAATTTGATTAGAGGAAGTGCTTTGAAAAACAGAGGCAACTTTTATATAGTTGCATGTAAGGCATCTGTTTTTTCAACATTTGAAAGTGCCCAAATATTGGAAACACCTATTAGACTTACTACTATTAGAGAAGAGGCTAGGGGAGAGTATACTACCCAAAGTGGTGGCCCTTCTGGCCACAAATTTGACCCCATTGTCTAAAGCTGGTATAAGTTGACTGTCCTCATATAGGACCGGTAAGTACTTTCGAATAATTTTTGTGATATCTGCATACTGGTTGCTGTAACGTGTGGAAAATATGATCTGTTCATTATTACCAACTTAGCGATAGGGAGAGACCCCTTCTTAGAATGACCCTGCAAAAAAGAATTATTATTATTGGTGGTCATACAGGGAGTACATTGAATCAGGGATTCCCTGTCCTTCTTCAGGGCTCAATTGAAAGCTAATCTTAATGTCTTAAGAGCATATCCCCTAGTGAGGAGCCTGTCTCTTAACCTGCAGGATTCCCGTACGAAATCCTCAAACCTGGAACAGTTTCTTCTGATACGAATAAACTGACCATAAGGGATGCCTCTCAGGCAATGAGATGGATGGTTAGAGGAAGCGTGTAGAATAGTATTGCCTAATAGTAATGTCAAGAAAATTTAGAGTATCACCACCAAAGTCATAGGTGAACTCCAAATTTAAATCATTAAAGGAGAACTAAACCCAATTTTTTATACTCCAGAATCTGAAAACAACCCCCCTAAAAACCCCAATAAACTGTAAAATGGCACTTTAGTAAACTCTGTTAAAGTAAATCAAAGCCTGTTCAAAACTGGATTAAGTATCTGTGTGTACGGGCAGTGTCAGGCCACACCTCCTGACCTCAGTCACATGCTTCCTTGCTTTATCTGTCCTGTAAAAGAATTGGCTAGAGATTATTAATGGGTGTGACCAACTGTAACAAGTTTGTGCCATAGCTTAGGACTGAGCATGTGCAGAACATAATGGTCGTTGACCAAACTGTGTGATACTAGAATGCTGAGAAGTAAAGCACAAACCATGTTATTTAGGTAAATTTCCCAGCGCATGTATCAAAATGAGAGGTAAGACACAGATTACTGGTTTTATATCAAGGTGTCCTGACTTCTGGTTCAGTTTTGTTCTGTGGCTTTAGTTGCCCTTTAAGATTAAGACATTTAACGAACTCATTAAATTCTGATTTAGTTCCCTTCCATAAGACCAACAGATCATCAATGTATCTTTTGTAGATTAATATACGTTGAAATGGTAATTCTGTACTGATTCTAGGGTAAATCATTGTCTCCTCCCACCAGCCCATATAAATATTAGCATATACGTGGGGGCAAATTTTGCCCCCATCGCAGCCCCACGGGTCTTGAGGAAGAAGACACCATCAATTATGATTTAATAGAAACCAAACTGCTTCCAGTATGAATAATTTTGAGCATAAGTATATTTGCTATAATTATCCAAATGGTACTTAATAGCTAGTATCCCCTTATCATGGGGGATGCAAGCAGAGGGGCGGGACCGGCAGTCGCGTCTGTGATTGGCTGAGCGGCAGCCAATCACGGACGCGGCTGCTGGGAGTTCATTTTGGCGGGGGAAAGAGGGAAGGTAAGTAAAGTTTGGGGAGCTTTCTAAGAATAAAAATGGAGCGGTTGGGGCTGGGGGGACAGGGGGAATCATATATATTAAGGGTTTTACACTAGGGGGAGGGAATCCTGAGAGGGAGTGGAGGTAGGGGGAGAAGGGCAGCAGTACGCATGCCAAACTTCTCCCGGAGGCCAGGTAGGAGGCAGAGTCCTATATGGACTCTGCTATCCTCCTGGTGGGCAGTTCTTGGGACTTTGAGGGGGGGACGACTACAGGAGAACCTTATGGAGCTGGGATGTGAGGTAAGGATTAAACTACACTACACAATGGGGCCAGTAGTGGGGGGTTATAGTTTTTGGGGGTGGACATGCCCTTTAAGGGAGGCAACAAATGGCCGATTAAAACTTACATTTATTAGATCAATTAAAAATATTATCAAAAAATAGTTAACTAAGTAGAAAAAATAATGCAATAAATGTGCAAATAACCTTGTACAAAATGCAAGTAAGTTATACAAGCATGACCCCACCTAGGCATATATAAGTGTACCGTATATCTCCCAATAGACCCTCTCATACTTAACAGTCAGCCCAGTCAAAGTCGTCCGTGCACGGACAGTCAGGACCTAAGCATGGTAGCCAAATCAGCGGGTAAATGCCATAAGTATCGATGAAGAGAGGAGGAGAGATCTAAGTGGAGGAGCTCCTTGTACAAGGTTATTTGCACATTTATTGCATTATTTTTACTTAGTAAACTATTTTTTGATAATATTTTTAATTGATCAATAAATGTAAGTTTTAACGGCCATTTGTTGCCTCCAGATTTTTCTATTTATTAATATGTACTTTTGGAGGTAGGCGTGTTTCCTTACTTATGAGGTTTTTGATATATTGGATATTTAATATGTAAGGGGGCGGAGCCCATGTACACCTGGATGGGTACTTAAGGAGCCTCCCTCCCCTGACAGAGGTGGATATTCTCACCTATGATTAAGTGCATGTTTGCCCGAAATGCGTCAGGTTCACTGACTCACACTTTGTTACATTTTGAATAAAGACGGTTTTAAATGGATGATAGTGTGTTGATTCCCACGTCTCACAGTGTGCACGCTCCTCTGCAATATATTTCTAGTCTAGGACTAAACTTGAAATAAAACTCCACTGCAAGCCGCTCCTTCACTGACAGACGCCCTGTCCGACCGCGCTCCCTATCTTAGGCCATGCGCGTCAATACAAAATTATAGGGGCGCGATCGGAAGAGAACAGCTGTTCAGTGAAGAAGCGGCTTGCGAGTGGAGTGCGGTAAGGTAAGTTCCAGGTCCCCCGAGCGTCTATTATTCACAGGGGGTGAGAATAAGCGTTCTTACCTCCCTGTGAATAATAGAAACGAATGGCAAATAGTTATTTTTTTGGATTTAGTGTTCCTTTAATACAAGTTTTTGATCTAAACTGATTTTCTAATAATCATTTTTGCTAAATTCCAAAAATTGTCAGATACAAGGATTTTCAAAGCCACCATTTCCGAATAGAAACCAGGTTGTTTAGAAAACAGGACTTATCTCTATTCACAACCAAGTGCACAATGTAACTTGGTAACAGCATTAGGGGGTTTGAACGCAATTTTGTTGACGAGTACACTGCATTTATTTTAATGTAAGTTTTGGCCAACCATACTGTCACAAAACTTGTGAATAGTAATTTTAAGGGACAACACACCCCCAAAATGAGTTGCTTGTGTGACCTGCCAAGGTAGTTGCGCTAATGCGTGAGGGTTAGGGGAAGCACGGAGGAACCGACAGTAGAAACACATCCACATGCAGGATTGCGATTTGGTAAGTACTCAGATCCACATAGGGGGGCAATTTGGGACACAGGAGCTAGTGCTCCAGTCTCCATTAAAGTTATGCATTTAAATAAGAAATGGTCATTTTGGGGGGTGGAGTGTCCCTTTAAAGAAATTACTGTATATGACCCCCAACCATTATTTTCCCTGGGTTCACTCTAATGTCAATGGGCTGTCAAAGCTGTCTTTCCTCCTTAGTTCCCATTGATCAGAGTCCTGGGCTGTGGGAGGGTGGTCTAGACTGAATAACCCTATAAAACAGATTGACAGCCTGGCATGGGACATCTCGAGTAAACCCAGTGGTTAGGACCTTTTTACCCCTGGGTATTATAAGGGTGGTTTAGGGGATATAACTGCCCTTTAAATTATACTATATTAAGAAAAATATATTTGTTTATCTCACGTAATGTTCCTATCTACCACTAACACCTGGAGCTCCTCTCTCTGTATTAAAAGAGCAGCTGTGGAAACAATAAACTAGAGTAGCAGTGAGTCCTCCATGCAAAGTGCCCCCTCGGTTTGTATGTTCTTCTTCAACTTGGAGGTCACAAACAACCTTTCCTTGACAGGCAGACACTAAATTCAGCTAAAGAAAAATGCATTAAAACTTATTTTAAAAGCTATACATGCAAGTCATTTTGCAGATACAAAGCACACGGAGTCGCACTCCAAAGTGAATAGTGATTTAATTTTCAAAAACCAAACTGTGTTTGGTCTGTGTGTCAATGTTTGGTTTTTGAAAATTAAATCAATATTCATTTTGGAGTGCGACTCCGTGTGTATTTTCTATGTTTACCTTCCTTCTCTTGGAAGTGGGAAGCTTTGAGAGTCTGCACCATGTAGGTAGTGTGCACATGGACAATCACTTAAGTCACTTTGCATTCATATTAACTTGCATATATGTACATACATGTTGTAAAGTGTCATAAACAATGACAGCCAAATGACATTGTAATATTTATCATGCTTGAGTTCAAACTATATCACTCAGGATTTGTATACACATATTTCCATCCGACTGACTGCTGTACCTGAAATTTAGGTCAAAATATCAACCAAATAACACCTCCAGCTTTGTTTTTTTAAAACAGAAAAAATGGTTGGTAATGTTAGCATGATCTTAAGATTTTCAATGCGCCATGCAATAAGTTGCTCTGAAATATCGGCAGTACAAATTAAAACTCCCAGTCTGTCTGAGGGAAATTGTCCCAGTTGTATACGGACTAAACAATGAACTCAGGAGCATTATAATGAATTATCACTTTATACGCAAACTATAGCCAAAAATCAAACTTTCTGAATAACTTCAATGTCATTCTGAGGAGGTGACATTCATCACTATTCCCTACCCCAGGGTTTTAGAATCGCTCTGTGCAGCTGATGGTTCATCAATCACTTTTTGTGCATGCACGAAATCAAATATCTTTTCAGTGCACTTGAAAAAGAGCCACAAAAACATATTGCGTGTGGAACCTCATTAAATTGTTTATTTTCTCACTACAGAGTGTACCTGCGCTTACCTGCATGTTCGGTAAATAATTACTTACGGGTGGCTTGTCGGGGTACGCCCTTGGGGCAGGACAATGTGAAAGAACCTGGTGTGCAGATCAAACTGATATTTACTATTTAAAAGGTTTTGCTATAGTTGCCCTTTAATTCTACAGGGTTTTTTTGTTTTAGTGTGTGTCAAGGACATAGTTGCCATTGCAAGTTAGGGCTGTTTAGTAACTATTGACTGACCTGCCTCTAATTACTTGAGCAATCAAGAATGAACTGTAGCAGAAAACCAATTGTTGGTAGGCTGACAGACACACTGGGATGACACAATCAATAGTTAAGTTCCCCTTTATATGTATTACCTTGTTCAAAAACTCGGTCAAACCCGGGCCCATCGCACAGCGCCTGAGGACTGTCCGCAATGTGGCGGTCGGTGGACTCATAGCTTCTCACTAGTACCGCCCACGTGCCGCTACTCCAAACAAACTTCAGATTGACCTCCACCAATTCACAGCCAGCTAATGACACGGTAGAAAAATCTCCGCTCACCGCGCAGATTGTGGATCCCTTAGCGGCCTGTTTGAAATGGGCAATGGCACTCACTTACTAAACTGGCGCTAAGGGTATCGGTAAATGTGTTGTGGCTAACAGGAACTTTATTTTATTTCAATTTATTTATATAAATATAAAAAATCTTTCCCTGTCAGTCATAACAATCAAAACAATGGATATCTAAAACGGATACTAGGATTGGTTACTTTAAACTGTCGTGGATTTGGCGCGAGCGTACCAGCAGGATTGTGGGTACAATATGGCTGCGGAGACGGCAGGAAATGTAATTGGTGCAGACGGGGCAGCAAAGGATGAGGGAGAGAGGCAGGTGGTGAGCGAGAGGACTCAGCAGTGCTCGGCGTTTTCCTCTATTACGGGCTGTGACCAAGCGGTTGCTCAATGTTACCTTGCTGAAAATGACTGGGACATGGAAGTATTTACCATTGCTAGCAGTTATTAGTTTATTATTATTTTGTGATACCATAGTATATACAGATCACCATGACCAGTGATAATAATGGAAATATAGAAGTGTTATTGATAGCAACAGTGGAATATATTCTTATAAAATCACTCAGCTACGTAGTTGAGTGAATTTTATAAGAATATATACAATGCTGCTCTCCATGCATTTGCTGCCTCCTTCCCCTTAAACAAAACATTCCCCGTCAAACCCAGCAATAAAAAAACTGGCACTCTCAGTGACTGTCCTCGATACAGTCATGGGAAGACACCTCCTCTTTGCAGAGCATGAGTTACGATTGGCTACATTGCGGACTGCGGAAGAGGACCAGAAACACGAAGGAAACTTGTCTAAGTTAATTAAAACATCACTTTTTAGATGTCTTTACTTTACGTCACTGCACTGATTTTAATTTTGTTTCTATAATCTTGTTGAGGTTAAAGGAGTAATTGTTGTAGTGTTTCTTGGATTTATAGAGAGCAGTCAACTCTAATTTGAGCCGGGGTGGAGTCCTTTAAGTCAGAAGTAATCCAAAAGTGCAGACTCATCATGGAGGGGATATGCCAGGAATAGCACACAGCACATGGTATGTTTAATATTATGCTATTGTAAAGCTGGCATTCTCTCTGACATATTTATGTTCATTTGCAAGAAGTGCAACACAAAACATTTTTGAAGTGGCTCTATGAATTACACTGATAGTTTGTTGCATAGAGCAGTACACTATCTGAAGTTGAATTCTATATTTATGACACGAGTTTTTGTCCAAACAGGTATAACAGCACACGCCTTCTGGGAGATAGCACGGGTGCATGCTCGGATATTCACCTCTAACTCTTGTATCAAAGTAGTCTAGAGCAGCACTTCGTTAAAACTTAATCTTTATTCACAATTCTTTAAAAGCATTTTTTGCCATAAGCACATGCCTTTCTTTCTTACAGACAGCAAGATAATGCAACATTTCAAACCACATTGGTTCTTGTTAAGCTTGACAAAGAACCAGTGTGGTTCGAAACGTTGCATGATCTTGCTGTCTGTAGAAAAAAAAGCCATGTGCTATGGCAGAAAATGCTTTAAAGAATTGTGAATAAAAGATTACGTTTTAACGAAATGCTGCTCTGGACTATTTTGATACACCAGTTTTGGCCATGTTTAATTAGTTTGTTTTTTCCTTTGTTTGAAATAATAGATTTTATCACTGCAGTCTAAAGGTAGCCATTCACATGACCGATAGTAGACAAACCCCGCCTGATATCACCATGGTTGTGGGGGCTCAAAAAAGGCCATACATTTGCAGAGGAACTACTGCCGTCAAGCAGCCGATCATTCCAAGGAGCTGATACATAATTATGCGTATGCGCTAAACAAATGATCTGTCCATATAATGATATACAAATAATTTGTTTCTGTGTATGTGCGAAGAAGGGCAAATTTTTCACATTCAGATTCCAAATAAATGTGATGTGATTTGTGCCCTTAGGGCTAGGCCTCACTGCAGTGTTTTTAACACGCAATCTGATCGGGTTGAAATGCGCACAGTAGTGTTGGCCAATTGGACTGGCTACACTAGGTACGCAGGTGCCAATTGCGTGGGAACCAATCATCGGAGCACGTGCGATCACCATTATTGGTGCGCTCCGATCCCAAAAATTACAGTGATCACAGTACAAAGGCATCCACAGACAACATTCTAGTTTTGCTAGACATGTTATGTCGCCTCTGCCTTAGACGTATGTGTATGGGCACTTTTCTTCCTATATGGTAGACATCCAGTGGATTTAGTCAGCTCTCAGTCTAGGGTCTGACTAAGTTCTTGATTTGAGTATTAACAAATGTGGAGCCAGATTGATCTGCTCTAAAGGTTTCATTCACCTTCAGATAGGTATGATAGAACAATACAGAGTTGCTTGGGGATTATAATGAAGTGAGCCTGATCTTAGTTAGCACAGATTTGTGCAATGCATATCTTAATAGTGTTCCTATCTGAAAGTAAATAAAACCCTTCACTATGTGAGGGTGAATAAAATCTTCAGAGCAGATTAAAGGGCATCTATAGTGAAAAAAACACATTGCCCCTTTGCAAGTTTAAATTTATGTACTCTGTGCTGCCTTAATCCTATATTGTCACTGACTCTGTTAACCACGGTGTCGATCTATGTGCAGCATTCCCCCTTCTCCCTCCCCTCTGTTACCTCTCCATGTCTCAGCTCCGGCTAACCGACAAGCTTTTATGTGCAGTAGGAGTTAAAAGTTCAACATCCTGAAAAACACACCCACGCACAGTGGCCAATAGAAAGTAAGCTGTCCTGGAGACACGGAAGAAGGAGATCAGTACAGTTTACGATCTCTCACTTTGTGACCCATCATCAATCAGTGAAAGCTATTAAGAAGGGGGGTCAAGTGCAGCCTTATATCTAACATCAAAGCTACCTTTCTCCCCCTGCTAATGCTGTTATCTCTAGTTTATTACAGAGCAGGGAGGGGGGATCAAGTCACAGGGATTTGATTGACAGGCCAAGTAGGAGTAGAGGAATGCATCACGTATTCTTCTAACTGGTGTATCTCAGGACAGAGGGGAATCTGAAAAAAGTGAGACACTCTGGGGGTTGTAGGGAATTTAGAAAACATGGAGAAAGAAAAAAAAAGTTTTTCATTTCCCACTATAGATGCCTTTAATCCAGCACCACAGTTTTGTTAATATCTTAACCAAGCAACTTTAGACATTTTATGTCTTGACTGAGAGCATACAGAAATATACAGTATGTGTACGATTAAGTGACAGAAAAAAGTAATACAATCTAACAATAATAAAATTGTCATATTACAGGAAATAAACAAACAAGGGAAATGAAAACTTTAGTGCAAGAATAAAAGGGCATGTCCATCCCCAAAATTAAATTTGTAGGCACCTCCAAAAACATTAAAACCGTAATACTCAAACAGCACAGAAATTATATGGTGCCCAATAGTTTACACCCCCTCCTCACAGCATTTGTGCAGGCTCAGAGATTTTTTTTCTTGTTTTTATAAGAGGATTCTTCATGTACTGTATATACTGAGTATAAAACGGGTTTTTCAGGCTTTAAAAAAAGCCTGAAAATGTTACCTCGGTTTATACTCGAGTCAATGTTTCCCCTACCTTGTCCGGCGGCCCGCGATCCGCATCCTCGCTCCACAGCCTTGCGCATCCGGATGATGTCACTACCCGGCGCTGCAAAGTGAGAGGCGCCTGGTAGTGACATCATCCGGATGCGCAGAGGCTGGAGCGAGGATGCGGATCGCGCGGCCGCCGGACAAGGTAAGAGAAACATTGACTTGCACACACTTAAATGGCAAATACATACAAATACGAGTAAAACCTTCTTCTTTATTTGTGCATATGTATGCACAAATAAAGGAGGATTTACCCCTATTTGCAAGTATTTGCCACTTAAGATGTTTGAAAACTGCAACTCCCAGATGCTTTATTGCTGGGAGTTGTAGTTTTCAAACATCTTAAGTGGCAAATACTTGCAAATAGGGGTAAATCCCCTAATTTGTGCATACAGTATGCACAAATAAAGGTTTACTCTTTATTTGTAAGTATTTGCCACTTAAGATGTTTGAAAACTACAACTCCAGCAATAAAGCATGCTGGGAGTTGTAATCCAAACATCTTTAGTGGCAAATACTACCCCCTCGGTTTATACTCGAGTCAGTGTGGTTTTCCTCCTTTTTTTACCTAAAACTAGGTACCTCGGTTTATACTCGAGTATATATGGTATACCCTGCAGTCATTGGCTTTGACATCAAGTGCAATGGCCTTGACTGCAGAGTCTATCCAGAAAAGCCAGGAGCTGCAGTACAGAATTAAGTAGCATATCGCATTAACAGCACTTCTGGGCTGTGTCAAAATTATGGTTTTAATGGTGACCTATCTGTCATCTAAACAAAATTATAAATTGGGTGTGGGACATGCTCGTTAATATTATATTTACAATTTGCACTGCATTTTAATGTGTGCATCCAAGGTGCCCTGTGACTGACCGTGCCACTCATAGCCCTGCCTCCAAATCCTCCTCATTGCACCCCATAGCCCCTTGAATTTATGGTCCTGCAATTTTTCACGAGCGTGGTGAGGGTTGGGCACCACTGGCATACATTTTTAGTAGTACTAATGTGTTGTAGCAAAATATGGCCAACTTATTGACCTAATTGCTTTTTTTCTCCAGGGTTTATGGCAGGCTCCTTGTAACAGCAACCTTATGAAGATGTAGCCAACATGTAATGGGATTGTTTGTGCACTAGAATTCTATGTTTGTATGTATGAAATTTTTGGTCTCTAGTTGCCCTTTAATAGGATGTTTAACAGCCCATTTTATATAGCACAATATGGCTATAAATTAAATGATTAAAAAAAAAACTTTGTCTAATGGTATTATAGCCAATCAAAGTGACTGTTATTCACAGATTTCTTAATTGTTATATGAACTTGTTCTTCAAAATAGCATTGACCTAACTGGTGATGATGGTGATGTAGCGGTGGCTACAAAGCAAGTATTACCTGAGAACAACCCAACTACATTGAACACAAAGGATGAGAGCCATTTTTCATTCCTGACTTGGAATATAGATGGTCTTGATCAATCAAACCTTTCAGAAAGAGCTCGTGGAGTGTGCTCCTACTTAGCTTTGTAAGTAATTATATTTACATAAAGCTTTAAAAGTGTGTGTGTGTATAAGCAATCGGCACACCATTCCACTCGTAAGTAACGCCCGGGTGCACTTCCAATGAATCCCATAGAGCACAAGTAGCAGAGGCACTCACAGGTCTTGATAAAATATAAACTTTTATTAGAACATATTTAGGCGTTTTTAATATGTTCTAATAAAAGTTTATATTTTATCAAGACCTGTGAGTGCCTCTGCTACTTGTGCTGACATGTCTGTCTGTCTCTGTCTGCTCTGTGTCTCTGTTGTCTTGTTGTCTCTGTCTGGCTCGTCTGTCTCTGTCTGTCTCTGTCTGTCTTCTGTCTGTCCTTCTCTCTGTCTCTGTCTGTCCTTCTCTCTGTCTCTGTCTGTCTGTCTCTGTCTGTCTCTTGTCTGGCGGCCGGTTTCGGGCATTTTCTAATCATACTAACATAGCGGTTGGGGCTGGGGGACATGGGGAATCTTGGTTGAAAGGGTTTTACGAAAGGGCGCGGATTCAGCAGGAGGGCAGAGTCTAGGATGGGGGAGGGGAGAGGGCTGCAGTACGTATACTAAAACTTCTCCCGGAGGCCAGGTAGAGGCGAGGTCCTCTATGGACTTGCTATCCTCTGTTGGGCAGTTTTTGGGACTTTGGGGGGGGGGGCTACTACAGGAGAACCTTATGGAGTGGGAGTGTGAAAGTAAGGATTAAACACATATAGGACGGGGGGTGATAAGATGGGGGGGATTATAGTTTTGGGGTGGACATGCCCTTTTATATTATACAGAAATCTTTCTTCACCAAACTTCAGAGTATGTTACATACTTACCTATGGGGTTCGAGTAAGATCCAGAGTCCATTTAAAATCTACAAAGACCAAAAAATAGATAGATCCGGAATGGCATTTCTGGCATTACCAGCAGACAATTGAAATCATATAAATAAATCATGGGTGACTAGATCCTACAGACCCAAGTGAGCAAATCGCTATACGACACCAGTTTTTTTTATTTTTTTAATGCTAACCCCATCCTCACCTTAGCGTCGACACTTCCGATCCAATAATCTCCCCTCCAGAGGTATCCCGCTTCACAAACAGTTTAAATATAGAAACTAATTAAACAAATTTTTAATCAAAGGCACATTGGAACAAACCCCTAACTGGCAAACCCTTATATCCCGCATTAGCCACTCTCCCATCTGCTAACTTCTGGATAAACAAAGGAATTACCCTTTTGCCACCTATACAGGACAATAAAATACTCTCATTTGAAGAATTTCAGAGCGACACTATAAATCTACACTTACACCCTATTAATTCAGATTTAGGAGCTGGGGGGGGGGGGGGGGGGAGGCTTCTATATCCCAAACTCTATACCTCTCTACTACATGCCAAATTAGAGGTGGAAGCTACAAACCTTTTGGGCAAAATGGACAGCACTCGTTACCTCCTTAACCACTGACGATTGGAGGGATATGGCGAAAGCACACTTCTTGTGTCCCTGTCTGCCCCAAACAAACTGATCCAGTTCTTTATACTGCATCAAGCCTAACCTTTTACCCACAGACTCTCTCTCATCTCCCTTCCTATTCCTCCCTAAATGCATCGAGCAGCAGCCGATCTGGCATATTACATGGAACTGCCCAAAAATTGTTAGATTCGGGATAAGATTAAATCTAACATATATAAACAAAATTACCTATCCTGTACTCTATTAACCCAAGCGTGTGTATACTGGAATGCCAGAGATGGACACTATAATTAAAAATAAATATGAACTGACATTTATACGTAAAGCTCTATTCTAGGCTAGAAGAGCCAAATATTAACTTGGATGGACCCCGCTACCCCCAGATTAGCAGTTAGGTTGGAAAAACATGGTGACTCAGATGCTTACTATTATTGAGAGTAATATACATAAATAGAGGATGTCTTGTTCAAATTTAATAAAAATGGTCTTGTTCGGACCCATAAATCCGACATATGAACATACAAATCATCATAGCTAAATCCTTAAACACTCCACTAAAACAGATTGGAAGGTAATCCATGGTTGCAACTTAAAATTGACTCCTAGACCCCTCTAACTGTGTCTATATATATGGATGTTAATGACACAGAGTTTATGAATCACTTACCCCATCCAAGTTCAAACATCCTTTTTCTCTTAACTCCCAATAAAATCCGCAGGTATATGGATGTATATATTTTGTTGTTGAAGATATTAATCTTAATGACAGGTTTCCAATGAAGGCATTGCAAAGGGTGTGCTTGTTCGTAATTATTATATTAATCATTATTTCCATAAATATAGCACTTTTTTGCATATAATGCCTCGTTCACTTAGGACAGGTTTTTTTGTTAGTTTCTAGACAGAAACGTGGCGTTGTGGTAAAAATATTCCAAACCTGGTCAGCTTCACACATATCAAAACAGACCAAATAAACGGACTGTCCGTTTTTATCCATGTGTGAACAAGCCCAAAATGGAGAAATAGATTCTTTATCCATAATCCTAATCGGCTGGAGCTGGGTGTATGCATTATAGAGTTTTGTGAATACTCTCCTATATCATCACTTGGTATCATTAGCAGAAACCAAACTAAGCATTTCAGGCAAGAAAAACCTGTGGTTCGGGATAACATAATAATCTCTCTCCAACTCTTGTTATTGAGGGAGAGAAGGGAGGTAAAATAGAGGGGGTATTTGTGTTTCAGGCTAATGAAGCTGATCTGCCTTTGTAATATGTCAAAGTAAAATACCATAACGTTCAAAGTTATTTAAAAAATGAACCATTAAATTATTTGAAGAAGATAGTCACTGAATTTTAATTCTACAATGTTGGGATAAAATGTAATTTTCTGCTGCTTTATATACAGGTACGCCCAGATGTAGTATTTTTGCAAGAAGTAATTCCACCATACTATGAGTATCTTAAGAGAGAGCGGTGCTATACTATTATTGCAGTACAGCGCGCTGTCTGTTTCTCTGCATGTTGTATGATTTCTGTAGTCAATAAAGAATATTATATCTAATTTATTTTAAATGCACACATACAGACTTGATATAAATGCATATTTCTAAACTGGTACAATAGCTAGATATAAGGTCATGTTAGCTATTTCTAATGATTAAGTTGTTTTGTCCGTACTTGTGTGAATTTTTAGGAGAACTTTTGTGCATATAAAGTTTTTTTAGAAACCGTTAAAATGTAAAGTACCCATGAGAAGCACCAGAGGAAAGAAAACTCCACTGTCAGGCTTCCTCTTGGCTTCAGCTACTCAAAATGGAAGTCCTGAGGCTACATTCATTGTGCGTTGTATTAATGCAGCGGAACACCGCACTTATTATGATGTTCCGATGCATTAACGCATATCGGCGGCCATAACTTTCAATGGCACCGTTGCATTAACAAAGAAAATGACTGCATGCAGTGTGTTGCACGGAACGTACTGTATCACAGCTCAATAGTGCAAACGTGCCATTCATTCCTATGTGCACATTGTTTTGGGGTGATATTACCGCACCAAAATGCTCTATGTGTGAACAAGCCCTAAGACACTAAACATGGTAGATAAAAACAGATGGTTAGTGCTCCTCAATAAAATTCGGGTACTTTACATTTTTAAATTATTTGTACTGTTGAGTTTGTCCTTTAATGCAGAACTACATTCGAAATTTTACACTATAGAATTTAAAAATACCACCCCATTCCCCAAAATCTTATATAATAAAAGCCCTAATATGCGTCCGTGAATTCATGTGTGGCTTTTTGTTAGTGCTGCGCTGCGAGGAGTCCGTATACGGAACTGTAGTAGCTATGCGTGAACAGAAATCTGCGAGAAGTTCCCTTACCCGGACGAATAAATTCTCAGAGAGAGAGAGAGAGAGACTGTCTAGTGCCCATTATATAACGGGCTTAACTGACTAGTAACACATATAAAACACCACTCAAGTAAATAGCATTAAAGTAAAGTAGACCCTGTAGAACTCGATGGCCACCCTTTTGACCTCATGCCCCTTGCCAATATGCCCTGTAAAAGGATGGCTAGAGACTACTAGTGGGTGTGGCCATTTATAACAAGTTTCTGCAGTAGCTTAGGACTAAATATATGTAATGAATTTAATGGTCATTGACAAAACTGTGTGATATGGAACACTAGGAAATAAACTAAAACCCTATGTTAGTTGGTAATTTCCAGTAACCATATCAAAATGAGAGGAAAGACACCGATTTACTGCTTTTATCTAGCTATGTCTTACCTCCGTCTTCAATAAAACTGCAGGTCGCAGGAATGGATCTATCACCTTTTTATATCTGTCAGTAAATTGTTTTATGCAACTAAGAAAGGGTTAAAAGGGAATTGTGGTCTCCAACAAGTTAAGGTAAATGAAAAGGCCAGTTTCATACTTTAAAACGAGACCATCAACCACCTCTCTATGTACTCCACAGCCCAGAATACAGAAATGACTGACCAGAAAGTTAATAGGTGGGAGGATGACTGTGACATTCCTGAGGCTTCTCCTGCACAGTGCCGCCGGCGAGCACAGCCTCAGGCTCCCTCAGTGTTGGAGGACAGGAAGTCCCTCCTCCTCTTGCTGTGTGAAGTCCTGACAGGGAAGGTAGGGAATCTACAGCCATTCTCTTTACTGTGTGAAAGACTGACAGTGCCTGAAAAGGCTACAGAGTTTTCTGGCGGGGGGGGGGGGGTGTCTGTGTAAACCATGGCCACCATGAGTGGGGGGGCTTAGGCCACATGGGCGTAGATAATGGGCCATGGGGGCCTGCAAACTGGAGGGACCATGGGGCCATGAGTGGGAGGGACCAGGGGCTGCAAAGGGGAGGAGGAGACAAGGATAGATTGACTGACAGTTCAGAGCAGGAAGTGCAGGGGACCCTGGTGATGCTGCTGCCAATCAACGCAAAAATGTAAATATCTTCAAAAACTATGCAAAATAAAAAAATGGAAATAAATTGTAAAATTTCACGGGAGCAATTCCTATCAATTTACCTAAAGTCATTTTTGGACCACAGTTCCCTTTAAGTAGTGGATAAGAGGGATCACAAAAGGTGTTAGACTAGCAACTAAACTGAGATTAATAGGAACACACTAGAGGACTTACAACACCCAGACTCTACCAGAAAAGGGTAACCGGGAGATTCAATAAAAGTTCTTCAGGATTATTATAAAAGTTTTATCATTAAAAATGGTGCTTAATTGCCCCCATCAGATCTTTAACATTTGAAAGCTAACATCTGATTGGTTTGGGCAAAATTAGCACTTTTTAACTATAAGAACTTTTATTGAATAACCCTGCTTATCTATAAGTGGTGCTAGTTTTGCCCCAACCGATCAGAATCATCGAATGTTAGCTTTCAAATGTTAAATAAAGATCTGATTGGTTGGGGCAAAAAAATTAGCACCATTTTAACAACTTTTATCCAATATATCAGAGAGCACCAATCATTGTAATCAGCTTGATAAAGAAACTAAAATGTTCTCAAACTTGCTATGATTATTAGTTGGCACATAAAGTTATCACCTTTATACCACTTTTGTTACTTTTTATTTCAAAAGGGTTACTCTGTAACCCATGTCATTTTTCCAATGAATCCTCAAGCATCTAGGTATGGATTGTGTTGTCGCCATAGAGGCAAGGGCCTAAGGTAGATGTTTGTAGGGTAGCTTAATTTTCAGTGCCACAACCTCCATGGGCAAGACAAATAAGTATAAATAGAGGGCATCCTTTGCACATGCCTTATAGCAAGGGGAGGGGTAAGGGGTTAAAAGTAATATTCCTTTTGACAAATGGTATCCTGCAATCTTCCTGCTCAATTACCTTTTTATAAGGTAGGTATGTGCAGAGGAGACGGCAAATAAAACGTCAGTCTAATCATTGGTGTGGTCTGTTATCACAGCCTTGATGACTGCATGGAAGGGGGGGCCAGCTTAATCTGCCAGATGGGGACGATAGATAAAAGTGTCAAAATGTTCAGTTGGGGCAGGTAGCTGACAATTTTATCACTTTTGTGTTTTAGGGTGGACTGTCTTTTAAAAAAATATTTTGCCCCTAATAAGTGCCTTGGAACATATTGTTAACAATTTTGCTTGTTAATACAGTACTCTCAATATTTGTCCATGTATACTTGATTGCAGGTCTCAATTTAAAGGAAATTTTTTTTTATAATTTAGGAATGAAGATGGCGATTTTACTGCTATTGATGCTGAAAAAAATCTAAGGAAAACTAATTGCACAAAAGAATTGTACCCCATCCACAGCTATGCTGAGGAACTTGCTTGTGGCAGATGTAAGTGTACAACTTTTGTTTTTATAACTTCTCTCTTTTAAAAAATAAAAAAATCTCCAAACCCTTCAGATGCCATTCTAATCTCTGCACCTTAAAACTGTAAAATGTTTGTTTTAGTCTTTATGTAGCAGTGCAGTAATATAATTCATAGGGAACTTATTCAGTCCATTTGTCCATACACATTGGTTTTTGTTATAGCTGTTTAGTTTTGTTGTAAGGATTGAAAGAATAGAAAAGGAAGTAAATGTAATTCATTCTACAAACAGTCTAAAATTAAAGCAGCCCCGATGTGGAAGTTCACTATTTGTGGGCTTATCACTCTGCAATTGCATAGAAAGTGAGACAAAATATCCCAAAAGTAATTTAGGATCACAGGCCATATTCCTACCCCTGGATATAAGAGGAGTACATAGAATACTAAAATTGTGTGAGTCCCAGGACGGCAGTTTTAAAACAATTAGGGAGATTCAATAAAAGTTCTTATCGTTTTAAAATGGTGCTAATTTTGCCCCAACCAATACAGATGTTTATTTAAGATTGTAAGCTTACATCTGATTGGTTGGGGAAAATTAGCACCATTTTAAACAATAAGAAACTTAATTGAATAACCTGAATGAATTTAAATTTCTATAAAGCTGCAACATTCCTATGCCTTGGATACTCAGGCCTATGTAGTAAACTTCTATCATTAAAAATGGTGCTAATTTTGCCCAAACCAATCAGATGTTAGCTTAAATGGTATAAAAACATCTTATTGGTTCTGGCAAAAATTAGCACCATTTTTAACGATAAACAACTTTAATTACATGGGCCTGAATGTTTTTTAAATTATTGTTGTTAAGTGCTTTTAATGGTCCCAAGCAATTTTAATATTTCTTTTTCATTCCCCAAAAGGTGAGCATCTCTGGAATAATGTTTGCTTAATGACCTCTCATCTAGAAAGTACAAAAAGCCACTCAAAGGAACGTTAAATCAAATGGATGTTGTCATTAAAAACTATACTGGATTGCTCCAACCTCATCAACTGTAATATTGGTGGTGGGGATACAAACCTCAGAGACCAGGAGGTAAGAAAAGATTGAGTTGTTCATCTAACAAGCTTTATTTTATTATTTATTTAAAAGGGAATTTTCTGACCTTAAAAAAAAAAATCTGGCCACTAGTGGTACCTAACACCAACTGAATTATTCAGCACATTATATAGTGGATAATGCACCTCCAACTGTAATTATAAGGATATTGAAGTCACCGAAGAGTTCCGTGACCATATAAAAAGCAAAAGGCCGCAGTCGGAGTACCTTTTTATACAGGGCACGGAACTCCACAGGTGACTTCTAATATCCTTTAATTTACGAACGGGGTTGCATTACTTATTATAACTTACCCCTTGTGGCTTTATGGTTTCCACTTCTTCCTGGAACTGTAAGATAAGGCTATATTCTTACAGTTCCTCCCATAGAAATCCACTCAGGGGGTTGGTTTTTGAGTGTATTACTAACCAGATATTTAAGTATAATGTGCCCCCATCCGCTTCCTTCCACCTGCAGTCAATCAAGGCTATAAATGCTGACATCGCAACCAATGATGACTGCTCGTCTTCACTGCGGTCTCTTATGCAATGCTCAAGTTCCTAAAAGCTATTGACTTTATATATATATATACTAGACATTAAGCCCGCTTTACATAACGGGGCGCTAGAATACATGTGTGTAGAAACATTTATTTTCCAGAGCAAGACGTGGACCATTTGGCACTTTATTCCTCAAATTGTGTATTCATATGAAATTAAGAGTAATAAAAAACATTTAACCTTTCAAATTTATTTTTTTAAATGGAATATGTAACAAATGAGTAAACATAGTATACATAAAAGTATAACAAACGATAAATAATGTTACCTTAAATTAAAACATTTGTAAAAATTGCAAATATATAATAATATGAAGAAGAGATGTAGAAATAGTGTTCTTGTATTAGTCCAATCTCTATCTTTTTAAGATATATGAAAAATTACACATCATCCCCAAGAGTACAGAGGAAGGAACAGGAAAGTGGAACCAAAAAAAGTGGAGCGGAGGGGCACGTGCACCAAGATGTAACAGCAGGATCATCACTATTACCCTTGGATAAACAACACGGTTCATAAGGCTGTTAGCTAATAGTTCCAAGTGGATATCACTTACATACTGTCTGGGATGTCTTCCCATTAGGGGGAAAAAGGACCCTAATGAACAGTCTGGGACTTATGAATTCTGATGTACTTTCACCATCCACCTCATATCAGGCTACTAAAGGACATTGTAGTCTTTCGCTGCAGCTTGCCGTGTCTCAAATCCAATCGTTGCTCAGATGGTATCAGGTCTTAATTAGATGCTTACTGCTCCCGCCCACATATATACAAAGCTTCACCTGTGCCAAATCCAGTGGTTGCTCAGACTGGGATCATGGTCTTAATTAGCGTGTTACTGCCTCCCGAACATATTACAAAGCTTCACTGTCCCCATCCAATGTTGCTCGACTGGTATCAGGTCTCTAATTAGCGGGCTTACTGCCTCCTGCACAAGATAGGCATAAAGTTGGTTTTCACCCGTCCCTCTCCGTAAAGAAATGCCCCTGCTATAAGATTCTTATAGACAACATTCTTGTAAATATTCTGTGTGAATTTCCAATTAGTTTGCCTTGGTCAGGGCCATCTACAACGTCAGAAAAAACTCCTAACTCTTGATAAGCTACATATAAATGACCATGGCTGAATACTGGTTCTGGCAAGTAAATGCAACTTTTTCTAAGGTTTGCCCTGAGCTTTATTAATTGTCTGGCAAGGCTATGTACTGGAAATTGCCTCCTTCGTAACGTAGAAGGGTAAATCAGTGGAAGATGGAGCCAAATCAATACGTGGAATAACTGACTGTCTCTTCTGCTGAACCGTGTTATTATTGAGCAATGATTGAGATTGTTCTTCAATCATTAATGATGAGGCGGGTTACCATGCACAATTGTTGGAGTTAGCTCATTGAGGAACTCAATGGATAGTTTTGCGTATCTCCTCACTTGAGTCATCAAGTGAGTCTGACTGAAGGATGTCACACTTCACTTCCCCAAATGTCGAGCACCCTTATTTTAGTTTTTAACATCACTGTTTTTTGGGCAAAGGATGGATTTTTTGACAATTTGTAACATCAGAAACAGGAATTTTTTCTCCAAAAAAGTCTTGACGATATTCCTGTGCATAGAATTAGGAAGGGATTTTCTACAATGTCTTCAGGCAAAGCCATCAATATGTGGGTATCACCATCACCCATTGGTTAACAAATAATATTGTCAATTGTCCAATCGAGCGAATATTTTTTTTTAAGGTGAGAACTTTGAATGTGGGACCACAGCTTGTTATTCTTTATACAGCCTCTACAACTTTTGTCTGGTCGCCATGAGGGCAGCACAGGAAGTGTTTGACGGAAATCTCCACCAAGCAAAGAAAACCTTTCCTCAAAGGGTTTGTTGTTATCCATTATTTCTTGTAGCAGTTTGCAACCACTGTAAGAGCTAAGAGAGGGCCATAGTCTTTCTCCCAAATAACTATTTTAGCAGATCTTACATTTTCAGCATCAAACAGGAATTGAGGCCGCTACTTGATACTGAGTTCTCAAGTATGGGAACAGGTAATTATAAAACTGAGAATGGTATGTTCTCCACCTCACAAATGATTGGCTGCTATACATGTGGAGGCTACGGAAGTGCAGTGTTAACCTTGCCCATGGATTGTGCTGAGAAGTGTCTTTGTAAGGTAGGTTTTACCACTACTCCGGTCCACCAAGAAGAAACAATGATTGCAAAGGTTGTCATTTTCACTTGCCAATAATATTTCTTCTAAATTTGCTTTTGCTCTTATTTAAGGTTTCACCAATTTCTTCAGCGTGTTTGTTTGTCAAATGTTGATCATAGACATTTGAAAGAAGGTCAGTATTTGGAAGTGTGGATGGCAATCAAAACTTCTTCACATTTTTTCCATAGAGTATCAGATGTGGGATATTTCTTGAGTGCGTGGTTACGGAATACAATTGCAATCATTATTATGATGTCAAATGTTTGCGAGCAAAAATCTCAATGAGGTATTGCTCATATTTAGGAAAAAACCATTCATATTTTGTGGGGGAGCAAATACACAGATATATGCAAATAACTCCCGTTGTGTTTAGGCATGATGTATTGGACAGCCATCTTCACGAGGTTCTCCACATTGGTATCGTTAATGAGCCTCTTGTTGTCAGCGTCTGAGGAAAGTGGGATAGAACTTCCATGACACTTCTCAGATTTTTCAAGATACTGCACCAAGAATACTTTGGCCAATATGAGGCAGCAAGCAGTGTAGACGTCTGGATCAGACGATAAGTTCCCAAAGATTACATTCGACTATGCTTATATGCACAACCCGTTGTACTATTTCCAAACTACGTTTGCAGAGGTCACCAAACACAGTAGTATAAAAGAATGGCGAGATAAATAGGGCCCCTTGATTCCTTGCTCTTGATTAATTTGAAAAACGCCGTCAAATGAGATAGTGTGATTTGAAGCTTCTGCGGGTCTTGTTAGCAATGTAATTTGATTGAAAATAACAATTTGTTCATCCGAGCTAATGAAACTTGCTAATTCTAGTATGGTATGTGTGACTGATAATGCATTCTAACCCATTCAAACGGCCATGCCGATTCTGGAGCGCGAGATATTACCGTGAATCAATAAGGTCTAATTTCATCATATTTAAACTTATGTGTTCTTCCAATCACACCATTTGCACAATCATGACCTTTGTACACATATTTAAAAGGTATTAACACTCGTACACAGACTTAAACATCGACTGTGGCAATTCTTTACTTGAGAGCTAGATAATGGACTATATGGAACAACCCCAACTATTCAATGTCTTCCCATAAACAATGAAATTTGGCCAGTAGTTGTTCGTTTTTATATTTAAGATATCCATGATATTAGCCAATAGTTAGTTGCTGGAATTGCAACTATGTCAGCAGGTTTCTGTGTTGCTGACAGACACAACAACTGTGTCGACATTATAAACTTTACAGAGGATGTGCAAATCGTTTGCAAGGGATCTAGATAGATTATCAATGGCTGCTAAGTGGCAGATGAAATTCAATGTTGAGAAATGTAAGGTGATGCATGTTTGACTTAAAAATCCTTGTGCTACTTTATACTATAAATGGCTCTGTGTTAGTGAATCCTGTTGGGCAAAGGATCTTGTGAGTTTTGGGGATAACAAAACTTAAAGGTAGCAAAGCAGTGCCAGGCGGGCAACAGCCAGAGCAGCAATGGTATTAGTCTTGCTACGAGAGGTATGGATCAAGGGGAGCGAAAGGTGTAATTAGCCCATCTTTACAAAGCATTGGTAAGGCCTCATTGGAATATGCCAGTGCACAATTTTGTAATCTGGTACAAAAAGGACATCTACTTGAAATGGAAAGGCTTCAGCAGAAGGGCCCAACTATAATTAATAAGGGGATTGGGGGCAGCGTGATATGAAGAGAGACTGGACAAAGTTACAAGATATGTACGCTAGGGAGAAAAGGCGCTGCGTGGGGATATGATTAACTGTGTATAAAATACATTAAGGGCCATAAATAAAACTATCTTGGGGCATTGTTCACCAATAGACATGCAAAAGGAACGGAGGACATCCTTAAGACTTGAAGAAAAAGGTTTAGGCTTCAAGACTCGGAAAGGGTTGTTTCACTGTGAGGAACGGTAAGCATGGAACGGTTCCAGTGGAGTTTATGGCAAGAGGTTCTTGGTCGTTTCAAAAAAAAGCTGGATGAGTTTCTTGCAAACCAAGGAATGTTGCTAGTTACTGGTATGATAATAAATAGAGTTGTTCCAGCGGAAAATTTCGATTGACCACTTGGAGTTCAGGAGGACATTTTTCCCCCTTCATAATTTGGTGGGGTTTTTGTTGCCTCCTCTGGATCAACAGTTAGGCAGGAAATGAGGGATATGATAGATGGGTTGGACTGGATGGACGTATGTCTTTATTCAACCTCAAATACTAATATACTATACTACTATACGTATATTATACATAATCTTGCGTGCTTTGATACAATGGAGATTATTAAGGTTGGTACTCCCATGGCCATGAAATCATTGTTGTGGCTACAATTGCATAAAAGCAGGGAGTGGTTGTGTTATATGGGGATTTCAGCAGATTACTATTTTGTCATTACTTCTTCTGTATTTGGTTTACTTTCATCTTTAAGTTTGAGAGTATATGAGCAGGGGTAAAACCTCTCTTTGAACCTTCTTACATAGACAATGGCTTTGGTACTCCAAAAATATGATTTTACAAATTCTGGATCAGAGATTTTAGGTTTAGGTGAAATACTCTTGCAACTTAATTGGCCGCGCATCAGAAGATTGGCGATGTTTTGTGTGGTCTGAACAACTCATTTCCCCATTTGGGTGGTGGTGCAGGTCATTGAATAAAAGATCAGGGCATACATATTTTTGACCATTGCCATGCATCTTGATAATTTTGAGATTATTCAGGGCATCCGCAATGATGAAGGCAAAAATATATGTTTTTCCAGGAATCAGGCTTGCTCATTAAGACTATAATTAAAGTCATAATCCTGATATTTTCTACTCGCAAAAACTTTGGTGATGTTGGTGTACTAATTGAGGTTGTGGCTTCAGTTTTGACATATGACGTCAACTATGATCTTGCTGGTGAAGAGGCGGCAGCATGAAGAAGGGGTTAAATTCGTCTCTAATGGAAAGCGATAGCCATAATATTGCTATGTGGGGTTACCTAACTCTAGGATTTCGTGGGTAATGATTCTTAAGCCTAAGGGCTTGTGGCCTTGTTTTGGCAATGGATATCAATCCCCAGCTACTGATCTCCATATGGGGAATAACGCAAGTGGGAAACCATGGGTTCAGATTGGGTCAAGGAAACTATTCTTTGGTTTCTTTTGGTGGATCATCGTGCGACTTCGTTGCAGAGTTGTATAAAGAGATCTCTTCACGTGGATCGGTTTCCCAGTCACCATTTTGAAAAATAAATGCAACCTATGTTTGGGCGTTATATAGGCCTTTGGTCATTTCTACGATCTGCACTATGTCATAGAACTGTTGGGAAGATTGCAGTTCTGGCGGCATCTTATATTTTTAACTTGGTGCAAACATTTGCAGGCCTCTGCAAATGGGTTGTATTTATTGCACCACTAAGGGCGCTTAGGTTTAGTATTAGTTTGCGTTTATTGCTGAGATTGAGAAATTTGCTCTTTGCGTCTGAGCCCAGAGGATAAAATATATAATTGTGCATACCTGCCTGTTTTCTCCCTGTTGGGATGCAGTGTGCCTGCTCGGTGGCCAATTGAAAAACCCCCCCCCATGGACCCGGACAGTATGGTCAATAGAAGAAGGTGTGGAGAACGTTTGCTCCCATCGAAGCAAATGCGAAGGGACACTATCTTATAGAAAAACCTATATTTCAAAGAAATTCTTGCTGTCAGTGATGCTGACCTGTCATGAGCTGCGGATTTGACAAGTATCTGTAGTAATGGGGGAAGATGTTACGTTTCCTTTTGAACAACATGGTGAAAATCGATCAGAAGGAGTTCTGCTTCAAATGTTGGCATACAAAAAGTTGCATAATTGCTATCTAAAGTCTTACATGTGTGTGTTTGATTTCATCCTCATATTGATCATGTCTTCAAAACTAACATTGGTTGACTGTGGACCTGACTCTTGGTTGTTCAGCTTTAGTCGTTCCCTCTGTGCCCGTTAATTGATCATGTAGATGTCTCATCCTGTCTCTTTTGCTTACAGTGGAGAAGTCGTTCTCAGAGTCATACTTTCTCTTTTAGCTTGTGCCTGCAGCATTTTTCTTTCAATTAATTTTCATTTTCTTCAGTATCTCTTTTAGCTGTCTTTGTCTTTTCTCTTTCAGCAAGTTGCTGACCGTGTTGATTTAGTTTCTTGTTGGAGAAGACTTGCTTTATTGGATCGGTGTGTTGCTGGTGTTCATTTTTCTGTTCTTCAACAGATCGATTGCCCGTTTTTTTTCTCTTTTTGCATTTTTATCAGGCTCATTTTTGTTCTTCATAAATCTAGTAGGCTCGCCTTTCTCTTGTCTGTTGGCATTATTCTTCCGATGCTTTCGGTTCTTCGATTGAACTGTCAGCTCGCCTTTGTCTTTCTCTTTCAGCCCTTCTCCATCAACTCCACCTGCTGAGGTGTCCGCTCTCCTCTAATGTTGAAGACATGTTGCGTCTTTGGCCATTGGCATTCTTGGACAGTTAGCTGTTCTTTGGGGCATGTGTGTATATATTTTTAAAAAGTGTGTTTCTTTTAATTGTTAGTGGTTCGCAGGATAAGCTTTTGGAAGTTAGTCACTGATTTGCAGTTAATATTCCTTTAACTGAGTGGTATCAAACTCACTTTTTGGTGAATATCCCTTTAACTGGGGGGGTTTTATTTTCCTTGCTTGCAGGTAAGTCACCTAACAATTTGCAGTTAATGTTCCTTTAAATGAGTTATGAAACTCACTTTTTTTGTGAATATCCCTTTTAACTGTGGGGGGTTATTTCATTGCTTGCAGGGGTAACAGTCACAATTTGCAAGTTAATGTTCCTTTAACTAACCTTTTCCCTCAGCACTGTCCATACAACTTTTTGAAGGGACCTTCCCTCAGCCCGTCATAGAACTGTTTTCCCCTCAAGCCTCATAAGCTAACTGTCTTTCCTTTGTTCTCCCAAAGGTCTTCTGTTCTTTAACTGTACGCTATTTAACTGCTAACTGAAATCGCAGGGACTGTGCAGCCATCCATACGCTTTCCAGTGTCTAAAACAGGTACCATGGCAATTACCATTATCCACTCCAATTGCAAGGGATGGATGACCTGTCCGAAAGCTGTGGTAGATGCATCCTACCATATCATAGCTCCTCAGCTAGGGGCTATTAATTCCCCAGCCTAATCAGCATTGAAGAGTAGCTTGAGATTTTGTAAATTAGGATAAGAAGTGACTTAGGCTGGGTACACCACCAGAAGAAAGCAAAATTTTTGGCGACCGATCATGGCCGTCTGGGCACACACTACTCGGTGGTGTGGGGCGGCCGGCCACAACAACCTCGATCGTCCGTTCGTCCAGATCAGAAAATCCGATCGATAGTGCGGTTCCCTATGGGACCGCATGCGTCAATCGTTCGCAACATTCAGCCCTCAGCCGACAGACATTTGTGATATCCGAGCATTAAGATTACCTTCTTTTATACTAAGTTTTTAAACATTAAAGCTCTCCTTATAATTGTCTTGAAAATTTATGTTATTAAAACAAAACACAAGAGGACATTCCAACAAAACTATTTCTGTGATTTTGACTATAATAGTCATGCAGGTGCTAGTTACAAACAATGATGTGTCCTTTCTTATCATAACAAGTATATACAATCTACATTAATGGGGTGAGGAGAAGGAGGAAATGAGAAAGCATGGGAAAAATACAACATAATGTATAAAGCGAGGATTTAACATCTAATTGACTTTATGCCTCCATCCGTAAACCGTTATAGCATAATTCATTATCACCTACCTAAACGTTGATCCAGGGCAAAAAAAAAAAAATAGAGAACACACCAAGTTCTTCCCGACTCTAATGGTTAATGAGTATCTCTGTTCAACCAGAACTGTATTTATTTATACAGTAATTTTCTTTATAATTATTTTTTTTTAGTTTTAGAAACGTGTACAGCCTCTTAATCCTTTTAATAAGTTTGGACATTACCCACCTCTACGGGAAAGACCGTTTCACAGTTCACACTGTTAGAGAAACCCTTTCCAAACCTGAAGATGACATAAAGGATGTCCATGAGTCCACATGTCTGGGTGAACAAGACACCAGGTAGTTTCTTATATTTGTATAAACTTATCAGCTCCCATCTTCCAATTGATAATCCTCCAGTGTGAACAATCCTAATTGTCTAATCTGACTGCATAGTTGAGCCCCTCCATTCCCTTATTAATTTGGTTTCCCTCTCTAAACTCCTTTTTTTATTTCCATGATGTCTTTTTATATATAGATTCCAAATTAGGCCGTACCAGTGCCCTTTAAAGAGGGAGAAACAATAATTTTTCTACCTTGAACCCAATTACCCTCTTTTCTTTCCAAGACAATATATTTGGTAGCTAGCATTGCTGCTGTAAATGGTAGTACAGCAAAAGCATTGTCTATGAAACAGAAGAAATATTCCATGTTGGCGCTGCTATAAGCACCTTTGAATGATATGGTTTCCTTTAACCTCCGTTTTAATTTGGTTCTGCCTTTAAATTTACCAAAGCTGTTTAATGAGAGGCAACCCAATATTGTGGGGGGAAAAGTTTTATGCCAATTTATCTTTTAAACTTGGTTACATGCCTGGGCATAGTCTTTTGTTTTCATATGTTCCGTCATGCTCTCTCTATGTCTATTTGTATTTTTCTGTATACTGCTTCATTATGGTTGGCTTTTTTTTTTATTTGGGTATATATCATTTAAGATTATGAAAGGGTGGAGTTCCTCATATCCGTGGCTGATATTTAGAGAGCAACCTCCCTCTTCAGCCAGAGCTTGTTTTACCTAGAGTAAGTACCAAGACGGTACGAAACGCGTCAGGGGTCTCTCTGGCTCTCACTAGGATTACCGAATAAAGTTGAATCTTGATTTTCTTATACTACCTGGTATGCCGGTTCTTTGAACTTCAGTGTACACGTCCTTGTTTTTGGAGAATACTATTTGGAAAAAAAACTCCATCAGATTTGCTGATGGACTTTGCACTAACTGTTACTACAAAACATCATTGACACTTTTTAAGATTGTATGGGCATTGTGGTGATCATGAATTCCCATGATAACCCACAGTTAAAATGGGCCAACTGTTGTTACATAGTGTAATCATGGCCGTAATATTTATTTGTTTCCCCGCCCCTTTTTTTTGTCTTTGCAGGTTACGAGTACGAGGGGGCTTGCAAATAAATATTGGAGTTTGGGAGTTTGGAAAACCAGAGCATTGTCGCTATAATGGGGCACAAAAGTGAACAACATATGCGCAATCACATTACACTAGCAGGTTGCGTTATCTGACTCCCGAATAGGTACAGGTCTGCTCTGAAGGTTGTCAGGTGATTCCTCAGTTTCTTGACTAATGGCACAGAAAGCGGGACTGTGGCAGATTTCCAAGGACCACTGGGGTTTGCTTGGGACTTTGATATAATATTGTAAGTTTAAGTAATTAAATAATGAAACTTTTTTTTTATGGTACCTGCCTCAAACAGGTTTTGTTGCTGTTTTCTATGTTGCCTGTATTATATGCCACGTAAACAGTTTGGTAAACATAGCAATCCACTGAAAGTGCCAATGATTGTTACCCCGCCTATCTGCACTTGCAAAACCCCTCTAGTTGGGCAGCACTTTTGGGAAGCTGGATGGGTATTCTCAGCCTTTGAAGACATTTCCTGATGGGGCTTTTGCATCCGCTCCCACCCCAATTTGTAATTTTTTTGGGGTGATTATTGGTCCAAATGTACTTGGCTTTAAACAAAAAAAAAACTGTTTGCGACACAATTAAAGATGATCATAGCATTATTTATGTTATAATTCCGTTAATGTTTGTGTTCATCGGAGTCCATGTTCATAAAGTGTAAACGTAGTTCTCATTCCTGGTCTAGAACACTTTAACAAAGAGACCCCGAGCGCCGGAGAGAGCCCGGAGCCATCATAAGAATGACCCCACTGGTGTACAGCTGTCATTCCTGATGCATTGCACATCGCCCCACGCCGACACGCTGATGATGCTGAAACTTCTTTCCACGTATTTACGCCCACACTTTCTAATTGTCTGATTGTTTTTTGCTTTTATGTGTGTGGTGTGATATCTGAATAATCCAGGCTTTTTTTTTTGTTTTCTCCTGTTATTGGTTTTTGTAACAAAACATACATCTCTTACATTTCCGGCCATGCCGCAAGACATAATAGTTAAAGACAACACCCACATGCCTGAGGCACGATCCTTCCTCTTGGTGGTATATTCCCCACCCCCACCCATGTGTGCCCGCTACAACAATGGGCAATGGGACTTCCTTAGTTTCAGCCCGGCTAAGGTGACAGACTCTTGCATTGATTATTTTACCATGTTAACCGACGCCATGTCCCCTCGCTTGACATACACGGTCTTGTTAAGTCATTGCTAGACCTTACACCACGCCATCCTCTGCAATCTGGCAGCACCACACGCCCGGGGGAGGGGCAGAGACGCAAAGAATAATCTGGCTGGTAAATTAAATGGGTCCTCCCATAAAGTTGGATGACCAACTGTGTGTGTGTCCCGGTGAGCACCCCACCATACAATAAGAAGGAAAACTCTTACCGGAGATACCGAGTATAAGGTCCACACTGCACCCCATGCCACTGCAAAGCCAGAGGGGACGGAGCACCATTTACCTGAAAACAAAGTAATGTAAAAACTGATTGACTCGAGTATAAAGCGAGGTTTAGAAATTATCACCACTACTGCAAACCGTAATTACCTTAAAAATGATTGGACAGAAAATGAAGAAAGAGGCGGTCAATGTTTTATTTTAGAGTATATTTTCAAATAAAACAACCGTTTGGTAGTCATTATATGCATTAAAGCAACATTTGATACCCAAGCATACAGTCCATATAAAACTACGGTACGGCAAAAAACAAGTACGGTATGGAAAATATTTTAACTTGGGGAGGACGGAACCTTTTGCTGAATTCAAAGTTCAATGGCTTGTAGCAGCAATATGAAACATGCGGTACTCTAAAATCCTTTTCAAAGTCAAGATCCTCATCATCGGTTTCTCCAAATAGTGCCTCCAAATTCATCTGGTGTAATGTTATCTGATAGACATTATCATCACACCATAATCAATATTTACATCATCTTCATCACTGCTGCTGTGCATGAAACAAAAAACATCATCTTCGGTACCATCCATGGCATTACTTTACCGCCATTTCTGAAAAGCACGTTTGATTGATGTCTTCTGGAATGTCCTCCCTGAATTCGTACCCACTTTGCTACTAATTCTATGTCCAGCTTCATAAGATTTACACCTTTTGTCAATTGGCTGACCAGATTGACATTTCCATTACGTGCCACATTTTTCGTACCACGGTCTTTAAAAGGCTTGTTATGACACATCCAAGGGCTGTAAAATAGTGAGCCCACCTGGAATAACAGCCAAGTGGTTTGAAATGACTTAGCCATGGTTTTTGAACATCTTCACAATATGGCTCTAAACAATCCAAATAGCCGTGAGGGTGTGTTTTTGTTTTTAAAAGATACTCCTGGTCATCCAGTTCCCTATCATCTTCAGCCATTTTTTGTTCCTTGTTCATCCAGCCTTTATTGAAACATGTGGACGGACAGTGATTCATGGGGCGGGGAATTTGGCATTTTTTGGCACAGTCTTCTTTTTAAATATAATAACAGGTCGCCGCTTGACTCCATGGCCAAACATGGCTAGAACCACGGTGTGAAATCTTTTTTTCATTTCCCGGGGTTCGAAGAAAAAGAGTTTTTTCTCCCCAAGGATGCCACGGTCCTGTTGATTGGAAGATTCAAACGTATTGCTGTCTCATCCATATTACCAGATACTTCCAAGGTCATAAATTATAAAAGCTTTCTTTGTTTTATAGAAATTGATGTAATGACATCACCTTTTCTTCCAGATTTTGTGTTGTTGCATCACCACCAGCTTGATGCAACAAAATTTCTCAAACTCCACTGTTTTATATTCTTAATCTTTAGCCATTTGAAGGGCACGTAATCGGATTCCATTGCAAAGTCCCATTTTGCAAGTCAGTCTTAGAGCCCCATATGAGGTTGTAACCACGGGACAAGCCTTTTTTTGACTCGGACTCTTCTCCAATTCTGAATTAATTTTCCAACTCGAACCTGTTTTTGTAAACGCCAATCCCGGCTGCATGGAATTATTGCTTTCTTTGCTCTTGAAAAACCTGAGTTTAAATCCAAGCGTCGTGGATATGCGTTTTTGGTTTCTTCCATGACCAACCGTTCTAACAGATTAAAAATACACAGAAAGAGCCAGTAAGAAGACTTGAAACCCCAATACCTTAAAGAGCAGAGTGTACCATTAGTACGGAGGCACAGATTACTGCTTGATTATCAAGAATTTGCCTTCTAAATCAGTATTGTTTTGCTGGCTTTTGTTACCCTATAAATAGATAGAGAATCCCATAAGTAGTGTAAGGTAATCCATACAGTAGTCCCACACAATGCGGTTATAGCCACAATCCAGTACTGGACCATTTCACTTCAACTCACTCCAGATGTTTGGAAATACATCTAATGGCAAGTTCCAACAACAAACAAAAAATCCCTTGCCCAATTTGTTAACCCATTAGGTATTCTTTTGAGCACTAAAGATGTTGGAAACTACCAACTCCCAGCATGATTTGGGTTGCTGGGAGTTGGAGTTAAAAAACATCTCTATAGAGTGGAAGGTTGTTGTTTTAGTTAAGGTTTTTTTTTTGTTGGCAGTTAGTTGCTGACAACGGTCGTGTGTTTATTTTAGGTTTATATTCTGTTCTTTTGTTGTGCGGTTTTTGTAAGTTGCTTGCCACAGGTTATCGTGGTGCTTGACGGTTATTTGTAAAAAAAAAATACCTTCATCTCTGTAAACCATTCTTTCGTAGTAAGAGGCACTCAGATTTTGGAAACTACAACTCCCAGCAATCAAAGCATGCTGGGAGCTTGTAGTTTCCTAACATTTGTATTGGTTATGCTGTACCCCCCAGAATACCAGTAAGAAGAAGAAGGCACTAAAATAGGATTTATGGTAACTTACGGTACCCACGAAAAGAACGGACAGGAGCATTGGAAGGATCGCTCCTTCCCTGCTCCTCATGCTGGCTGCTTGCAGTCCATACGTAATGGGGTGCCGGGCCTAACGTGTCGCGCAAACAAACGTGCCCGCTCCGGCTCTCTGTATGATCTACCAGGAGAGCCTGCATGCAGCAGTTGTTTCTTCATACCTGGGTGTCCCGGTTCTCCAAGCATACAGGCGCCCTAATAGACGGGTACCGTAAGTGTAAAACATTAACAGTGACAAACCATGTTTAGCACAATGTGATGTGACTCGAGTATAAGCGAGACAAGGTTTCTAGGTTTATTTTAAACCTAAAAACCTCTGCTTATACTCGAGTATATACGGTAATTCCTAGAATTCCTAAACTGAGAGGTGGCAGGCAGCAAGAATTCATTATGGAAATCCATCTGTTGGCTTAAAAATGGTGCTTTGCAGGGTAGGTTCTTGGTACAGGAATACTGGGGATGGTTAGTAAACATGCCCTTATTTAAAAATTAGATTCATTTTGGGGTTTTCTGTATGCTCCCATGCCCTTTAAAGTGTAACTCCAAGCCTGACTAAAACTTAAATTTTCGGCGCGTTACCCTCGTAAATCCCCACTGTTTGATAAGTTACCTTAACTCTGCATGGGAGTGTCCCAGTGTCATAGAAAGGTAAATTTAAAACGCCAGTGGGGTTTTTGGGGTGGTAGGTAAATGCTTTCTAAATAGTTCTTTTGGCTGCAGTTGCCTTTAAGTTAAGAAAGAGGTTAAATACAGTTTCTGATATTTTGTTAGATATGATTTCCTGAGGATTGGTTGTAGGAAATCATAAGTGCTTTGGAGGCACAAGGATGAGCAAATCTCAGGTGCTGCGAATACGTGCAAAATAGTTGATGCACACACCAGCACAGATAGTGGGGACAGGGGCACTGCAAACATTGCAGCAGTAAAGAATGAGGGTGGCCGTATGATTTGTGATCTAGCAAAACAGGATTAAAGTTATTTGGTTAAACATTCCTTTAAACACTTAGATTATAAATATATGTTGATTCCAATGTAGAAAAGGAAAAAGGTAGTCTAGTATAGACTGGGTGCACCACATGGTGTATATTGGTTGGTTAGGTCAAATATACGGTGATGGTTTTTTTTTTTTTTTTTAAAGGTATCCAGCATATCAGGGGAAATTACTGCGGATCCATTGTTTCTTTAACAAGGCATGTGATTGGTCATCTGAAAAATCGGTGAAAGATATGGGGAGAACACTAATCAAGTGAATTCACAAATTATTTATTGTAACAAACACACAAATACAAACGTTGTTTGTACAATAAATAATTGTGATAATTGTGAATTCACTTGTTATGTTGCTCACCCATATCTTTCTTTTTGCTGGAGATTCGTCTGGCCCGGGAGTGGAGGTTCTTGGGGGATTGCACCATCTACCGGTCTGGCATACGCCAACAGCGGTGTGCTGGAGTGTTCCTTGGGGACTGTGATCAGAATATCCAGCGGTGTGGCTTACATTTTTGTTTTCAACCCCAACAGACAACCTTTGTTTTATTGATTGTGAGTTGTTTGGCAGGAATATTTGAGGTCAAAATGACCCAGGTTCAACCTAGACCTTAAAGGTATGTCCACCTAAAAATTAATTTTTTAATCTAAGATTCCCCCTGCCGCCCAGCCCCAACGCTTTAATTATATGTTTAGAAAGCCCCCAAAACTCTACTAACCTCCCTCTCATCCTCCGCCACGGCTCTGGCCCTCTGATGCGAGAAAATGCAAGCAGAGGGGCGGGACCGGCAGTCCGCGTCTGTGATGGCTGAGCGGCAGCCATCACGGCCGCGGCTCCGGGGAGCTCATTTCAGCTGAGGAAGAGGAGAGGTTAAGTAAAAGTTTGGGGAGCTTCTAAACATATAAATAGCGGTTTGGGGCTGGGCTGGCAGGGGAAATCCTATACATTAAGGGTTTCACACTAGGAGGAGGAATCCTGAGGGAGGGGGAGAAGGGTGCAGTACGCATGCCACAATTCTCCGGAGGCCAGGTGGAGGCCGAGTCCTATATGGACTCGGCTATCCTCTGGTGGGCAGTTTGGGACTTTGGGGGGGGGGGGGGGGGGGCTAACAGGAGAACCTTATGGCAGCTGGGATGTGAGGTAAAGGATTTAAACTACACTACAGAGTGGGCCAGTTAGTAGGGGGGATTATGTTTTGGGGGTGGGAATGCCCTGTAAATAAACAATGGGATGGCTAATACTTGTGTTGGATGTTTTCAATCATGATGTGCGGAACCTGAACTTGATATGTATTTAAATTATTTAGGGTTCACATCTGTTTTCATAAGCCACTTTATATAAGTGCTAGGCAACCATTTCTCACTGCTAAGATTGGGATTGTGCTTGCAATCAATTGTCAAGTGAGAATCACAGCACAGTGCATGTGAGAGGGGACAAGTTCAGTGGAAATGATCAATATTTGTTTAAAATGTTTAGTTTGTGTACTGCATAGTATTCGACATATTGATTTAATACCCTTTGCTGTTCCCTGCTGTTGACATTAGGGAGTTGACATTTCAGGTTCTAAATACCTTCCCAGGATGCACACATATTGGAATGTTCTAACAGTACTTTCTACTGATTGGCTGTGGATGGGTTCAAACAGGATACTTATGAGCAAAAACTGAATACCCAGTCGCTGCGGTAATGGGCAAGACCAAACGGCCTCCACTAGGGGTCCAAAAACAGGAAGCTCATTATTCGGTTGTTTGATAGGTATTTATACACAAAATGCTGAATGGGAGATTTCAGGTCATTGGGATGAAAAAATACTGCCCTTTTTCTGAAAAGTACATGTGATTTGAACTGAAATTACCCTATTAAGTTGGTGGCCACACTGCATAAGCTGCAACTGCATGGTGTATCAACAGTTTAAGAGGTTGAATAAAGACATACATTCATTAAGTCCAACCTTTTTTACCCTCTTTTTGTTTTAGGGGACAGTCAGTGGAAAATATCCCTTTTGTTAAATGTTAGTTTGTGAATGCTTCTTGTTTTCGACATATTCTCTCCATTTTGAAGAATCAGTTGATTTTCATACCCTTGCTGTTTCCCTGCTGTTAACATTAGTGAGCTGCCATTTCAGTCTCTAACGGTCCTTCTTCCAGGATGCACCACATTCCTTGGAATGTTCTAACATTATTTCTATGATTGGGGTTGGATGGGTCAAACATGCTCAGAGCAACTGAATCAACCCAGGCGCATTATTATTCCCAGACAAAATGCTAAATGCCGATTAAGATCCTTGGCATTGAAAAAATGCTGCTCTTTTTTCGTGAAAAAGTGTATGTATTGCACTGAACATCCCTTTCAACCCTAACCGGTTGGATCCAGAGGAAGGTAACCCCCGGGTCGTTCACGCAGGTGCGTTTTTCAAAAAACAGACAGTTAAAAAACCCCACATAGGCCCCATTTCCACCCCCCCCCTCCCCCCCCCCCCCCCCCCCCCCCCCAAACCCGTCTTCCAAAAATGATCCCCCGTTGTATTCCGTTTCCCCCATTCCAGTAAGTTATTAAAACGCACTGCTGCACGCATTCTGTCTGCTTCTAAATGCCATGAAAAAGCGGTACAACGGTAACACACTCATCAACGCACTGGGTTTTTTTAAGTTGAATTTTTGTCTGTCCTAGGGTGAACAAGCCCCAGAAAACCCAGCTAAAAAGGCCGCGTGCTGTTATAGGGTCAAAGAAACTTCTCGGTTAGATCTAATATCCTATTAATTTACAGTATGAGGGGGTACAATTATTTCTATATATGGTCCATTAATATTTCGTATAAAGTGAATATGATCAATCCCTGCCGCAAAGAAGCTTATCCAAGTTTAAACGCCTCCAAACCTGTCAAATGTGGGGACTGCATAGTCCAAGCCCCTCCATTCATCTTATTATTTTAGTTGCTCTTGAAACTGCTTCCATTTCCAGGATGTCCCTGGATATGGGATTCCCAAAATGCACCACCATATTCCAAATGAGGCCTTACCAGTGCCTTGTGAAGAGGAGAATTAATATTTGTTCTCTTGAAATCTATTCCCTTCATTATACAAGACATATCTACTAGCGCTAGGAGTGGCTGACTGGTAACATACTGCGCCTTAGAACAATGTCTTGGGATTCTCTATAGTGAAATACGGATGGGGGGGGGAAATTGGTTAAGCAGTGCAAATGACAGTAACGCACAAACTTTTACGGTCAGTATAGTGTAGCCTCAGTCTTTATGTACTTAGTCTAATGCGATATGAATGTGTCTGGATAAACCAGTTGTTTGCCATTATCAATCATGTTAAAGGAGACCTAACCCCAAAAATACAAAGCCAGCTCCCCACAGGTTCTATATCTCTCACTTAGCCTCTTAGTGGAAATCATTTATAAACATTTCCGGATATGGCAATCTATGATGGCACGTCTGGTTCTGTTAGTGTTGCATTCTTACTGGTGGTCCAACCGTCCTAGACCCCCAAAAACTCTTTCTGCGTGTTGCTAACTAGTTACCTGGTGTTTGTTTTCCACTCCCCTTATGCTAAGCTGCATGTAACAGTTGACCTCGGAGTCCCCACCTGCCTGTGTCTCCCAGCCAATCAGCATTAAATAATATTAGCTGATTTTCCTGCTCAAACAGAGTGGGGGAAGGTGTTAACCCTTTTCATATGTGTTAATGAAGTAAACTGTTAAACCCTTTATATTTGGGGTATTTCTGCAAGACTCGTCTTTTTATATGTTTATATCATGACACTTCCTGCGCATGTGGAAGACTGTGATACAATCGGATTCGCTTCCGTGGGCGGGTGTTGTGCTTCCACAATGGGACCTTAGCAGAGCGCATGTGATACAGGACCAAAGATGGTTATCAATGTGCTCCCAGTGATGTAGTGGGGAAGTAGTGTAAAGACAAAGGCCACCTTTGCCTTTAAGACCCAAAAGGTATGAAAATCTAAAAGCAAATGGCTGATTTTCATTTCTATATAAGAATGAGCAGGCTACATTGCTTTTAGTGTAGCGACAACAGGTATATTTATACGTGTTCAAGTATTGAACTCAAAAGTGTCAACCCTAGTCTTGCCCCTGAATTATATTAGATAAGAGGCTTAAACGGTACCAGACTTCAAGTGCAGTTAAATAGGTGCCAAAAACAAAGATGCAAACGGGAAGCACACAATATATGTGTAGAACAACCAATTTATTGTGAACACACGACGTTTCAGGACTACAATGTCCCTTCCCCTGAGGAAGGACATTGTAGTCCCGAAACGGTGTGTGTTGTCACAATAAATTGTGATTTTACCACATATAGTGTGCTCCCTCGTTTGAATCTATGTTTTGGGGATTATCTAAACTGGTTTTTGTGGAATAAGACGAAAATGAAAGAGAAAAAAAAGTAGAGAAAAGAAAAGAAGAGTAAGAGAGTAAAGTAGAGAAGCTGAGGGATTGCACATATCTATTGTCTGGAGCAAGCACAGCGGTTGTGATAGAGGGTTCCTGAACTGGATTGCTATTTAATAGGTACCCCTACATGTTTCAACTAATACCCAGGCCAACCCTGACCCTTTAAATAGGTACACCTACTAAGAAATCCATTTCACAGAGTGTGCTAAGATCAGGTTACACACGTCATATCCTCCCTTAGCCGGTACTATGTGTTTTTAAACCAAAAACACTCTTCCTACCTCCAAATTTCCTTTAATAAGTACCTGATGAGAAATGCATTGCACTGAGGCTGTTTACTGTCAGATAAGCGTCACTATCTTCCCCTACAATTTCTAGAAATACAACATTAAACAAAAAAAAACCTGGTCCTGCCCTTTAACATGTGTCCCTCCTTTAAGAAGGGACACTGTCCAATAAGATTGTGCAGTGATAGGAGAGCTAGAGACTTCACACGACAAACTTAAACAGTCTATTGCAAAGTGAAACTACAAAGACCACAGGTCGTAGCGGTGAATAGTTGCAGATTTATTGCAAAAACATGGTGCCTACATGTTTCAGGAACGCTCTTCCCCACTGCTTCTGAAACATCTGCATGCTGTTTGGGAAGGAAAAGTAGGTCCAAAAGTCAAGTAGCACCACATTTTCTGCACATTTTTGCTTTAAGGAACTCGAAAACATAGCTGAAAATTACCTTATACTTAACTGTAATTTTCTTTTCTGGGCGTATGGCAGTGGTCACTAATGGGTAACCCCCAACCTCCAGGTTTTTGGACAGGAAATTAAAACAAAGAAATAAAACCTAGCCTCCACCCCCTCTCACCAGTTCGGACGGTCATGAGTGTGGCAAAAAAGGGTGGGGCCTTAGTGACCACTCTGCCATACAGCCAGAAAAGAAAATACGGTAAGTATGAAGTAAATTTTCGCTTCCTGATCCTTCATGGCAGTGCTACCTTAATGGGATATACAAAGCAGTATTAAAAGAAACGGTGGGGATTGCCCAAAAAAAATTGAAGTTATTTAAGACAAAGCGGATCTCAAAACTCTTTCCCAAACGTAGAGGAAGAGATATCGATTTATACTGCCTCATGAAAGTAGAAAGCTGAAACTCCAGGTTGCTGCTTTACATATGTCCTGTAGGAGGAAACACCTGCTGGCAAGCCCAGGACAGTGCACAGTCATGTTGGAATGAAGGCTTTAATCCCGGGGGAAAAGATGGTTAGGCACCTGTAGGCCTCTTTACTAAGGAGGAGATCCACTCGCCAACTGAAGGTTTGGATGGTTTAATACAATTTGTTACCGAATGAAGAAAAGAATAAGAAAGATTATACATTTCCTTAAAACTCGGATCTGGAAAGATAAACCTCACAACATCTAGCCACATACCAGGAGTGAAAAGTATGTTCTACCTCCGTAGAAGCGATTCTGGAAAAACATCTGGAAAGACATTTATTATTAATGAAATTCTGTGACCACTTTTGGGAGAAAAGATTGTGGTTGTAAATCTGAGATTAATTAGTCTCCAAAAAGAACATATTTCTTTAGCAATGTTTTAATTCTTGAAATCTCTGCCACCCTTCTAGATGAAGTGTAGCTAATAGGATAGTTTCCGAGGTCAATTTAGTCATGGAGACTCTATAGGTCAAAGGAGGACCAGACAAGATTTTGAGAGAACCAAAGGTCAGATACCATGGAGGGGTTTATCCTTCAGGAGGTTTTATCTATTTAGAGGTTTAAAGAACCTAATTATCAAAGGAAGGGAAAAGGACCAGTGATTTCCGAAGGAGCAGAACAGAAATAAGTAATTGTGCTGTCAACGTAGCAGGGAGCTAAACCTATCGAGTTCCAATTGTAAAAAAGTCCACAATCTGTATTCTGAGATTTCAGAAACTGGAGGGGAATGGGAAAACACCACTCACTAGTGTATTCCATACTAAATGGAAATAGCGGCATCAGACCAAACCCAGGTTTTTTAGTGATTCCCTTTCAGAAGCCAGCCGAGAGGGATAATCTGGCAGGGTCTGGAAACATGTATTGTCCCGATACAGAAGGTTAGGAAAGAAGTTGGGAGAGGATATGGATCATCCATGAGGGGACATTTCAACTAAAGGGCGGATACCACGGCCTCCGGACCATTTGGGAATTATTGCACTACAGTCGGCTGCCTTGTTCTCCCAAATCTTCTGGAAACTTTCCAATCAGGGGAAAAAGGAGGAAATGTACGCGTGTTTGCAGCTCCATAGGATTGAGAGGAAGGCCGTCTGTGCATAGCTTTTCGGCGATGGGTGTCTGAACAGCTGCTTTGCTTTGTAGGTTGATCCATGAGGACCATCAAGGCGATCTGGAAAGGAACCCCACTTCACCGATATTCTCCTGGCATACCAGCAGGCATTCAGAGCCCATTCGCCGGGCGAATCTTTTTCATGATCAGAATATCTGTTGGTATTTGACTGCGGGATGGATATAAATGGGCCTTAGTTCCAGAAGATGAGACCTTGAGCATGTCCACAGGAGGATTGTCCCGAGTAAGATGGCATAGTGAATGTTCTTTTGTCCCCCCCATTATGGTGAGATATGATTATGCTGTAGTATTGTCCGAAATGATCAGAAACACGATTGGACAAAGATTGTGGAGGTCCATGACTAGGAAAATGGAGCCCCAACCTGTAAGCTTGCCTCAGCTGTTAGTCCTATCCAGGATGGATTCGCTTAAAGAGATGGCCTGATGGTTGGAAAGATTCTTCACCAATTTAGGCTCAGAGGGTTGATAAATGGATGAAAATTTCTTTGCGAAGGAAGAAATGATCTTGTTCCAAGGGATTAGGAATGGATCTGTAATGGTCTGATATCGGTCATGGCATATTTCAAATGATGGAATTGATGCGACCAATTTTCCTATAAGTTTTGACTTAGGATCTCTCCTCCTCTCTTCATCGATACTTATGGCATTTACCCGCTGATTTGGCTACCATGCTTAGGTCCTGACTGTCCGTGCACGGACGACTTTGACTGGGCTGACTGTTAAGTATGAGAGGGTCTATTGGGAGATATACGGTACACTTATATATGCCTAGGTGGGGTCATGCTTGTATAACTTACTTGCATTTTGTACAAGGTTATTTGCACATTTATTGCATTATTTTTTCTACTTAGTAAACTATTTTTTGATAATATTTTTAATTGATCTAATAAATGTAAGTTTTAATCGGCCATTTGTTGCCTCTAGCTTTTTCTATTTTATTAATATGTACTTTTGGAGGTAGGCGTGTTTCCTATTACTTATGAGGTTTTTGATATATTGGATATTTAATAGTTAAGGGGGCGGAGCCCATGTACACCTGGATGGGTACTTAAGGAGCCTCCCTCCCCTGACAGAGTTGGATATTCTCACCTATGATTAAGTGCATGTTTGCACGAAATGCGTCAGGTTCATCTGACTCACACTTTGTTACATTTTGAATAAAGACGGTTTTAAATGGATGATAGTGTGTTGATTCCCACGTCTCACAGTGTGCACGCTCCTCTGCAATATATTTCTAGTCTAGGACTAACCTTGCAAATAAAACCTCCACTGCAAGCCGCTCCTTCACTGACAGACGCCCTGTCCCGACCGCGCTCCCTATCTTAGGCGCATGCGCGTCAATACAAATTATAGGGCGCGCGATCGGAAGAGAACAGCTGTTCAGTGAAGAAGCGGCTTGCGAGTGGAGTGCGGTAAGGTAAGTTCCAGGTCCCCCGAGCGTCCTATTATTCACAGGGAGGTGAGAATAAGCGTTCTCACCTCCCTGTGAATAATAGAAACGAATGGCAAATAGTTATTTTTTTGGATTTAGTGTTCCTTTAATACAAGTTTTTGATCTAAACTGATTTTCTAATAATCATTTTTGCTAAATTCCAAAAATTGTCAGATACAAGGATTTTCAAAGCCACCATTTCCGAATAGAAACCAGGTTTGTTTAGAAACCAGGACTTATCTCTATTCACAACCAAGTGCACAATGTAACTTGGTAACAGCATTAGGGGGTCTTGAACAGCAATTTTGTTGACGAGTACACTGCATTTATTTTTAATGTAAGTTTTGGCCAACCATACTGTCACAATAACTTGTGAATAGTAATTTTAAGGGACACCACACCCCCAAAATGACCGTTGCTTGTGTGACCTTGCCAAGGTAGTTGCGCTAATGCGTGAGGGTTAGGGGAAGCACGGAGGAACCGACAGTAGAAACACATCCACACTGCAGGATTGCGATTTGGTAAGTACTCAGATCCACATAGGGGGGCAATTTGGGACACAGGAGCTAGTGCTCCAGTCTCCATTAAAGTTATGCATTTAAATAAGAAATGGTCATTTTGGGGGGTGGAGTGTCCCTTTAAAGAACTATACTGTATATGACCCCCAACCATTATTTTCCCTGGGTTCACTCTATATGTCAATTGGGCTGTCAAAGTCTGTCTTTCCTCCTTAGTTCCCATTGATCAGAGTCCTGGGCTGTGGGAGGGTGGTCTAGACTGAATAACCCTATAAAACAGATTTTGACAGCCTGGCATGGGACATCTCGAGTAAACCCAGTGGTTAGGACCTTTTTACCCCTGGGTATTATAAGGGTGGTTTAGGGGATATAACTGCCCTTTAAATTATACTATATTAAGAAAAATATATTTGTTTATACTCACGTAATGTTCATATCTACACTAACACCTGGAGCTCCTCTCTCTGTATTTAAAAGAGCAGCTGTGGAAACAATATCAACTAGAGTAGCAGTGAGTCCTCCATGCAAAGTGCCCCCTCGGTTTGTATGTTCTTCTTCAACTTGGAGTTCACAAACAACCTTTCCTTGACAGGCAGACACTAAATTCAGCTAAAGAAAAATGCATTAAAACTTATTTTAAAAGCTATACATGCAAGTCATTTTGCAGATACAATAGCACACGGAGTCGCACTCCAAAGTGAATAGTGATTTAATTTTCAAAAACCAAACTGTGTTTGGTCTGTGTGTCAATGTTTGGTTTTTGAAAATTAAATCAATATTCATTTTGGAGTGCGACTCCGTGTTTTATTTTCTATGTTTACCTTCCTTCTCTTGGAAGTGGGAAGCTTTAGATGTCTGCAACCATGTAGGTAGTGTGCACATGGACAATCACTTAAGTCACTTTGCATTCATATTAACTTGCATATATGTACATACATGTTGCTAAAGTGTCATAAACAATGACAGCCAAATGACATTGTAATATTTATCATGCTTGAAGTTCAAACTATATCACTCAGGATTTGTATACACATATTTCCATCCGACTGACTGCTGTACCTGAAATTTAGGTCAAAATATCAACCAAATAACACGACTCCAGCTTGTTTTTTTAAAACAAGAAAAAATGGTTGGTAATGTTAGCATGATCTTAAGATTTTCAATGCGCCATGCAATAAGTTGCTCTGAAATATCGGCAGTACAACTTAAAACTCCCAGTCTGTCTGAGGGAATATTGTCCCATGTGTATACGGACTAACCAATGAACTCAGGAGCATTATAAATGAATTATCACTTTATACGCAAACTATAGCCAAAAATCAAACTTTCTGAACATTTCATGTGCATTTCTGATGGTGGTTGGAAAACATTCTCCTACCCCCAGGGTTTTAGATCTGCTCTGTGCAGCTGATGGTTCATCAATCACTTTTTGTGCATGCACGAAATCAAATATCTTTTCAAGTGCACTTGAAAAAGAGCCACAAAACATATTGCGTGTGGAACCTCATTAAATTGTTTATTTTCTCACTACAGAGTGTACCTGCGCTTACCTTGCATGTTCGGTAAATAATTACTTACGGGTGGCTTGTCGGGGTACGCCCTTGGGGCAGGACACTGTGAAAAGAACCTGGTGTGCAGCTCAAACTGATTATACTATTTAAAAGGTTTTGCTATAGTTGCCCTTTAATTCTACAGGGTTTTTTTGGTTTTAGTGTGTCAAGGACATAGTTGCCATTGCAAGTTATAGGGCTGTTTAGTAACTATTGACTGACCTGCCCTTAACCTCTGAGCAATCAAGAATGAACTGCTAGAAAACCAATTGTTGGTAGGCTGCAGAACACTGGGATGACACAATCAATAGTTAAGTTCCCCTTTATTATGTATTACCTTGTTCAAAACTCGGTCAAACCCGGGCCCATCGCACAGCGCCCTGAGGACTGTCCGCAATGTACTGGCGGTCGGTGGACTCATAGCTTCTCCTAGTAACCCGCCCCAGTGCCGCTACTCCATACACAACTTCAGATTGACCTCCACCAATTCACAGCCAGCTAATGACACGGTAGAAAATCTCCGCTCACCGCGCAGAATTGTGGATCCCTTAGCGGCCATGTTTGAAATGGGCAATGGCACTCACTTACTAAATTCTGTCGCTAAGGGTATCGGTAAATGTGTTTGTGGCTAACAAGGAACTTTATTTACAATTTATTATTATAAATATACATAAAAATCTTTCCCTGTCAGTCATAACAATCAAAACAATGGATATCTAAAACGGATACTAGGATTGGTTACTTTAAACTGTCGTGGATTTGGCGCGAGCGTACCAGCAGGATTGTGGGTACAATATGGCTGCGGAGACGGCAGGAAATGTAATTGGTGCAGACGGGGCAGCAAAGGATGAGGGAGAGAGGCAGGTGGTGAGCGAGAGGACTCAGCAGTGCTCGGCGTTTTCCTCTATTACGGGCTGTGACCAAGCGGTTGCTCAATGTTACCTTGCTGAAAATGACTGGGACATGGAAGTATGTTACCATTGCTAAGCAGTTATTACGTTTTATTATTTTGGATACCATAGTATATACAGATCACCACTGACCAGTGATAATAATGATATAATATAGAAGTGGCCTTAATTATAATGGGAACAACAGTGGAATATATTCTTATAAAAATCACTCAGCTACGTAGTTGAGTGAATTTTATAAGAATATATACAACTGCTGCTCTCCATGCATTTGCTGCCTTCCTTCCCCTTTAAACAAAACATTCCCCGTCAAACCCAGCAATAAAAAAACTGGCACTCTCAGTGACTGTCCTCGATACAGTCATTGGGAAGACACTCCTCTTTGCAGAGCATGAGTTACGATTGGCTACATTGCGGACTGCGGAAGAGGACCAGAACACTGAAGGAAACTTGGTCTAAGTTTAATTAAAACATCACTTTTTTAGATTGTCTTTACTTTACGTCACTGCACTGATTTTAATTTTGTTTCTATAATCTTGTTGAGGTTAAAGGAAGTAATTGTTGTAGTGTTCTTTGGATTTATAGAGAGCAGTCAACTCATACTTTGAGCCGGGGGTGGAGTCCTTTAAGTCAGAAGCTACATCCAAAAGTGCAGACTCTATCATGGAGGAGGATATGCCAGGAATAGCACACAGCACATGGTATGTTTAATATTATGCTATTGTAAAGCTGGCATTCTCTCTGACATATTTATGTTCATTTGCAAGAAGTGCAACACAAAACATTTTTGAAGTGGCTCTATGAATTACACTGATAGTTTGTTGCATAGAGCAGTACACTATCTGAAGTTGAATTCTATATTTATGACACGAGTTTTTGTCCAAACAGTAACCAGCACACGCCTTCTGGGAGATAGCACGGGTGCATGCTCGTATATTCACCTTCTATACTCTTGTATCAAAGTAGTTCAGGCAGCACTTCGTTAAACGTAATCTTTTATTCACAATTCTTTAAAAGCATTTTCTGCCATAGCACATGCCTTTCTTTCTTACAGACAGCAAAGATAATGCAACATTTCAAACCACATTGGTTCTTTGTTAAGCTTGACAAAGAACCAGTGTGGTTCGAAACGTTGCATGATCTTTGCTGTCTGTAAGAAAAAAAGCCATGTGCTATGGCAGAAAATGCTTTTAAAGAATTGTGAATAAAAGATTACGTTTTAACGAAGTGCTGCTCTGGACTATTTTGATACACCAGTTTTTGTCCATTGTTTAATTAGTTTGTTTTTTCCTTTGTTTGAAAATAATAGATTTTATCACTGCAGTCTAAAGGTAGCCATTCACATGACCGATAGTAGACAAACCCCGCCTGATATCACCATGGTGTGGGGGCTCAAAAAAGGCCATACATTTTGCAGAGGAACTACTGCCGTCAAGCAGCCGATCATTCCAAGGAGCTGATAACATAATTATGCGTATGCGCTAAACAAATGATCTGTCCATATTAATGATATACAAAATAATTTGTTTCTGTGTATGTGCGAAGAAGGGCAAATTTTTTCACATTCAGATTCCAAATAAATGTGATGTGAATTTGTGCCCTTAGGGCTAGGCCTCACTGCAGTGTTTTTAACACGCAATCTGATCGGGTTGAAATGCGCACAGTAGTGTTGGCCAATTGGACTGGCTACACTAGGTACGCAGGTGCCAATTGCGCTGGGAACCAATCATCGGAGCACGTGCGATCACCATATTTGGTGCGCTCCGATCCCCAAAAATTACAGTGATCACAGTACAAGCAGGCATCCACAAGACACATTCTAGTTTTGCTAGACATGTTAGTGTCGCCTCTGCCTTAGACGTATGTGTATGGGCACTTTTTCTTCCTCATATGGTAGACATCCAGTGGATTTTAGTCAGCTCTCAGTCTAGGGTCTGACTAAGTTCCTTGATTTGAGTATTAACAAAAATGTGGAGCCAGATTGATCTGCTCTAAAGGTTTCATTCACCTTCAGATAGGTATAGAACAATACAGAGTTGCTTGGGGATTATAATGAAGTGAGCCTGATCTTAGTTAGCACAGATTTGTGCAATGCATATCTTAATAGTGTTCCTATCTGAAAGTAAATAAAACCTTCACTATGTGAGGGTGAATAAAATCTTCAGAGCAGATTAATCCAGCACCACAGTTTTGTTAATATCTTAACCAAGCAACTTTAGACATTTTATGCTCTTGACTGAGAGCATACAGAAATATACAGTATGTGTACGATTAAGTGACAGAAAAAAGTAATACAATCTAACAATAATAAAATTGTCATATTACAGGAAATAAACAAACAAGGGAAATGAAAACTTTAGTTGCAAGAATAAAAGGGCATGTCCATCCCCAAAATTAAATTTTGTAGGCACCTCCAAAAACCATTAAAAACGTAATACTCAAACAGCACAGAAATTATATGGTGCCCAATAGTTTACACCCCCTCCTCACAGCATTTGTGCAGGCTCAGAGATTTTTTTTCTTGTTTTTATAGAGGATTCTTCATGTACTGTATATACTCGAGTATAAACCGAGGTTTTCAGGCTTTAAAAAAAGCCTGAAAATGTTACCTCGGTTTATACTCGAGTCAATGTTTCCCCTACCTTGTCCGGCGGCCGCGCGATCCGCATCCTCGCTCCACAGCCCTGCGCATCCGGATGATGTCACTACCCGGCGCTGCAAAGTGAGAGGCGCCGGTAGTGACATCATCCGGATGCGCAGAGGCTGTGGAGCGAGGATGCGGATCGCGCGGCCGCCGGACAAGGTAAGAGAAACATTGACTTGCACAACTTAAATGGCAAATACATACAAATACGAGTAAAACCTTCTTCTTTATTTGTGCATACTGTATGCACAAATAAAGGAGGATTTACCCCTATTTGCAAGTATTTGCACTAAGATGTTTGAAAACTGCAACTCCCAGCATGCTTTTATGCTGGGAGTTGTAGTTTTCAAACATCTTAAGTGGCAAATACTTGCAAATAGGGGTAAATCCTCCTATATTTGTGCATACAGTATGCACAAATAAAGGTTTTACTCTTTATTTGTAAGTATTTGCCACTTAAGATGTTTGAAAACTACAACTCCCAGCAATAAAGCATGCTGGGAGTTGTAATTTCCAAACATCTTTAGTGGCAAATACTACCCCCTCGGTTTATACTGAGTCAGTGTGGTTTTCCTCTTTTTTTACCTAAAATAGGTACCTCGGTTTATACTCGAGTATATATGGTATACCCTGCAGTCATTGGCTTTGACATTAAGTGCAATGGCCTTGACTGCAGAGTTATCCAGAAAGCCAGGAGCTGCAGACAGAATTAAGTAGCATATCGCATTAACAGCACTTCTGGGCTGTGTTAAAATTATGGTTTTAATGGTGACCTATCTGTCATCTATACAAAATTTAAATTGGGTGTGGGACATGCTCGTTAATATTATATTTACAATTTGCACTGCATTTTAATGTGTGCATCAAAGGTGCCCTGTGACTGACCGTGCCACTCACTAGCCCTGCCTCCAAATCCTCCTCATTGCACCCCCATAGCCCCTTCGACTTTATGGTCCTGCAATTTTTCACGAGCGTGGTGAGGGTTGGGCACCACTGGCATACATTTTTAGTAGTACTAATGTGTTGTAGCAAAATATGGCCAACTTATTGACCTAATTGCTTTTTTTTCTCCAGGGTTTATGGCAGGCTCCTTGTAACAGCAACATTATGAAGATGTAGCCAACATGTAATTGGAATTGTTTGTGCACTAGAATTCTATTGTTTGTATGTATGAAATTTTTGGTCTCTAGTTGCCCTTTAATATGGATGTTTAACATCCCATTTTATATAGCACAATATGGCTATAAATTAAATGATTAAAAAAAAACACTTTGTCTAATGGTTATTATAGCCAATCAAAGTGACTGTTATTCACAGATTTCTTAATTGTTATATGAACTTGTTCTTCAAAATAGCATTGACCTAACTGGTGATGATGGTGATGTAGCGGTGGCTACAAAGCAAGTATTACCTGAGAACAACCCAACTACATTGAACACAAAGGATGAGAGCCATTTTTCATTCCTGACTTGGAATATAGATGGTCTTGATCAATCAAACCTTTCAGAAAGAGCTCGTGGAGTGTGCTCCTACTTAGCTTTGTAAGTAATTATATTTTTTCAATAAAGCTTAAAAGTGTGGTGTGTATAAGCAATCGGCACACCATTCCACTCGTAAGTAACGCCCGGGTGCACTTCCAATGAATCCCATAGAGCACAAGTAGCAGAGGCACTCACAGGTCTTGATAAAATATAACTTTTATTAGAACATATTTAGGCGTTTTTAAATATGTTCTAATAAAAGTTATATTTTTATCAAGACCTGTGAGTGCCTCTGCTACTTGTGCTGACATGTCTGTCTGTCTCTGTCTGTCTGTCTGTCTCTGTCTGTCTGTCTGTCTCTGTCTGTCTGTCTGTGTCTGTCTGTCTGTCTGTCTCTGTCTGTCTGTCTGTGTCTGTCTGTCTGTCTCTGTCTCTGTCTGTCTGTCTCTGTCTGTCTGTCGTCCGGCCGGCCGGCCGGTTTCGGGCATTTTCTAATCATACTAACATAGCGGTTGGGGCTGGGGGGACATGGGGAATCTTTGGTGAAAAGGGTTTTACACAAGAGGGAGGGAGGGGGAGAAGGGCTGCAGTACGTATGCTAAACTTCTCCCGGAGGCCAGGTAGGAGGCAGAGTCCTATATGGACTCTGCTATCCTCCTGTTGGGCAGTTTTTGGGACTTTGGGGGGGGGGGACTACAGGAGAACCTTATGGAGCTGGGATGGAAAGTAAGGATTAAACTACACTATAGGATGGAGGGGATTATAGTTTTGGGGGTGGACATGCCCTTTAATATTTATACAGAAATCTTTCTTCACCAAACTTCAGAGTATGTTACATACTTACCTATGGGGTTCAGTAAGATCCAGAGTCCATTTAAAAATCCTACAAAGACCAAAAAATAGATAGATCCGGAATGGCAATTCTGGCTATTACCTAGCCAGACAATTGAAATCATATAATATAAATCATGGTGTATCCTAGATCCTACAGACCCAAGTGAGCAAATCGCTATACGACACCAGTTTTTTTTTTATTTTTTTTTACATGCTAACCTCCCATCTCATCCCTTAGCGTTCTTACACTTCCGATCCAATAATCTCCCCTCCAGAGGTATCCCGCTTCACAAACAGTTTAAAATATAGAAACTAATTAACCAAATTTTTTATATCAAAGGCACATTGGAACAAACCCCTAACTGGCACAACCCTTTATATCCCGCATTAGCCACTCTCCCATCTGCTAACTTCTGGATAAACAAAGGAATTACCCTTTTTTGCCACCTTATACAGGACAATAAAATACTCTCATTTGAAGAATTTCAGAGCGACACTATAAATCTACACTTACACCCTATAATTCAGATCTTAGGAGCTGGGGGGGGGGGGGGGGAGGCTTCTTATATCCAAACTCTATACCTCTCTACTACATGCCAAATTAGAGGTGGACGCTACAAACCTTTTGGGCAAATGGACAGCACTCGTTACCTCCTTAACCACTGACGATTGGGAGGATCTGGCCGAAAGCCACCTTCTTGTGTCCCTGTCTGCCCCAAACAAACTGATCCAGTTCTTTATACTGCATCAAGCCTAACCTTTTACCCCACAGACTCTCTCTCATCTCCCCTTCCTATTCCTCCCTAAATGCCATCGAGCAGCAGCCGATTTCTGGCATTTACTATGGAACTGCCCAAAAATTGTTAGATTCTGGCATAAGATTATAATCTACATATAAACAAAATTACCTTATCCTGTACTCTATTAACCCAAGCTGTGTATACTGGGAATGCCAGAGATGGACACTATAATTAAAAATAAATATGAACTGACATTTATACGTAAAGCTCTATTCTAGGCTAGAAGAGCCATAATATTAACTTGGATGGACCCCGCTACCCCCAGATTAGCAGGTTGGAAAAACATGGTGACTCAGATGCTTACTTATTTGAGAGTAATATACATAAATAGAGGATGTCTTGTCAAATTTAATAAAATATGGTCTTGTTCGGACCCATAAATCCGACATATGAACATACAAATCATCATAGCTAAATCCTTAAACACTCCACTAAAACAGATTGGAAGGTAATCCATGGTTGCAACTTTTTAAAATTGACTTCCTAGACCCCTCTAACTGTGTCTATATATAGGATGTTAATGACACAGAGTTTATGAATCACTTACCCCCATCCAAGTTCAAACATCCTTTTTCTCTTAACTCCCAATTAAAATCCGCAGGTATATGGATGTATATATTTTGTTGTTGAAGATATTAATCTTAATGACAGGTTTCCAATGAAGGCATTGCAAAGGTGTGCTTGTTTGTAATTATTATTATTAATTCATTATTTCCATAAATATAGCACTTTTTTGCATATTAATGCCTCGTTCACTCTAGACAGGTTTTTGTTAGTTTCTAGACAGAAACGTGCGTTGTGGTAAAAAATATTCCAAACCTGGTCAGCTTCACACATATCAAAACAGACCAAATAAAACGGACTGTCCGTTTTTATCCATGTGTGAACAAGCCCCAAAATGGAGAAATAGATTCTTTATCCATAATCCTAATCGGCTGGAGCTGGGTAATGCATTATAGAGTTTTGCTGAATACTCTCCTATATCATCACTTTGGTATCATTAGCAGAAACCAAACTAAGCATTTCAGGCAAAGAAAACCTGTGGTTCGGGATCAAATAATAATCTCTCCCAACTCTTGCTTATTGAGAGGAGAAAGGGAGGTAAAATAGAGTGGGTATTTGTGTTTCAGGCTACTGAAGCTGATCTGCCCTTTGTAATATGTCAAAGTAAAATACCATAACGTTCAATAGTTATTTTAAAAAATTGAACCCATTAAATTATTTGAAGAAGATAGTCACTGACAATTTAATTCTACAATGTTGGGATAAAATGTAATTTTCTGCTTGCTTTATATACAGGTACAGCCCAGATGTAGTATTTTTGCAAGAAGTAATTCCACCATACTATGAGTATCTTAAGAAGAGAGCGGTCAGCTATACTATTATTGCAGGTACAGCGCTGTCTGTTTCTCTGCATGTTGTATGGTTTCTGTAGTCAATTAAAGAATATTATATTCTAATTTATTTTAAATGCACACATACAGACTTGATGTAAATGCATATTTCTAAACTGGTACAATAGCTAGATATAAGGTCATGTTAGCTATTTATAATGATTAAGTTGTTTTGTCCGTACTTGTGTGAATTTTAGGAGAACTTTTGTGCATATAAAGTTTTTTTAGAAACCGTTAAAATGTAAAGTACCCATGAGAAGCACCAGAGGAAAGAAAACTCCACCTGTCAGGCTTCCTCTTGGCTTCAGCTATCTTCAATACTGGAAGTCCTGAGGCTACATTCATTGTGCGTTGTATTAATGCAGCGGAACACCGCACTTTATTATGATGTTCCGATGCATTAACGCATATCGGCGGCCATAACTTTCAATGGCACCGCTGTGCATTAACAAAGAAAATGACTGCATGCAGTGTGTTGCACGGAACGTACTGTATCACAGCTCAATAGTGCAAACTGTGCCATTCATTCCTATGTGCACATTGTTTTGGGGTGATATTACCGCACCAAAATGCTCTATAGTGTGAACAAGCCCTAAGACACTAACATGGTAGATAAAAACAGATGTGTTAGTGCTCCTCAATAAAATATCGGGTACTTTACATTTTTAAATAATTTGTACTGTTGAGTTGTCCTTTAATGCAGAACTACATTCGAAATTTTACGCTATAGAATTTAAAAATACCACCCCCATTCCCCCAAAATCTTACATAATAAAAGCCCTAATGTGCGTCCGTGAATACATGTGTGGCTTTTTGTTAGTGTGCATGCGCTAGGAGTCCGCTATACGGAACTGTAGCTATGCGTGAACAGAAATCTGCGAGAAGTTCCCTTACCCGGACGAATAAATTCTCAGAGAGAGAGAGAGAGAGACTGTCTAGTGCCCATTTATATAACGGGCTTAACTGACTAGTAACACTATAAAACACCACTCAAGTAAATAGCATTAAAGTAAATGTAAGACCCTGTAGAACTCGATGGCCACCCTTTTGACCTCATGCCCCTTGACCAATATGCCCTGTAAAAGGATTGGCTAGAGACTACTAGTGGGTGTGGCCATTTATAACAAGTTTCTGCAGTAGCTTAGGACTAAATATATGTAATGAATTTAATGGTCATTGACAAAACTGTGTGATACTGGAACACTAGGAAATAAAGCATAAACCCTATGTTAGTTGGGTAAATTTCCCAGTAACCATATCAAAATGAGAGGAAAGACACCGATTTACTGCTTTTATCTAGCTATGTCTTACCTCCCGTTCTTCAATAAAACCTGCAGGTGCCAGGAATGGATCTATCACCTTTTTATATCTGTCAGTAAAATGTTTTTATGCAACTAAGAAAGTGTTAAAAGGGAATTGTGGTCTCCAAACAAGTTAAGGTTAAATGAAAGGCCAGTTTCCTACCTTTAAAACGAGCCATCAACCACCTCTCTATGTACTCCACAGCCCAGATATACAGAAATGACTGACCAGAAAGTTAATAGGTGGGAGGCTGACTTGTGACATTCCTGAGGCTTCTCCTGCACAGTGCCGCCGGCGAGCACAGCCTCAGGCTCCCTCAGTGTTAGGGAGACAGGAAGTCCCTCCTCCTCTTTGCTGTGTGAAGTCCTGACAGGGAAGGTAGGGAATCTACAGCCCTTCTCTTTTACTGTGTGAAAGACTGACAGTGCCTGAAAAGGCTACAGAGTTTTCTGGCGGGGGTGGGTGGGTGTCTGTGTAACCCATGGCACCCATGAGTGGGCGGGGCTTAGGCCACATGGGGCTGTAAGATAATGGGCCATGGGGGGCCTGCAACTGGAGGGACCATGGGGTCCATGAGTGGGAGGGACCAGGGGCTGCAAAGGGGAGGAGGAGACACAGGATAGATTGACTGACAGTTTCAGAGCAGGAAGTGCAGGGGACCTGGTGATGCTGCTGCCATATCACACGCAAAAATGTAAATATTCAAAACTATGCAAAATAAAAAATGGAAATAAATTGTAAAAATTCTCACGGGAGCAATTCCTATCAATTTACCTAAAGTCATTTTTGGACCACAGTTCCCCTTTAAGTAGTGGATTAAGAGGGATCACAAAAGGTGTTAGACTAGCAACTAAACTGAGATTAATAGGAACACACTAGAGGACTTACAACACCCAGACTCTACCAGAAAAGGGTAACCGGGAGATTCAATAAAAGTTCTTCAGGATTATTCATTAAAAGTTCTTATCATTAAAAATGGTGCTAATTTTGCCCCCATCAGATCTTTAACATTTTGAAAGCTAACATCTGATTGGTTTGGGCAAAATTAGCACCATTTTTAACTATAAGAACTTTTATTGAATAACCCTGCTTATCTATAAGTGGTGCTATTTTTGCCCCAACCGATCAGAATCATCGAATGTTAGCTTTCAAATGTTAAATAAGATCTGATTGGTTGGGGCAAAATTAGCACCATTTTAACAACTTTTATCCAATATATCAGAGAGCACCACATCATTGTAATCAGCTTGAATAAAGAACTAAAATGTTCTCAAAGCTTGCTATGATTATCTTAGTTGGCCAATAAAGTTATCACCTTTATACCACTTTTGTTACTTTTTATTTCAAAAGGGTTACTCTGTAACCCATGTCATTTTTTCCAATGAATCCTCAAAGGCATCTAGGTATAGGATTGTGTTGTCGCCATAGAGGCAAGGGCCTAAGGTAGATGTTTTGTAGGGTAGCTCTAATTTTCAGTGCCACAACCTCCATGGGCAAGACAAATAAGTATAACATTAGAGGGCATCCTTTGCACATGCCTTTATGCAATGGGGAGGGGTTAATAAGTAATATTCCTTTCTGACAATGGTATCTGCCTCCTCCCTCTGCTCAATTACCTTTTTATAAGCTTAGGTATGTGCAGAGGAGACGGCAAATAAAACGTCAGTCAATCATTGGCTGTGATGTCTGTTATCACAGCCTTGATTGACTGCATGGAAGGAGGGGCCAGCTTAATCTGCCAGATGGGGACGATAAAAATGTGCAAAATGTTCAGTTGGGGCAGGTAGCTGACAATTTTATCACTTTTGTGTTTTTAAGGGTGGACATGTCTTTTTAAAAAAATATTTTTGCCCCTAATAAGTGCCTTGGAACATATTTGTTAACAATTTTTGCTTGTTAATACAGTACTCTCAATATTTGTCCATGTATACTTGATTGCAGGTCTCATTTTAAAGGAAATTGTTTTTTTATATAATTTAGGTAATGAAGATGGCTATTTTACTGCTATGATGCTGAAAAAATCTAGAGTAAAACTAATTGCACAAAGAATTGTACCTTACCCATCCACAGCTATGCTGAGGAACTTGCTTGTGGCAGATGTAAGTGTAAACTTTTGTTTTTATAACTTCTCTCTTTTAAAAAATAAAAAAATCTCCAAACCCTTCAGAATGCCATTCTAATTCTCTGCACCCTTAAACTGTACATGTTTGTTTTAGTTCTTTATGTAGCAGTGCAGTAATATAATTCATTAGGGACACTTATTCAGTCCATTTTGTCCATACACATTGTTTTTTGTATAGCTGTTTAGTTTTGTTGTAAGGATTGAAAGAATAGAAAAGAAGTAAATGTAATTCATTCTACAACAGTCTAAAATTAAAGCAGCCCCGATGGTGGAAGTTCACTATTTTGTAGGCTTCATCACTCTGCAATCTGCATAGAAAGTGAGACAAAATATCCCAAAGTAATTTTAGGATCACAGGCCATATTCATACCCACTGGATATAAGAGGAGTACATAGAATACTAAAATTGGTGAGTCCCAGGAGGCAGTTTTAAAACAATTAGGGAGATTCAATAAAAGTTCTTATCGTTTAAAATGGTGCTAATTTTGCCCCAACCAATCAGATTTTATTTAAGATTTGTAAGCTTACATCTGATTGGTTGGGGCAAAATTAGCACCATTTTAAACAATAAGAACTTATATTGAATAACCCTGAATGAATTTTAAATTCTATAAAGCTGCAACATTCCTATGCCTTGGATACAATCAGGCCTATGTAGTAAACATTCTTATCATTAAAAATGGTGCTAATTTTGCCCAAACCAATCAGATGTTAGCTTTTAAATGGTATAAAACATCTTATTGGTTCTGGCAAAATTAGCACCATTTTTAACGATAACTTTAATTACATGGGCCTGAATGTTTTTTTTAAATTATTGTTGTTAAGTTGCTTTTAATGGTCCCAAGCAATTTTAATATTTCTTTTTCATTCCCCTAAAAGGTGAGCATCTCTGGGAATAATGTTTGCTTAATGACCTCTCATCTAGAAAGTACAAAAAGCCACTCAAAGGAACGTTTAAATCAAATGGATGTTGTCATTAAAACTATACTGGATGCTCCACCTTCATCAACTGTAATATTTGGTGGGGATACAAACCTCAGAGACCAGGAGGTAAGAAAAGTATTGAGTTGTTCATCTAACAAGCTTTATTTTATTTATTTATTTAAAAGGGAATTTTCTGACCTTAAAACAAAATCTGGCCACTAGTTGGCTACCTAACACCAACTGATATATTCAGCACATTATATAGTGGATAATGCACCTCCAACTGTAAATTATAAGGATATTAGAAGTCACCGAAGAGTTCCGTGACCATATAAAAGCACAAGGCCGCAGTCGGAGTACCTTTTTATACAGGGCACGGAACTCCAAGGTGACTTCTAATATCCCTTTAATTTACAGTACGGGGTGCATTACTTATTATAACATACCCCTTTGTGGCTTATGGTTTCCCTCTCTTCCTGGAACTGTAAGATAAGGCTATATTCTTACAGTTCCTCCCATAGAAATCCACTCCAGGGGGTTGGTTTTTTGATGTATTACTAACCAGATATTTAAGTATAATTGTTGCCCCCATTCCGCTTCCTTCCACCTTGCAGTCAATCAAGGCTATAACTGCTGACATCGCAACCAATGATTGACTGCTCTTTCCCCTGCTGTCTCTTCTGCACATGCTCAAGTTCCTAAAAGCTCATTGGACTTTATATATATATATACTAGACATTAAGCCCGTTACATAAACGGGCGCTAGAATACATGTGTAGAAACATTTATTTTTCCAGAGCAAGACGTGGACCATTTGGCACTTTATTCCTCAAATTGTTTATTCATATGAATTAAGAGTAATAAAAACATTTAACCTTTCAAATTTATTTTTTTAAATGGAATATGTAACCAAATGAGTAAACATAGTATACATAAAAGTATAACAAAACCGATAAATAATGTTACTTAAATTTAAACATTTGTAAAAATTGCAAATATATAATAATATGAAGAAGAGATGTAGAAATAGTTGTTCTTGTATTAGTCCATCTCATATCTTTTTAAGATATATGAAAAATTACACATCATCCCCTAAGAGTACAGGGAAGGAACAGGAAAGTGGAACCATAAAACAGTGGAGCGGAGGGGCACGTGCACCAAGATGTAACAGCAGGATCATCACTTATACCCTTGGATAAACAACACGGTTCATAAGGCTGTTAGCTAATAGTTCCAAGTGGATATCACTTACATACTGTCTGGGATGTCTTCCCATATAGGGGGTAACAGGACCCTAATGAACAGGTCTTGGGACTTATGAATTCTGATGTACTCTTCACCATCCACCTCATATCAGGCCTACTAAAGGACACTGTCGTCTTTCGCTGCAGCTTCGCCTGTCTCAAATCCAATCGTTGCTCAGACTGGCATCAGGTCTTAATTAGCATGCTTACTGCCTCCCGACATATATACAAAGCTTCACCTGTCCCAAATCCAATGGTTGCTCAGACTGGTATCAGGTCTTAATTAGCGTGCTTACTGCCTCCTGGCACAGATAGGCATAAAGTTGGTTCTTCACCCGTCCCTCCTCCGTAAAGAAATGCCCCTGCTATAAGATTTCCTTATAGACAACATTCCTTGTAAATATTCTGTGTGAATTTTCCAATAGTTTGCCTTGGTCAGGGCCATCTACAACGTCAGAAAAACTCCTAACTCTTGATAAGGCTACATATAACTGACCATGGCTGAATACTGGTTCTGGCAAGTAAATGCCAACTTTTTCTAAGGTTTGCCCCTGAGCTTTATTAATTGTCATGGCAAAGGCTAATGTTACTGGAAATTGCCTCCTTCGTAACGTAAAGGGTAAATCAGTGGAAGATGGAGCCAAATCAATACGTGGAATAAAGACTGTCTCCTTCTGCTGAACCTGTTATTATTTGAGCAATGATGAGATTGTTCTTCAAGTCATTAATGATGAGGCGGGTACCATTGCACAATTGTTGGAGTTAGCTCATTGAGGAACTCAATTGGATAGTTTTGCGTATCTTCCTCACTTGAGTCAATCAATTGAGTCTGATCTGAAGTATGTCACACTTTCACCTTCCAAAATGTCGAGCACCTCTTCATTTATGTTTTTAACATCACTGTTTTTTGGGCAAAGGATGGATTTTTTTGCCAATTTGGTAACATCAGCAACAGGAATTTTTTTCTCCAAAAAAGTCTTTGACGATATTCCCTGTGCATAGAATTTAGGAAGGGATTTCTACAATGTCTTCAGGCAAGCCATCAATATGTGGCGTATCACCATCACCCACTTTGGTTAACCAAATACTATTTGTCAATTGTCAATCGAGCGAATATTTTTTTTTTAAGGTTGAGAACTTTGAATGTGGACCACAGCTTGTTATTCTTTATACAGGCCTCTACAACTTTTGTCTGGTCGCCATGAGGCAGCACAGGAAGTGTTTGACGGAAATCTCCACCAAGCAAGAAAACCTTTCCTCCAAAGGGTTTGTTGTTATCCATTATTTCTTGTAGCAGTTTGTCAACCACTGTAAGAGCTAAAGAGAGGGCCATAGTACTTTCATCCCAAATAACTATTTTAGCAGATCTTACATTTTCAGCATCAACAGAATTGAGGCGCATACTTGATACTGAGTTCTCAAGTATGGGCACAGGTAATTTAAACTGAGAATGGTATGTTCTCCCACCCTCAAAATGATTGGCTGCTATACCTGTGGAGGCTACTGGAAGTGCAGTGTTACCTTGCCCATGGATTGTGCTGAGAAGTGTCTTGTAAAGGTAGGTTTTACCACTACCTCCTGGTCCATCCAAGAAGAAACAATGATTGCAAAGGTTGTCATTTTCACTTGCCAATAATATTTCTTCTAAATTTGCTTTTTGCTCTTTATTTAAGGTTCTCACCATCTCTTCAGCTGTTTGTTTTTCAAATGTTTGATCATAGACATTTGAAAGAAGGTCAGTATTTGGAAGTGTGGATGGCAATCCAAAATCTTCACATTTTTTTCCATAGAGTATCAGAATGTTGGATATTTCTTTGAGTGCGTGGTTACGGCATACCATGCAATCATTATTATGATGCAAATGTTTGCGAGCAAAATCTTCAATGAGGTATTGCTCATATTTTAGGAAAAAACCATTCATATTTTGTGGGGAGGCAAATACACAGATATATGCAAATAACTCCCTCAGTTGTTTAGGCATGATGTATTGGACAGCATCTTCCAGAGTGTTCTCCCACACTTGGTCATCGTTAATGAGCCCTCTTTGTTTGTCAGCGTCTAGGAAAGTGGGATAGATAATTCCATTGACACTTCTCAGATTTTCAAATGATACTGCACCAGAAATATTTGGCAATATGAGGCGCAGACAGTAGCGTTCTGGATCAGACGATAAGTTCACAGAATACATTCGACCAATGACTTTATCTGCACCCCGTTGTCTTAATTTCCAAATACAGTTTGCAGAGTCAAACACATAGTATAAAGGAATGTCCGAGTATAATAGGCCCCTTGCTTCCTCTTGCTCTTGATTTAATTTGAACCAAGCCGTCAAATGAGTATTGTGATTTGAAGCTCTCTGGGCCGCTGTAGCAATGTAATTTGGATTGAAAAATACAATTTGTTCATCAGGCTAATGAACTGCTAATCTATGTATGGTGTGTGACTGATAATGCATTTCTAACCCATTCAAACGCCATGCCGCTTCTGGAGCGCTGATATACCGTGAATCAATAAAGGTCTTAATTTCATCATAATTTAAACTACCGTGTTCTTCAATCACAACATTTGCACAATCATGACCTTTGTACACATATTTAAAAAGGTATTTAACACTTCAACACAGACTTCAACATTAATGTGGCAATTATACTTGAGAGCTAGATATGGACTATATGGAACAACCCAACTATTATCAATTGTCTTCCCATTAACAATTGAAATTTGGCCAGTGTTTCGTCTTTTATATTTAGGATATCCATTGATATTAGCAATAGTTAGTTGCTGGAATTGCAACTATTGTCAGCAAGGTTTCTGTGTTTGCTGACGACACAAAACTTTGTCGACCATTAAAAACTTTACAGAGGATGTGCAATCGTTGCAAGGGGATCTAGATAGATTATCACATTGGGCTGCTAAGTGGCAGATGAAATTCAATGTTGAGAAATGTAAGGTGATGCATTTTGGACTTAAAAATCCTTGTGCTACTTATACTATAAATGGCTCTGTGTTAAGTGAATCCCTGTTGGAAAGGGATCTTGGAGTTTTGGTGGATAACAAACTTAAAGGTAGCAAGCAGTGCCAGGCGGCAACAGCCAGAGCCAGCATGGTATTGTCTTGTATAAAGAGAGGTATGGATTCAAGGGAGGAAAATGTAATTCTCCCTCTTTACAAAGCATTGGTAAGGCCTCATTTGGAATATGCAGTGCAATTTTGTAATCCTGTGTACAAAAAGGACATCTTTGAAATGGAAAGGGTTCAGAGAAGGGCAACTAAATTAATAAGGGGATTGGGGGAGCTTGAATATGAAGAGAGACTGGAAAAGTTACAATTATGTACGCTGGAGAAAAGGCGCTTGCGTGGGGATATGATTACTGTGTATAAATACATTAACGGGCCATACAATAAACTATCTGGGGCATTGTTCACCAATAGAACATGTCAAAGGACACGAGGACATCCCTTAAGACTTGAAGAAAAAAGGTTTAGGCTTCAAGCTCGGAAAGGGTTTTTCACTGTGAGAACGGTAAAGCTATGGAACGGTCTTCCAAGTTACTGGTATTGATACATAAAGTAGAGTTGATCCAGGGAAATTTCCGATTGCCACTTGGAGTCAGGAAGGAATTTTTTCCCCCTTCATAAATTTGGTGGGGTTTTTTTTGCCTTCCTCTGGATCAACAGTTAGGCAGGAAATGAGGATATTGCTAGATGGGTTGGACTGGATGGACGTATGTCTTTATTCAACCTCAAATACTATACTATACTATACTACTATACTATATTATACTAATCCTTAGTGCATTTGTCATACATGGAGAATTAAGGTTGTGTACTCCACATGGTCCATGAATCATATGTTTGGCTACAATTGCATATAAGCGAGGATTGGTGGTTATATTGGGGATTTCAGCAGATACTATTTTGTCTATTACTTCTTCTGTATTTGGTTTACTTTCATCTTTAAGTATGAGTAGTATATGAGCATGTGGTAAACCTCTCTTTTGAAATTCTATTACATAGACAATGGCTTTTGGTACTCCAAAAATATGATTTTTACAAATATCCTGGATCAGAGCTTTTAGTTTTAGGTGAAATACTCTTGCAACTTAATCTGGACGCGCATCAGAAGATTGGCGATGTTGTAGGTTCTGAACAATCTCTTCCCATTTGGGGTTGCAGGTCATTGTAATAAAAAGATCAGGCTTACCATATTTTCTGACAATTGCCATTGCATCTTGATAATTTTGTAGCATATTTCTAGGGCTACCTGCAAATGATGAAGGCAAAATATATGTTTTTCCAGGAATCAGGCCTGCCTCATTAGCTTCATTAATTAAATGGTCCATTAATCCTGAATATTTTTCTACTCGCAACTTTGGCTGATTTTGGTGTACATAATTGAGTCTGTTGGCTTCAGTTTTGACATATGCGTCAACTATATATTGCTGTGTAAGGCGGCCAGCATGTAAGAAGGGGTTAAATTCGTCTCTAATGGAAAGGCGATAGCCATAATATTGCATTTGGGTTACCCTAACTCTAGGATTTCGTGACTGATTTCTTAAGCCTACTAAGGCTTGTGGCCTGTTTTGCAATGGTATATCAATTCCCCAGCTCTGATCTCCATAGGGGAATAGCAATGGGTAAACCATGGGTTCCAGATTTGGGTCAAGGACACTAATTCTTTGTGTTTTCCTTTTGGTTTGGATCATCTGCACTTCGTTTGCAGTGTATAAGAAGATCTCTTTCAAGTGGAGGTTCCCAGTCACCATTTTGAAAAATAAATGCAACCTCATGTTTTGGTGCGTTATATAGCCTTTGGTCATTTCTACGATCTTGCACTATTGTCATAGACACTTCCTTGGGAATATTGCCTGTTCTGGCGGCATCTTCATTTTCTTTTTCAACTTGGTGCAACATTTTGCAGGCCTCTGCAAATGGGTTGTATTGCACCATAAGGGTGCTTAGAGTTTGTATAAGTTCTGGATTTATTGCTGAGTTTGATGAAATTTGCATTCTTTGCTCTGCAGCTTCAGAGGGATCTAAAATATATAATTGTGCATACTGCCTGTTTTCTCCCTGTTGTGGATGCAGTGTGCCTGCTCGGTGGCAAATTGAACCATGGACCCGGAAACAGTATGGTCAATAGCCAGAAGGTGGAGTAACGTTTGCTCCCATCGAAGCAAATGCAAGAGAACTATTTATAGACCTTATATTTTCAAAGAAATTCTTGCTGTAGTGATGCTGACCTGTCATGAGCTGCTGGATGAAAGTATCTGTAGTAATTGGGGGAAGATGTACTTTTCCTTTTGAACAACATTGTGAAAATCGATCAGAAGGTCTTTCTGCTTCAAAATGTTGTGCATTACAAAAGTTGCATATCTGATCTAAATGTCTACATGTGTGTGTTTTGATGTCATCCTCATATTGATCATGTCATTCAAAACTAACATTGGTTGTACTGTGGACCTTGACTCTTGGGTTCCAGCTCGTTCCCTCTGTGCCCGTAATTGACGTAGATGTCTCATCCTGTCTCTCTTTTGCTTACATTGAGAAAGTCGTTCTTCCAGAGTCATACTTTCTCTTTTAGCTCTGTGCCTTGCAGCATTTTTCTTCAATTAATTTTCCTTTTCTTCAGTATCTCTTTTTAGCTGTCTTTGTCTTTCTCTTTCAGCAAGTTGCTGACCGTGATTTTCGTTTGTCTGGAGTCAGACTTGCTTTCTTGGCTCGGTGTGTTTCTGGTGTTCATTTTTCTGTTCTTCAACAGATCGATTTGCCCGTTTTTTCTCTTTTTGCATTTTTCTGCAGCTCATTTTTCTGTTCTTCAATACATCTATTAGCTCGCCTTTCTCTTTGTCTGTTGGCATTATTCTTCCGATGATTTTCCTGTTCTTCGATTGAACTGTTAGCTCGTCCTTTGTCTTTCTCTTTCAGCCCTTCTCCTATTCAACTCCACATGCTGAGGTGTCCGCTCTTCCTCTAAATGTTGAAGACATGTTGCTTGTCTTTTGGCCTTTGCCTTCTTGACCGTTAGCTGTTCTTTGGGGGGCATGTTGTTGTTATATATTTTTAAAAGTGTGTTTCTTTAATTTTAGTGGTTAGCAGGATAAAGCTTTTGGAAGTTAGTCACTATTTGCAGTTAATATTCCTTTAACTGAGTTGCTATCAAACTCACTTTTTGGTGAATATCCCTTTAACTGGGGGGGTTTTATTTTCCTTGCTTGCAGGTAAGTCACAATTTGCAGTTAATGTTCCTTTAACTGAGTTATGAAACTCACTTTTTTTGTGAATATCCCTTTAACTGTGGGGGGTTTATTTTCCTTGCTTGCAGGTAACAGTCACAATTTGCAGTTAATGTTCCTTTAACTAACCTTTTTCCCTCAGCCCCTGTCCATACACTTTGAAGGGACCTTTTCCCTCAGCCCGTCCAATAGAACTGTTTTCCCTCAGCCCTCCATAAGCTAACTGTCCTTTTCCTTTGTTCTCCAAATAGGTCTTCTGTCTCTTTAACTGTTACGCTATTTAACTTGCTAACCTGGAAATAGCAGGGACTGTGCAGCCATCCATACGCTTCAGTGTCTAAACAGTTACCATGGCAATTACATTATCCACTCCAATTGACAGTGTATGTATGACCTGTCCGAAGCTGTGGTAGATGCATCCTACCATATCATAGCTCAGCTAGGGGCTATTAATTCCCCAGCCTCATCAGCATTGAAGTAGCTTGATATTTTGTTAAATTAGGATAAATAAGTGACTTAGGCTGGGTACACACCAGAAGAAATTTTTGGCCGACCGATTCATGGCAGTCGGGCAACAATATCTCCTGGTGTGGGGCGGCCGGCCACAACGAACCTCGATCGTCCGTTCGTCCAGATCAGAAAATCCCGATCGATCGTGCGGTTCCCTATGGGACCGCATGGTCAATCGTTCGCAAATTCAGCCTCAGCCGACAGACATTTGTATCTAGCCTTAAGATTACCTTCTTTTTATACAAGTTTTTACATTAAGCTCTCCTTTAATGTAATTTTCTTGAAAATTTATGTTTATTAAAACAAAACACAAGATGAACATATTCCAAAAAAACTATTTTCTGTGATTTTGAATATACTAGTCATGCAGGTGCTAGTTACAACAATGATGTGTCCTTTCTATATATAACAAGTATATACAATCTACATAATGGGGTGAGGAGAAGGAGGAAATGAGAAAGTAATAGGAAAAATACAACATAATGTATAAGCTAGGATTTAACATCTAATTGACTTATGTCCATCTAGTCAAACCTTTATAGCCTACTCATTATCCCTACCTAACAGTTGATCCAGAGGCAAAAAAAAAAAAATAGAAAACCAAGTTCTTCCCGACTCTAAATGGTAATCTGAAAGTATCTCTGGTTCAACCAGAACTGTATTTATTTATACCAGTAATTGTCTTTATTTTTTTTTTTTAGTTTTAGAAACGTGTACAGCCCCTCTTAATCCTTTTAATAAGTTTGACATTACCACCTCTACGGGAAGACAGTTTCACAGTTCACACTGTAGAGAAACCTTTCCCAACCTGAAGATGATCATAAAGGATGTCCATGAGTCCACATTTCTTGGTGAACAGTACACCAGAGTTTCTTATATTTGTATAAACTTATCATATCCCATCTCAATTGCTAATCCTCCAGTGTGAACAATCCTAACTTGTCTAATCTGACTGCATAGTTGAGCCCCTCCATTCCCCTTATTAATTTGGTTTCCCTTCTCTAAACTCCTTTTTTTATTTCCATGATGTCCTTTTTATATATAGAATTCCAAATGAGGCCTTACCAGTGCCCTTTAAAGAGGGAGAACAATATTTTTCTCCCTTGAACCAATTACCCTCTTTTTACAAGACAATATCTTTGCTAGCTAGCCATTGCTGCCTGTAACTGTTAGTACAGCAAAGCATTGTTCTATGAAACAGAAATATTCCCTGTTGGGCTGCTATAAGCACCTTTGAATGATATGGTTTCCTTTAACCTCCGTTTTAATTTGGTTCTGCTTTAAATTTACCAAAGCTGTATTAATGAGGAGGCAACCCACATATTGTGGGGGGGAAAAGTTTATGCAATTTATATCTTTTTCAACTTGGTTACATGCCTGGGCATATGTCTTTGTTTTCCATATGTACCTGTAATCTGCTCTCTATGGTCTATTTGTATTTTCTGTATACTGCTTCATATGGTTGGACTTTTTTTTTTATTTGTGTATATATCCTTTAAGATTATGAAAGGGTGGAGCTTCCTCATACCTGCATGTATTTAGAGGAGCACCTCCCCTCTTCAGCCAGAGCTTGTTTTACCTATGAGTAAGTACCAAGACAGGTACGAAACGCGTCAGGTGTCTCTCTGGCTCTCACTATGGATTACTGAATAAAGTTGAATCTTGATTTTATACTACCTGGTATGCCGGTTCTTTGAACTTCAGTGTACACGTCCTTGTTTTGGAGAATCTATTTGGAAAAAAACTCCATCAGATTTGCTGATGACTTTGCCAATAACTGTACTACAACATCCATTGACACTTTTTAATGTATGTATGGGCCTTTTGTGTGCTCATGAATCCAATGAGTACCCAGTTAAATGGGCCAACATGTTGTTACATAGTTGTAATTCATGGGGTAATATTTATTTTGTTTCCCCCGCCCCCCCTTTTTTTTTGTCTTTGCAGGTTACAAGTAGAGGGGGCTTGCCAAATAATATTTTGGATGTTTGGGAGTTTTTAGGAAAACCAGAGCATTGTCGCTATACTTGGGACACAAAAGTGAACAACAATCTGCGCATCACATACACTAGCAGGTTGCGTTTTGACCGAATATGGTACAGGTCTGCTCTTGAAGGTGGTCAGGTGATTCCTCAGTTTCTTGACCTCATTGGCACAGAAAAGCTGGACTGTGGCAGATTTCCAAGTGACCACTGGGGTTTGCTTTGTGACTTTGATATAATATTGTAAGTTTAATGTAATTAAATAATGAACCTTTTTTTTTAATGGTACCTGCTCAACAGGTGTTTTCTATGTGCCTGTATTTATATGCACTAAACAGTGTGGTAAACATCAGCAATGATGTTACCCAGCCTTATCTGCACTGCAAACCCCTCTAGTTGGGCAGCACTTTTTGGGAAGCTGGACTGGGTATTCTTCAGCCCTTCTGAAGACATTTCTGATGGGGCTTTTTGGCATCCGCTCCCCACCCCATTTGTAATTTTGGGGTTGATTATTGGTCAAATGTACTTTGCTTTAAAAAAAGAAAAAATGTTTGAGACACAATCTAAAGAATGTATCATAGCATATTTTATGTTTCATAATTCTGTTAATGTTTGTATTTCATACGGAGTCCATGTTCATAAATGTAACGTAGTTTCTCATTCCTGTGTATAGAACAATTTTAACAAATCCCACTGTTTACTTGTTTCATTTTCTTTGAGATGCAGAACATTCCTAAACATATGCTGAAACTTTTAAATCTTATTTTACCCCTTTCTTAATTGTCTGTTCTATTTGGTGAATAAACATTTTCTTTCATTTATAACAAAACACTTTTTACATTTCCTGCCATGCAGACATAATAGTTTAAAGACAAAAACACTATGCCTGAAGGCACGTTAATTTCCTGATTGGTGAAAATTCACTTTGACACGCCAAATAGCAATTGGACTTCCTTAGTTTTCAGTTTTTTGCAAATCTTGCATTTGATTATTTTAAGTTAAGACGCCATGTCCCCTTACATACATTGTTCTTTGTATCTGCAGAATCCTCCGATCCTCTGCAATATAAATGCAGTGTGGGAGGGCAGAGACGCAAAGAATAATCTGGTCTGGTAAATTTAAATGGTCCTCCCATAAATGTTATACTTACCTTCTCCAAACCATGGAAACTCTTACCGTATATACTCGAGTATAAGCCGAGGTACCCATTTTTACCTGAAAAATTAATAAAAACTGATTGACTCGAGTATAAGCCGAGGTTAGAAATTATCACCACTACTGCAAACCTGTAATTACCTAAAATGATTGGAAAATGAACATGAATAAAGAGGAGGTCCATGTTTTATTTTTAGAGTATTTATTTTCAAATAAAACAACCTGTTTTGTAGTCAGTATATGCATTAAAGCAACATTTGATACCACAAGCATACCAGTACCCATAAAACTACCGGTACGGCAAAAACAAGTACGGTATGGAAAATATTTTAACTGGGAAACCTTTTTGCTGAATCAAAGTTCAATGGCTTGAGCAGCAATATGAAACATGCGGTACTCTAAAATCCTTCAAAGTCAGATTCCTCATCATCGGTTTCTCCAAATAGTGCCTCAAATTCATCTGGTGTAATGTTATCTGTATAGACATTATCATCACCATCATCAATATTTACATCATCTTCATCACTGCTGCTGTGCTGAAACAAAACATCATCTTCTGTACCATCCATGGCATTACTTATACCGCATTTCTGAAAAGCACGTTTGATGATGTCTTCTGGAATGTCCTCCCATGCATCTCGTACCCACTTTGCTACTAATTCTATGTCAGGCTTCATAAGATTTCCACCTTTTGTCAATTTGGCTTGACCAGATGACATCCATTCGTGCCACATTTTTCGCACACGGTCTTTAAAAGGTTTGTTTATAGACACATCCAAGGGCTGTAAAATAGATGTAAGCCCACCTGGAATAACAGCCAAAGTGGTTTGAAATGACTTAGCCATTGTTTTGACATCTTCACATATATGGGCTCTAAACATATCCCAAACTAGCAGTGAGGGTTTTTTTTTTTTTAAAGATACTCCTGGTCATCCATTCCATATCTCTTCTAGCCATTTTTTTGTTCCTTGTTCATCCAGCCTTTAACATGTGGACGGACAGTGATTCATGGGGGGAATTTGGCATTTTTTGGCAAGGTCTTCCTTTTAAATATAATAACAGGTCGCAGCTTGACTCCATTGGCCAAACATGCTAGAACCACGGTGAAATTATTTTTTTCATTCCCGGTTGTTCGAAGAAAAATAGTTTTTTCTCCCAAGGATGCCACGGTCCTGTTGCTTGGAAGATCAAACGTCATTGCTGTCTCATCCATATTCCCGATACTTCCAAGGTCATAATTATAAAGCTTTCTTTGTTTTATTATAAATTGATGGAATGACATCACCTTTTCTTCCAGATTTTGTGGTGTTGCATCACCATCCAGCTGATGCAACAAATTTCTCAATACCCACTGTTTTATATTTCTCATCTTTAGCCATTTGAAGGGCACGTAATCGGATTCCCATGCAAGTCCCATTTATGCAAGTCAGTCTCTAGAGCCCCATATGAGGTTGTTAAACCACGACAAGCCTTTTTTGACTTCGGCATCTTCTCCAATTCTGACTTAATTTTTTCCAAACTCGAACCTGTTTTTCGTCAACGCCAAATTCCCGGCCTGCAATGGAATTATTGCTTTCTTCTGCTCTTGAAACAACCTTGAGTTTAAATCCAGCGTCGTATGATCTGCGTTTTTGTTTTCTTCCATGACCAACCGTTTCTAACAGATTAAAAATACACAGAAGAGCCAGTAAGAAGACTTGAACCCCATACCTTAAGAGCAGAGTGTACCATAGTTAAGTGAGGCACAGATTACTGCTTTTATATCAAGATATTCTGCCTTCTAAATCAGTATTGTTTTGAGGCTTTAGTTACCCTATAAATAGATAGCAGAATTCCCATAAAGTAGTGTAAGGTAATCCCATACAGTAGTCCCACACAATGCCGGTTATAGCCAAATCCAGTACTGGACCCATTTCCTTCACTCACTCCAGATGTTTGGAAATACATCTACTGGCAAGTTCAACAACAACAAAAATCCCCTTGCCCAACTTTGTAACCCATTATTGTATTCTTTTGAGGCACTAAAGATGTTTGGAAACTACAACTCCCAGCATGCTTTGGTTGCTGGGAGTTGTAGTTTCTAAACATCTCTAGTGGCAGGTTAAAAAAAAAAAATTACCTTTCCCATCTCTGTAAACCATCTTTCTGTAGTTAAGAGGCACTCCAGATGTTTGGAAACTACAACTCCCAGCAATCAAAGCATGCTGGGAGTTGTAGTTTCCTAACATTTGTATTGGTATCTCTGTACCCCCAAATACCAGTAAGAAGAAGAAGGCAATAAAAATAGGATTTATGGTAACTTACCGGTCCCACAGGACCGGACAGGAGCATTGGAAGGCTCGCTCCTTCCCTGCTCCTCCATTCTGGCTGATTGCAGTCCATACGTAATGGCGTGCCCGCGCCTAACGTGTCCGCGCAACAACGTGCCCGCTCCGGCTCTGTATGATCTACAGAGATCCTGCATGCAGCAGTTGTTCTTCCTCCTGGGTGTCCCGGTTCTCCAAGCATCAGGCGGCCTAATAGACTGGTACCGTAAGTGTAAAACATTAACAGTGACAAACCATTTTTTAGCACAAGGGTAATGTGACTCGAGTATAAGCCGAGACAAGGTTTCTAGGTTTATTTTTAAACCTAAAAACCTCTGCTTATACTCGAGTATATACGGTAATTCCTCAGAATTCCTAAACTGAGGAGGTGGCCAGGCCAGCAGCAGTCATTCATGACATCATCTGGTGGATAAAATGGTGCTTTGCAGGGTAGGTATCTTGGTACAGGAATACTGGGGAGGTTAGTAACATGCCCTTATTTTAAAAAATTAAGATTCATTTTGGGGTTTTCTGTCTGCTCCCCTGCCCTTTTAAAGTGTAACTCCAGCCTGAATAAAACTTAAATTTTAGGCGCTTTACCCTCTAAATCCCCACTGTTTGTAAGTACCTTTAACTCTGCATGGGAGTGTCATAGAAAGGTAAATTTAAAACGCAAGTGGGGTTTTTGGGGTAAATGCTTCTAAAATAGTTCTTTTGGCTGGAGTTGCCATTTAAAGTTAAGAAAGAAGAGTTAAATACAGTTTCTTATATTTCTGTTAGCTATGATTCCTGAGATATTTGTAGAAATCATAATGTGATTTTGGAGCACAAGGATGAGCAATCTCATGTGCTGCCGATTACGTGCAACGTATTTGATGCACACCAGCACAGATAGTGGGACATGGGCACTGCAATTGCATGCAGTAAAGAATGAGGGTTGCAGTATGATTTGTGATCTAGCAACAGGATTAAAGTTATTTGGTTAACATTTCCTTTAACACTTAGATATAAATATATGTTGATTCCAATGTAGAAAAGACAACAGGTAGTCTAGTCTAGACTGGGTGCACCCACCTGGTGTAATATGTTGGTTGGTTAGGTCAAAATATCGGTGATGTTTTTTTTTTTTTTTTTTTTAAAGTGTATCCAGCATATCAGGAAATTACTGCTGATCACATGTTCTTTAAAAGGCCATGTGATTGGTCATCTGAAAATATCGGTGAAAGATATGGGGAGCACACTAATCAAGTGAATTCACAATTATTTATTGTAACAACACACACATACAACGTTGTGTTGTTACAATAAATAATTGTGAATTCACTTGATTAGTGTGCTCCCCCATATCTTTCTTTTGCTGGAGATTCATCTGGCCCCTGGGAGTGGAGGTCTAGGGGGATTGCACCTATCTACCTGTCTGGCATATAGCCAACAGCGGTGTGCTGGAGTGTTCCTTGGACTGTATCAAAATATCGGTGGTACCATTTTTTTTTTCAACCAACAGACAACCATTTGTTTTATTGATTGTTAGTTTGTTTGGCAGGAATATTGGGTCAAAATTGACCCATGTGTTCCACTAGACCTTAAAGGGTATGTCCACCCTAAAAATTATTTTTTAATATAAGATTCCCCCTGCCAGCCCAGCCCCAACCGCTTTATTTATATGTTTAGAAAGCTCCCCAAACTCTACTTACCTCCTCTCTATCCTCCGCCACGCTCCCGGCCCTCTGCTTGCGAGAAAATGCAAGCAGAGGGGCGGGACCGGCAGTCGCGTCTGTGATTGGCTGAGCGGCAGCCAATCACGGACGCGGCTGCGGGAGCTCATTGCTGAGGAAAGAGGAGAGGTAAGTAAAGTTTGGGGAGCTTTCTAAACATATAAATATAGCGGTTGGGGCTGGGCTGGCAGGGAAATCCTATACATTAAGGGTACACTAGGAGGAGGGAATCCTGAGGGAGGGGGAGAAGGGCTGCAGTACGCATGCCACAATCTCCCGGAGGCCAGTAGGAGGCAGAGTCCTATATGGACTCTGCTATCCTCCTGGTGGGCAGTTTTTGGGACTTGGGGGGGGGGACTACAGGAGAACCTTATGGAGCTGGGATGTGAGGTAAGGATTAAACTACACTACGATGGGGGCCAGTATAGGGGGGATTATAGTTTTGGGGGTGGACATGCCCTTTAACTAAACAATGGGATGGATAATACTGCTGTTGGATGTTTTCCATCTGATGTGGGAACCTTAACTTTATATGTATTTAAATTATTTAGGGTTCACATCTGTTTCTACTAAGCCACTTTATAAGTGCTAGGCTAAACCATTTCTCACTTGCTAAGATTGTGATTGTGCTTGTGATCCATTGGCACGTGAGAATCACAGCACAGTGCATGTTAAAGGGACAGTTCAGTGGAAATGATCAATATTTGTTAAATTGTTAGTTTGTGTAATGCCTAGTTATTCTACATATTGATTTCATACCCTTTGCTGTTCCCTGCTGTTGACATTAGGGAGTTGACATTTCAGGTTCTAAATATCCTTCCCAGGATGCACCACATCATTGGAATGTTCCTAACAGTAATTTCTACTGATTGGCTGTTGGATGGGTCAAACAGATCTCTACTGAGCAACTGAATCAACCCAGGCGCTGGGTAATGGGCAAGACCATAACGGCCTCTACTAGGGGTCCTGCAAACAGGAAGTCATTATTTCGGTTGTATTTATTTATACACACACAATGCTGAATGGGCAGATTAAGGTCATTGGGATGAAAAAATACTGCCCTTTTTTCTGAAAAGTACATGTATTTGCACTGAACTTACCCTATAATGTTGGTGGCCACACTGCATAAGCTGCACTGCATTGTGTATCACACAGTAATTGAGGTTGAATAAAGACATACATTCATTAAGTCCAACCTTTTTTCACCCTCTTTTTGTTAGGGACAGTTCAGTGGAAAATATCACTATTTGTTAAATTGTTAGTTTGTGTAATGCCTTCTTAGTTATTCTACATATTCTCTCCCATTTTGAAGAATCAGTTGATTTCATACCCTTTGCTGTTCCCTGCTGTTAACATTAGTGAGCTGCCATTTCAGTCTCTAACGGTCCTTCTTTCCAGGATGCACCACATCCTTGGAATGTTCCTAACAGTTATTTCTACTGATTGGCTGTTGGATGGGTCAAACATGCTCAGAGCAACTGAATCAACCCAGGCGCATCTATTTATTCCCAGACAAAATGCTAAATTGGCAGATTAAGGTCATTGGATTGAAAAAATGCTGCTCTTTTTTCTGAAAAGTGTATGTATTTGCACTGAACATCCCCTTTAACCCTAACGGTTGATCCAGAGGAAGGCTAAGGGCACGTTCACGCAGGTGCGTTTTAAAAAACAGACCGTAAAACCCCATAGGATTTCACAATATCGTTCAAAATTGCTGTTGTATTCCGTTTCATTCCAGTCAGTTTCTAAAACTCACTGCTGCACGCATTTCTGTCTGTCTAAAATGCATGAAAACGCGGTACAACGGTTAACAACACGTCACTCAACGCACTGTGTTTTTAAGTTGCATTTTTGTCTGTTCCTAGTGTGAACAAGCCCCAGACAACCCCAGCTAAAAAGGGCCTCGTGCTTCTATATGGTCACAGAACTTCTCGGTAGCATCTAATATCCTTATAATTTACAGTAGGGGGTACATTATCGTCTATATATGGTCCATTATTATATTTGTATAAAGTGATCATATCCCTGCGCAAATGAAGCTTATCCAATGTAAACCGCTCCAACCTGTCAAATGTGCCTGCATAGTCAAGCCCCTCCATTCCTCTTATTATTTTAGTTGCTCTTTGAACTGCTTCCATTTCCAGGATGTCCCTGGATATGGGATTCCAAAACTGCACCACATATTCCAAATGAGGCCTTACCAGTGCCTTGTGAAGAGGGAGAATAATATTTTGTTCTCTTGAATCTATTCCCTTCATTATACAAGACAATATCTTACTAGCGCTAGGCGTGGCTGCCTGGTAACAATACTGCGCCTTTAGAAAAATGTCTTTGGGATTCTCTATAGTGAATACTGATGGGGGGGAATTGGTTCAGCAGTGCAAATTGACAGTAACGCACACACTTTTAACGTCAGTCATAGTGTAGCCTCAGTCTTTTCTGTACTTTATTCTAATGCGATGAATGTGTCTGGATAAACCATTTGTTGCAGTATCAATTATGTTAAAGGAGACCTAACCCCAAAATACAAAGCCAGCTCCACAGGTTCTATATCTCTCACTTAGAGTGGGGGAAGGTGTTAACCCTTTTCATATGTGTTAATGAAGTAAACTGTTAACCCTTTATATTTGTGAGTATTTCTGCAAGACTGTCTTTTTATATGTTTATATCTGCACTCCTGCGCATGGAAGAATGTGATCACAATGATTCGCTTCCGTGTGCGGGTGTTGTGCTTCCACAATTGGACCTTATCAGAGCGCATGTGATACAGACCAAAGATGGTGATCACATGTGCTCCCCAGTGTATGTAGTGGGGGAAGTAGTGTAAAGACAAAGGCCACCTTTGCCTTTAAGACCCAAACAGGTATGAAATCTAAAAGACAAATGGCTGATTTTAATTTCTATAATAAGAATGATGCAGGCTACATTGATTTTAGTGTAGCCATACAACATGTATATTTCATACGTGTTCAAGTATTTAACTCAAAAGTGTCAACCCTAGTCTTGCACTGAATTATATTAGTATAAGAGGCTTAACGTACCCATACTTCAAGTGCATTTAATAGGTGCCAAAACAAAGATGCAAACGAGGAAGCACACTATATGTGTAGAATCAACAATTTATTGTGAACACACAACGTTTCAGGACTACAATGTCCCTTCCCCTGAGGAAGGGACATTGTAGTCCCAAAACGTTGTGTGTTGTTCACAATAAATTGTTGATTTTACACATATAGTGTGCTCCCTCGTTTGCATCTATGTTTTGGGATTATCTAAACTCGTGGAGTAGAGAGCTGAGGGATTGCACCTATCTATTGTCTGGCAGCAAGCCAACAGCGGTGTGCTAGAGTGTTCCTGAACTGTATTGCTATTTATTAGGTACCCCTACATGTTTCACTAATCAGGCAACCCTGACCCTTTAAATAGGTACACTACTAAGAAATCCATTTCACAGAGCTGTGCTAAGATCAGGTACACTTCATTATCCTCCCCCTTTAGCTCTGTACTATGTTGTTTTTAAACAAAAACACACTCTTCCTACCCTCCAACATTCCCTTTAATAAGGTACACTGATGAGAAATGCATTGCACTGAGCTGTTCTACTGTCAGATACGCGTCACTATCTTCCCCCTACAATTTCTAGAAATACAACATAAACAAAAAAAAACCTTGTCCTGCCCTTTAACATGTGTCCCTCCTTTAAGAAGGGACACTTTCCACTAATATTGTTGCAGCTGATAGGGAGAGCTAGAGACCTTCACACTACAACACTTAAACAGTATATTGCAAGTGAAGCATACAAAGACACAGGTCTGTAGCTGTGAATAGTGCAGATTTATTGCAAAACGTGTGCTACATGTTTCAGACACGCTCTTCCTCCACTGCTTCTGAAACATCTAGCATGCATGTTTTGAGGAAGGACAAGTAGGTCCAAAGCAAGTAGCACACATTTTCTGCAATTTTTGCCTTTAAGACTCGAACATAGCTGAAAATTTACCTTCATACTTACCGGTAATTTTCTTTTCCTGGACTGTAATGGCAGTGGTCACTAATGGGTTAACCCCCAACCTCCAGGTTTGGACAGGAAATTAACAAGCAATAAAACCCTAGCTCCACCCCCTCTCACCAGTTCGGACTGTCCTGAGTGTGGCAAGAAAAGGGTGGGATCTTAGTGACCACAGCCATTACAGTCCAGGAAAAGAAAATTACCGGTAAGTATGAAGTAAATTTTCAGCTTTCCTGATCCTTCATGGCAGTGGTCACTAATGGGATATACCAAAGCAGTATTAAAAGAAACGGTGGGAATTGCCACAAAAACTGAATTTATTTAGACAAAGCGGATCTCAAAACTCTTTCCCCAAACTTAGAGGAAGAGATATCTAATTTATAATGCCTCATGAAAGTATGAGCTGAACTCCAGGTTGCTGCTTTACATATGTCCTGTAAGGAAACACCTGCCTGGCAAGCCCAGGAAGTTGCCACAGCTCTCGTAGAATGAGCTTTAATCCCAGGGGGAACAGATTGGTTAGCCACCATGTAGGCCTCTTTAATACAGGAGGAGATCCATCTCGCCACTGAAGATTTGGATGGTTTAATACCAATTTTGTTACCAGAATGAAGAATAAGAAGATTATTACATTTCCTAAAACTCTGTGATCTGGAAAGATAAACCTCCACACATCTAGCCACATCCAGGCAGTGAAAAGTATGTTCTACCTCTGTAGAAGGATTCTGGAAAAAATCTGGAAAGACAATTTCTTCATTTAAATGAAATTCTGTGACCACTTTGGGGAGAAAAGATTTTGGTAATCTGAAGATTAATTTGTCATCCAAAAAGAACATATTTCTTTAGCAATGTTTAATTCTGAAATCTCTGCCACCCTTCTAGCTGAAGTGATAGCTAATAAGGATAGTTTCCAGGTCAATTTAGTCATTGAGAGACTCTATAGGTTCAAAAGGAGGACCAGACAAGATTTTGAGAACCAAGGTCAGATCCCATGGAGGCGGTTTTATCCTTCTAGGAGGTTTTACTCTATTTAGAGGTTTAAAGAACCTAATTATCAAAGGAAGGGAAGACCATTTGATTTCAGACAGAGCAGAAATAACTGTAACTTGTGCTTTCAAAGTGGCAGGAGCTAAACCCTTATCGAGTCCACATTGTAAAAAGTCCACAATCTGTACTTCTGAGATTTCAGAAACTGGAGGGGACTGGGAACAACACCACTCCACTAGTGTATTCCATACTAAAGTGGAAATAGCGGAATCAGACAAACCCAGGTTTTTTAGTGATTCCCTTTCAGAAGCCAAGCCGATAGGGATAATCTGGCAGGGTCTGGAAAATGTACTGGTCCCTGATACAGAAGGTTCGGAAGAATTGGGAGAGGATATGGATCCATTATGGACATTTCCAATAAAAGGGGATACCACGGCCTCCTGGACCATTTGGGAATTATTGCCACTACAGTTGCCTTGTCCTCCCAAATCTTCTGTAAAACTTTCCCTATCAGGGGAAAAGGAGGAAATATGTACGCTGTTGAAGCTCCATAGGATTGAGAAGGCGTCTGTTGCATAGGCTTTCGGAGATGGGTGTCTTGAACGAATGATTCGCGTGTAGTTGATCAATGAGGCCATCAAGTCGATCTGGAAAGGACCCCACTTCACCGATATCTCCTGGAATACCAGAGGATTCAGAGACCATTCTCCCGGGAGAATCTTTTTCCTGCTCAGAAAATCTGCTTGAGTATTTTGACTGGATGGAATATAAATGGCCCTTAGTTCCAGAAGATGAGACTGTCCAAAGGAGGATTGTCTGAGTAAGATGGCATAGCTGAATGTTCTTTGTCCCCCCCATTCTGTTGATATATGATATTGCTGTAGTATTGTCCGAAATGATCAGAACAGATTTGGCCAAGATTGTTGAGTCCACTGACCTAGGCAATGAGCCCCCCAACCCTTTAAGCTTGCATCAGCTGTTAGTCATATCCAGGATGGATTCGCTAAAGAGATGGGCCTGATGTTTGAAAGATTCTTCCACCAATTTAGGCTCAGATGGGTTGATAAATGGATGAAAATTCTTTGCGAAGGAAGAAAATGATTCTTGTTCCATTGATTCAGGAAATTGATCTGTAATGGTCTGATATGGTTCATGGCATATTTCACTGATGGAATTGATGAGACCAATTTTCCTATAAGTTTTTGACACTGAAGGGCTGAGGTTTCTGGATTTTTCTGGAATGTGGTCACCTTTTCTACTATATCCATTTGTTTTGAATGAGGAAGTGAAATATGAAAAAGAACTGTGTCCAGTTCTGCTCCTAAAAATTCCATTTTCTGTGAAGGGGTCAAAATTGATTTTTCCTAGTTGATGATCCAGCCAAATCTTTGGAGGATTTGGAGAGTAATGTTTTTGTGTAGATTGATTTGCTGTAAACTCGAGGCTCTTATCAGTATGTCGTCCAGGTACGAAAAAAGATATATCCCTTTTGATCTAATTAAAGCAAGAACTGGAGCTAGAACTTTTGAAAATGTCCTTGGTGCTGTTGCCAGACCAAATGGAAGAACGGAGTATTGAAAATGATGGCCTAAGGTGGAAAACCTCAGATATTTTCGATGTGGATGCCATATGGGGATGTGTAGATAAGCGTCCTGTAAGTCTATTTTGATTAGCCAGTCGTTTGTTCTTAGATGCATCTTGATAGAAGTTGATACTTGATAGAGTTTCCATCTTGAATGTCCTTATTCTCATGAAGGAATTCAGGATTGCCCGGAACTCCCCTGAATGCTTTTTTACGAGAAAAAAATAAAATAAAATAAATTCCCTGGCCGATTTGATTGGAAGCGACTGAGAGAGAACCTTCTGGATATCCTGTTGTTTTTTAAGGACATCTGGGAAATCCTGATTCTATGAACATATCTGGGGGAGCTGAAATGAATTCTAGATGGTAACCTAGATGACACAATCCGAACCCAAGGATCTGGAAATTGTTAAGCCCAAACATGAAAAAATGAGAAAGCCTTCCTCCCACTATTTCCTGAAGGACTCGCGCCCCATCAGAAAGACTTTTTGATTGGAATTCTATCTTTTTGTTGACGAAAGGCTGTTTGAAGGTAGAGATGGATTCACTCTCCAAGGTCTTCTGTCTAGACTTTTACCTGGACGGTATTGGCTAGCTTCTTAAATGATAAAAAAATTTCTTCTGGGGTTTTCTTGACAGCAAATTATTTTGGGGAAGGAATGCAGAATTGGGATATGGAATCTTCTAATTTTTTACCAAAAAGGAGATCCCCTTGAAATGGAACTGACAAGGCTCATTTTTGAAGGAAATCAGCCTTCCATTGTCACAAACATCTTCTTGATAAGACCATAAAGTCATAGAACGAGCACAGAATTTTAAGGAATCCAAGGCAGCTTCAGCAGAGACATCTGTGCCAGGCGGATATCTTTAAGGGCGCTTAATATCTCCTCTTTAGGGGATCCCTTCTGGACTGCATCCTCTACTTCTTTTACCATAGACTAGAGGCTGGATAGATCTACTGAAGAAATAACTGGCCTAAGGAAGCTCCTGCTATTGTATAAGATTTTTTAAGATGGAATCTTGCTTTCTATCCATGGGATCTCTTAAGGCAACACCATCCTCTACTGGTAATAAGGTATTCCTGGATAATCTTGACTTGCTGCATCAGTTTTGGGAGGTTTATCCCAAAATTTAATATTTTCATCTGACATAGGATATTTCATAGAAAAATTGGCTGAAAGGTTGAATTTTTTTATCTGGATTTTCCCATTCATCAATGATCATTTCTGATATGATAGGATGCAAAAACCAATCTGCCCTAGGAGGAGGAGCTGCAAACATTCTATCCACTGGAGCAGGAGTAGAAACTTCCCCTTCTGATATTAATGTGGCTCTATAGCCTTGATAAATTTTCTATAGTTCAGGAGGATAAGAAAAAAACAATCTTCATCTGGCTCTGTTTCTATGCCTGAGTCTCAATGATGGAGCTGAGGGGTCTGATGCAGTAGGGAAGGTAATGCGGATTGTTTGTATTGGATACTGTTGATAACACTGATTCAGAATCTGTGAACCATTGATGCATCATTTCAGACATGGATTCCTTCACCCATAAGGAAACATCCGCTTTTGTTGCACAGGATCCACATAAAATAAAGCAGCAGGCAATCTTCACAATACTTTTCCCCCTTTACAACAGCATTAGAACAGGTAACACATTCTCTTTTAGATTTCCCTTTTTTTCTCCCTCATGGCGAGATGAATCCCTAAAAAAAAAAAAAAAAAAAAAAAAAAAAAGTAATTTCATATGACTAAAACATATTGATTAACATACCTGTAGAATGTTGCTCACCCCCTGGATCTAGACCTAGACCTTGACCTGTGGTCCCTGGAGCTCATAGCAGCCTAAGAAAAAAAACAAGGTTCCAAAATAAATAAATCCAATAAAAAACCAAAAAATATACTTCAATACCCCAAGAGGGGATGTCATGTACCAATAATAATCACTTAAAAGTGAAAAAAACTGCAACCGGGAGAAGGATGGCACTGGATTGTTTTTGCAGCAAACAGAGAGGCAAAATTTTCGTGCCCGCCGGCTCTTTAAAAGAAAGAAAGACGCGATGATGTCATCGCGCATGTGTGAGCGTACTCGCGGGCGCGCGCTTACCCGGAAGCCAGGAACCTGCCACACTGAAAATCCTCAGGAGAGGAATGACGCGGTTCGGGAAGCTGTATTAGACCCACCAGGGGACGCCACAGCTCGGCTGGCCAGAGAAGGGAAAACACAGACATGGTGGAAAGATTCAGGAGGTGAGGTTGCTTGTACTCTAGCCACACGAGGGACAAGAAACGAACTGGTGAGAGGGGCTGGAGCTAGGGTTTTATTGCTTGTTAATTTCCTGTCCACACCTGGAGGTTGGGGGTTAACCCATTAGTGACCACTGCCATGAAGGATCAGGAAATATGAAATCTACATACTACTGTGCTAAGTGCCATTTGTGATGTTGTTTCTTTTACTGTTAATATGTTCTCTGTTTGTTTTTATCATGCTTGTTTAACTAGGAACTAAGCAGGGGTTAAGGAAGTGGGTGGAGCTAAGGGACAAGGAAGTGTTTAGGTAGGGAATGTACAGAGTGTAAAGTGAGGAGCAATAAAGTGAGTTTCTGCCCTGCTGTTTGGTATCCCAGTTTGGATTTCTCCTATACTATCAGCCTGGTTACCCAGATATCATAACTGGTGACGAGGATTCCCACAACCTGCAGGTATTACAGTCTTACAGAACACTGAAAACTGCCATTACTATAACTCACAGCATGGCCTGTTTACCCCCATTCCCATGTTTTGATGCGCACCAGTCCCAAGGAAACTTAGGAACACGCTGGAACAAATGGCTGAATCGCTTTGAAATATTCCTACAAGCCATGAACATTATTGACAGTGCTAGAAAGCGAGCAATGTTATTACATTTTGCTGGGGAGCAGGTCTATGACATTTTCACCACTCTGCCTGGTACAGGAGACAACGGTGACTATGATTCAACCAAATTCGCTCTCACCAATTACTTTTCTCCACATAAAAATACTGTTTATGAAGTTTTCAAATTCAGACAAACAAAACAATCCCCTTCTGAAAGTATTGATGATTATCATATGACATCTGGCTGCTTTCTGTGAGTTTGCAGATATAGACAAGGAAATTCAAATGCAAATTATCCAAGGATGCATTTCCTCTAAACTAAGATGCCAAGCACTCAGAGATCCTTCCTTGACTTTAGCAAAATTTATTAGAAATTGCATGCATTAATGATGCAACAGAGACTCAAGCTAAACTGATAGAACAAAATGAAAGCTTGACTGACCTATCATTTTCATTAGTTGTCATTGCATCAAAACAGCACACATCCAAGATTCCTCCTGCAACCTGCTACAATTGTGGTCGTTCTTATCCACACCAGCAACAGTGTCCAGCGAAAGGGGTTACTTTCCATAATTGTGGAAAGCAGAATCACTTTGCAAAAGTATGCAAATCAGCTCCACTAGCCCGCATGACATCATCTACACCTTCTCGATCACAAATGGTTAGCACAGTGCGGTCAGTTATAACGGAGGATCCCAGCAGCACATACTTGTTTTCAGTTTGTAACCAGAACACTACACATGCAAATAAACTTGCCAACCCACGACAACTAATTTCAATCAATGGGGATCCAATGGAAGCTCTTATTGACAGAGGAGCATCTGTTAATGTTATGAGCCAAGCCCTCTATCATAACCTTACCAACAAGCCTGAATTACAAAGCACTGAACTAAAAATATTTCCCTATGGATCATCAGTTGCTTTGCCTGTCTGTGGAAAATTTCCGTCTGAACTCAAATTTAATGATAATGAAGTTACTGATAATTTCTATGTGGTTGAATGTGCTGCGGATACACTTCTCAGCTGCAGCAGTGCTGTATCATTGGGCCTGGTTACACTAGCAAGCAGCATAAACAGTGATATAGTACACACCTACCCTAATTTATTTCAAGGAATTGGAAAATTAAAGGGTCTACAGATAAAACTCCACATCGATCAAATGGTTCCACCGACAATCCAACCTCACAGACGCATCCCCTTTCACATTTGCATGTTAGTGGAATTGGAATTACAGCGGCTTCAAGAACATGACATCATCGAACGAGTTGACGGACCCACACCATGGGTCTCGCCAATTGTTGTTGCGCCTAAACCAAAACAACTTGGACAAATCAGATTGTGTTGATATGAGACATGCCAATTGTGCCATACAGAGGGAAAGGCACATCACACCTACTATTAATGACATTATCACAGATCTAAATGGTGCTAAAGTGTTTTCCAAGCTCGATCTGAATTCTGGCTATCGTCAGTTAGGACTACACCCTGACTCCAGATATATTACAACTTTCAGCACACATATTGGACTCTGGAGGTTTAAGAGACTAAATTTTGGCATTTCTTCAGCTGCAGAAATTTTTCAAAATGTTATAAGATAGACTCTCTCTGGACTACCAGGTGTCCTTAATGTAAGTGACGATATATTTGTATATGGAACATCTCAAGAGGAACATGATAACTGCCTAGTATAGGTGTTCAAAAGATTACAATACTACAACCTAACTCTAAATACTGCAAAATGTGAGTATAATCAGAAACCGTTGACATTTTTCAGCTATATATTCTCTGAGAAAGGGGTATCAGCAGACCCACAGAAAAGCTGCCATCAAATCAGCCAGCCAGCCTCAAAATGTGTCAGAAGTGCATAGCTTTCTTGGGCTTTAACTTACTGTGGGCGCTTCATCCCTGATCTTGCAACAATCTCAAAACCATTGCGACAGCTTACAAAAAAAGACACCCCTTGGTCCTGGACCACTGCTCATCAAATTGCCTTTGATACACTGAAGTCCAGCTTGACCAGTGAAACAGTTATGTCTTATTTTGATCCACGTAAATCTACAGAACTTATAGTTGATGTCAGTCCAGTGGGTCTTGGTGCCATCCTGATACAAGTTTCTGAAACTGGTCAGATCTCTTCAATCTCTTATGCCAGCAAAGCATTGACTGAGACCGAGCAAAAATACTCCCAGACTGAAAAAGAAGCTCTCTCAGTTGTATGGGGATGTCTTCATTTTCACCTATATCTTTTTGGGCGCAACCACAAGCCACTAATTCCAATTTTTAACAAACATTCATCAAAACCTCCCCCAGGAATCAAATGCTGGCTACTCCGACTACAAAACTATAATTTCCAGTTACGTGATGAAGCAGGAGTTGGGAACCCTGCAGACTACTTTTTTAGACACCCGCCATTACATTCTGCCACAGATAATACTCCAGCAACAACTTTAGCTGAGGAACATGTTAACTTTGTTCTAGCACATTGTGTAACTAAAGCAATGACACTGACAGAAATTCAACAGGCCGTAGATGCTGATCCCCAACTCCAGCTTGTTATTGACACAATTCGGTCTAAAAACTGGAGCTTTTTTCAGACTGAATCCCGCCTACGATGGCCTACACAGAGAGCTTACCTACAGACATTCTTCAATGCCCAACACAATCTTTCCATTTCTGATTCCAACCTTCTACTGCGCGACCATCGTCTTGTCATTCCAGCCCAACTTTAAGCCAGAATAATTGATCTTGCCCATGAGGCTCATCAAGGAATTGTAAAAACAAAGCAGCTTCTGAGAGAGAAGGTTTGGTTCCCAGGAATTGATGCAAAAGTTGAGGCATGCATACAATCTTGTATACCTTGTGAAGCCACTATTGATGTGCATTACCGTGCACCACTACAGATGACACAGTTACCTCATAGCCCATGGACTGCGGTTAGTGTTGACTGCTCTATTCCAGACAATTCCTATATACATGTTGTCATGGATGATTTCTCTAGATTTTCTGTTATTGAGTTTGTATGCTCGACCTCTGCAAGAGCCAAGGTCATACCCAAATTAGATATTCTCTTCATATGGCATACCTGAAACTGTGAAAACAGATAATGTGGTCCCCCTTTCAATAGTGCAGACTTTCAAAATGTTGCTGCTTACCTAGGATTTATTTACAGAAAAATTACACCATACTGGCCTCAGACCAATGGTGAAGTTGAGCGATTCATGCAGTCCATTAACAAAACCATTTGTATTGCCACTATTCCGACTTTTCCATTGCCTGGTGCCAATTCACCAATTACACTTACCGATTCAGCCGCCAAGGAGAAGATGAAACAATATGCTGATCGGCACGGCTGTCAGGCTGACAAAAAGTAAATAAATGTCGGTGACTAGGTCCCTGTTAAAAGACTAAAACCATGCAGTAAGCTTCTGACACCATATCATCCTAAACCCTATCGGGTCACACAAACAAAGGGTACCATGATCACTGCTCAAAATGGTGGCAGTACAGTGACAAGAAAAGTATCCTACTTCAAGAGACTTAATAAGTACAATCCTGACTCAACAGACCAGGACTCTATCATTCATAATCACCAATAGATGATCCTATTCCAAATGTACCAAGTGATGTGTATTCTGCTATCACTCCAACAACTCCTTCCACTACACGGGAGAGTTCTGAGACTTTTCCAGAAGTGGGATTTGCTCAACGCTACCCACAAAGAGCAAGTCGAAGATTGCCAGGTCACTTCAAAGACTATATCTTATAAAATTCCTGGCTGTTTTAAAAACTTCACCTTATAGAGAATTGTGTCCATATTTTGCAAGGGGGAAAGAGATGTGATGTTGTTTCTTTTACTGTTAATATGTTCTCTGTTTTTATCATGCTTGTTTAACTGGGAACTAAGCCAGAGTTAAGGAAGTAGGTGGAGTTAAGGGACAAGGAAGTGTATAGGTGGGAAATCTACAGAGTGTAAAGTGAGTTTCTGCACTGCTGTTTGATGTCCCAGTTTGGATTTCTTCTGTACTATCAGCCTGGTTACCCAGATATCACACCATTGCTTAAAATGCATACTATATGGCTACACTGAAATCAATGTAGCCTGCATCTCGCTGCTTATAGAAATCATAACCAGACGTTTGTGGTAGGTTTCATTTGTTTGGGTATTAAAGGCAAAGGTAGACCTCAGTCTTTGTATGTTTCACCTGCAATATATATGTTTATGCTTGGATTTGGTGTATTGGAAGCTGTAGGTGAGACATACATTATTTCAGATCCAGACACACTAGATACCCAGACCTATATACATCACACTACAACACTGCTACTAGGAAAGTGTTAATCAGTGAATCTCTCTGCAATTCTGCAATTTGAATATTGATGATTTAATATATTCCTACTCCATAGGGGTTAAGAGGTGGGAGTGGAAATCACACAGGTGCAGAAAATGTAATGAAGGCAAAAGTACTGTCAGGCAAGGGAAAATGTCAGCTTCAGATTAGGGGAACAAACAGAACTGAAAATGAGCTAATACAGGAAAAGGAAAGGGACCTGAGTGGGATCTTCTAGGCTGAGAAGGATGTTGAGGCAATTTCTTTCTAACTCAAGCTTTGATTTTTTTGGGGTTTTAGGGCTAGGCCACTCTGCTGTGCTTTGTTTGCGCTTGCATTTTTTTCATATCATTGAAAACGCAGCAATGCACCGAAAACACGCGTTTTCGGGTGCATTGCGATTTGGATTTTTGCATGCAATCGCATGCGTTTTTCAATACTTTTTTGCATTTGCGTTGCAGTGTGGCCTTCCCCTTAGTTCTCCTTTAACTTTGTATATAGGTTTGTGTACTGCCTTTGAAGTCAGGCAGAAAGTTTCTTAAGAGACATACAGGGAGATTCAATCAAAGTTCTTATTGTTTAAAATGGTGCTAATTTTGCCCCAACCAATTAGATCTTATTTAACATTTGAAAGCGATCATCTGATTGGTTGGGGCAAAATTATCACCATTTTAAACGATAAGAACTTTTATTGAATAACCCCCATAGCCTAACTCAGTTGTAAGCTGCAAGATTCATTGGACACATTTGATGCCCTTATGTAATAACCTCTTAGCTACAATGCACTTAGCACCTTGCATTCAGGAGGCACCTTTTATATGCTAATTGAGAAACATTCCAGGGTATTTATTGTCAACAGATTATTGTACAAAGTATTCTCAATTGAGAAATCCATTTGGAATTAGACTTCAAGTCCAGTTGATCTAACAAACACCACAGATACCATGACCTGAATAAAAGAGAACTTACAAGCAAGCTCATTTATTCATATTTTTAAAGGGGGTATCTTTAAATTACCGTGCGTTACAGATAATGTATAACCAGTTGTACATTTATGCCAAACATTTGTTAATTGCCGCAATGGTATTCTATGGTGATCATAATCTGCTATCATGCTATCTTAGATTTACGTAAAAAGATTGGTTTTATTTATAAAAACAAGTTTACATAATTTATTTATAAAAACATAAACTGTTTTAAGAATGATTTTCTGTCTGTTTTATTATGGCTACTGAAATATGCATTATAACTAAGAATTCAGGAACAGATTTTGAATGCAGAAGCTGTAAGTACAAATAGCATTGTTTTGTCATCCCTGAACATGTTCACACTTTCTTGTATTAATAACCAAACTCTGCACCCAGTTTGTGTATGGATTCTTACAGATCTTTGTTTATATGTAATGCAAGCCCTGTCTTTACCTTGGGTTCTACAAACAGCAGGTGCTCAATGTTACCGGATCAAGTGGATCTTAAAGAAAAAGCAACATCAGCACTGTGACCCCTTTTTCCTCAACATTAATTGACTGATATCCACACAAAGCTCTTGTCACTGCATTCAGGCAGTGACCCCTCCCATTACCCAACAACAGCAGCAAATGCATCCACTCCCTTAGCTAGAATCCATCAGTGAGCGAGACAGAGACAGCAGGTGGGGAAGAAGCCAAGAATCCTGGCCTAAAAAACTAAAAAAATCAGCTGACAGTCTGTTTCTCTTCTCATCAGCAACAACACCAGCAGGTAGGAGGCTTTGTTTCAGTTTTTATTCTAATAGCATTTTTCTCTCCATGATTAATGCTTGGCTGGTTCTGTCAGCTTATTATAAGCATCACTGCTGTTTCAAGGCTTTAAATGTTTAAAAGGAATTTTAAGATTTTCCTTCATTTTCCTTTAGCATTTGCAATAGTGAAATCTTATTTTCCCTTTAATCTGATTCTATTATCCTTTTGCAGTTAATTTGTTTACAGCTTGTCTGAGAGCACCAAGGTATCTGCTTAATTATCTAAACATTGGGGAAACACAATTACCATTTTGCATAGAAATAACCCTACAGCAATACAGGCTATTTGCAGACAGGAATTGGTTGAGCTAAACTGGTCTAATTTATTTCACTTTTAAGTGGTTTTACCATTCATGCATATTAATGTAATAACATGATTTTAGTTTTACCAAAGTATTAAAAAAAAAAATATATATATACAAATTCTGCTTTATTGTCTCACGTAATATGAATAACTTTTGAACATCCCCAAGAAATTTTCTGAGATTCTGTTCTATAAATATAAAATGAAAGCGGCTTTTGTAAAAGGAGGTAAATTATTTTGTTTCAGTTTAAAGGGCATGTCCATCCCCAAAGCTACATTCTCACCCACTACTGGCCTCACTGTGCAGAGTTTAAAAATCCTTACCTTGCCTCTATGCTCCAAATGGTTCTCCTGTAATGTCCCTCCAAAGTCTTAGAAAGTGAAGACCAGGAGCCTGGCAGGGAGGGAAAACATTTCTGCCTCTAAGGTGTCCTCTGAAAGGTTTCTGGCTTGCTCAGTGCAGCCCTCCCTCCCTCCCGGTCCCTGTTTCCTCCATGGTGCCCTAGCCTGAAATCCATTTGCTTTAGTGTAGGGGACCCACCCCAACCACTATAATAGTTTGTAAAAAAACAAATCCGATCTTACTTACACAGCCTTGTTCCCCCAGCGTTCTATACTGCCGGAAGCCACGCTCATGATTGGCTGCCTCAGCCGATCACGGACGCGGCTGTCGGTCCGGACCCCTGCTTGCAGTTTCATGCAAGCAGAGGGCCGTGTCTGAATGCCGGGGGAACAAGGCTATGTAAGTAGAGTTAGACTTTTTTGCAAACTACTATAGCGGTTGTGGATTTCATGCTAGGGCACTATGGAGGAAACGGACTGGGAGGGAGGTAGAGGTGGGGCTGAAAAAAGAGGTGGACATGCCCTTTAAGCTAAAATGTCTACTTTAAAGGGCAGGTAAAAACTGTTTATAGACAAAGATGTGCAGGTTAAAAATGCATTGCTCTTAACTGCAAACCACAATTATACCTGTGTTTAAACACAACATATAGCCCACCAAATACAGGTAAGAGGTTTTACTATAACTTCTTACCTTTCCCGTGCACAGGAAAAAATAAAGTAGCACATTGTAGCATTGCTTCTTTCTTAGGGTGAAGCCGACTGAACATGCCTAATCCAGAGGTTTGGGTGAGAGTAGGAAAAGTGAATGACCTTAGTAACTATAAAGTACATTTTATTACTATTTTCAGAACTCCCTTTCACTACTTCCCTTTTTTTAATATCAGCTGTGAAGGGCTAAAGATAGTTCATGTCTATGGCTGACTAATGGGCCACTCAAACTCACTCCCATCTCTAACAAATGTATGCACAGATGGTCGAGAAAAATGGGGGTCATGCAGAACAACTGTCAGCCATAAATATGAATAAATATCTTTGCCCCTAACAGCTGCTTTTAAATGTAAGAACAGGAGTGTTTCAGGCTCCACCATACACCATATGCACTGCTGTCTGTTATATCATTTGCAAGACTGGTTGCTGATTACCCATGAAGCCTGAGGCCGAAGGTCTCTCCGGGCTCACCCTTAGCTCTAGGGCCCATAGCAATTGCTGTGGTTAGGCCTACACCACTTACTGGTACAAAATGCAATGCAAAGTGCATAAAATAATTACTACATTAAGAACACACGTGTGGCAAGAGAAATTTTGAGAACCACTGAACACTTACACTAATTTAAACTAATCAATATGTTTATATTCTTTTTGGTAATCAGTGACTAACAGTCTTTTTTTCTACCCCTGATTTCTGTTTTGACTCCAGTTCTGCACTGCTGTTGTCAAATATGAACAATTGACATGCCATAAGCATTCTTAGCATCATGAGGCTATATACATATTTCATCTGGCTTTGCACTGTTATGGGTAAGTACTTTTCTTTTATATCTAGGAGACACATCAAGTCACTAGAGTTTAAAGTGGCATTTAGTTAGATCAACTGAAATAGCTTACTGAAAAGTAAACTATTCCTTTAATGCATTGATTGAAGGATGGAAAGTAAAGGACCTCTAAACCTTCGTTCCAGGCTCATGTACAATTGATTGAAGAATGGAAGTTACTGAATACTAAAGATATAGTATGTCCTTACCAGCAAAATGTTTTGGTTAGTATAAGTCAGGAATTCTCCAACAGCGTGCCTTGAGATGTATAAATACTACAACTCCTAGCATTCTTTTGGCTTCCCTCTGTAGATGAGTATTCCCAATAAAGTATCAAAAGAAGAGAGAAAGACTTATAGCACTCTGTTATTAAAATACCTTTATTATCTCTGGAAATTCCTATTAACTTTTATTAACTTAAAACATCATGGTTACCCCAAAAACTACAAAGTGAAACATCTAAATCAAGTGAATACAGGTAAAGCAGGGCACTTATCTAACAGTGCATAGCAGATCATCTATATCTAAATACAGTTACTATATACATGTATGTGTCCTGGTAAAATTATCAGTTTTAGCAGGTAATCTCCTGCCTAGTATACCCATAGGTATTCAATCACAGCTAACACATAATGCGATCATATATGCATAGTCTGATCATACTTAAAAGGTAGGAGAATAATTAGTGCAATGCATATACCTATGGCGTGTATGGATACCCCAACTATACCCTAAATGTAGATAGCTATCTGATGGTATTGTATAATTCTCTTTTGCATTGCACTAATTATGCTCTTACCTTCTAAGTATGATCGCATTATGTGTTACCTGTGATTGCATACCTATGCATTTTACCTATTTAGGCACCTGGCCAATTATGGTTATATATCTTGCTAGTGCCGGATCAAAATTCTAGTTTATTTATTCCCAATAAAGTATAAGGGCAGGCACTCTGTATTTTGTTTTTACTTTTTCAACTTTTTTGTATTTAACTGGATCGGTCTGGACTAATAGAAAACCTAATATTGTTGTACTGTATGCCCAATAAACACCACAGCCAGCCAGAATAGGATGATTTTATGCAGTGTCATCTACATTAAGGAGACAACTCCCTTCCATCTTTTTTACCCAGGATGAGAACCTAAAGTGCTAGATCCTTGCCCCTTGGAGCACACTAGATCGACTTACCCGAATTCTTTGCTTAGTAAAAAGACCAAAGTAGACAGGGGAAGCAGTGTTTACATTTTCACCCTAGGTAAATTAAAGGGGGGGGGGGGTAATCTTTTCTCCACTGAAGAAGAGCTGCAGTAAAGTTAGGTTCTTCTACTAACAGCCAGCTGGACTTTACTATTAAAGGGAAAACACACAATAGACCATGAAACACATTCTAAATTTGAATGTCAGGTATACAGAAACAGACAAACATTGTAAAAATATGTATTTTGCAAACTGACTAGATCTCAAATAATTTAAGGGCAACTATAGTGAAAGAAAATTACTTTTCCTCATCTTAATCTATAAGTAAATATTTGTAAGTAGTGTGTCTGACTACATGCCTTTAATCCAGTACTTTCCTGCTCAGGCTCAGTATCCCCCCTCCCTCTTTTAACCACTCCCACTTCCATCTGACCAGACTTTTTATGAGGGCAATCATGCTCAGTAATAACTATAAGGCAGCACTGGGAGAGAGAATTTCACACATTATAACTATCAAAACTGTCACCATTCCAGCTACAGAAAAATTGCTCACAGCAGAAGAGTTAATAAGGCACTTGGTTGACAGTGGCATGTTTAGGGGGGAATTCCTCGTGCCTGGAATCCCCCCCCCCCCTTTTCTGCCTACTCAGTGCGGTCTGCTGTTCTACTTCTCCTGCTGGCCATAGACTGTTACATAGATTGTTACATTGTTAATTGAGCTGTGAGTAAGAAGCAGCATTTGTATGTTTCAAAAATGTATCCAGTCTGCCTTGTGATTGACAGCAGCATAAGAAAATTTTATCAATATTAACCCTGCAGCTGCCTGAGGTGATTGCTGAGACTGAGTTTATATTCAGTACTTACTGTACCCACTACACTGTGATGGAGTTTAGTGAGGAGGCATTAGAAAATCCTGTGAATGTTCCATATATTCCTTATACAGAATGATTGCCCATACATGGTCTGATGTTATCGGCTCACTCTACTGTAGTAAAGGGAACCGGTAATGGAAATTTTCTGTCTTGTCCGATCTGATTGTCCCGATACTGACAATATTCAACAAATTCTGTCAGATCCACTGTCCGTGTCACAGCTCTGACTGATTCTTATGGCATTGAAGGGCAAATGTGGATTTCTCAGTAAAAGAGAAAATTAGGCTGGGAACAAATGCCCAACTTTTTCATCTCGACCATTCGCAGCTAGCGAGCAGTTGGCCGGGACAAAGCACTGTTAGTTGTGGCAAATGTCTTCCATGGACCATACAATCTGCTGCGATTTACTGACATTGGTCGCTGCCGCCACCTAAATCACTTCAGATTTTTCAGCCCAACCAATATGTAATATTATGTAATGCATATATAATAGAATATATGGATGTATTTGGTCATAAAACCTCCTTCTGGGGTTGTTCGGTGGTAACCCATTCAGGAATCCCCTTTAAAACCCTTTTTAAAAAAAATTGCTATATTTTGTTTAAACAAACTGTTCATAACAATTAGCATTGTATATTAGTTTCCGATACTGTGTATATATATATATATATATAAAAAAGAAAATTAAAAATTAAACAGTAAAAAAAAGAAGGGGAAAAAAGAATAAATATGATAATATAGTTATGGAAACAAATTGAAATTGTCGATTTAAAATCCATGTTTGGTCCATTATAAATGCCCTTTAAGTGGGAAACATATAGAACGCTTCCTATGAGAAAGTAGATGTCATTGCAGATTGTGAAAAAAGATGCATTTTGAAATGTTGGCATCTGTCTTGGAAGACCAGGTATAATATAAAGTAAATGCATCTGATGCACCTTTTATTTAGCCAAACATGGGCAATACAAAAGAAAACTGGTGTGAACTGGTGATTATATTAATATATATATTTAAACTTTTATTAAAAGTTCCCTGTCCATCATCTCATGTTACGTTATACAGTTAGAAAAGCAATGTGCCTTGTAACATTTGAACCCTTATTGTTTTCAGGTTGTCTTAGTGAACAGTGTCAGGAGGGAGCTACATTTACTGATTCAGTTATATCTCTGAATTTAAAAGCAACCCATATTATGAGAGTGCCTAATGCCTGGAACATGTCTGACTGCTTAGCAGCTTGCTGTAATCACTCAGGCTGCGACCTCTCGTGGATGCTGGGTAGAAGATGTTTTATTGTAAACTGCCAACATAAAGAGAGCTGTGAACCTCAGAAAATCAAGCACATGAATAACGTGAAATCCTACCTTTCATTTATACTGAGACCATCTGCAAGATTTATGCCTTTGACACAAAATTTGGAAACACAAAATGGATTTTCACTAGAAGATCATGATAAACCTGATCAAGTTATTACACGCCTTAAAGAGCTTTCGCTCCTCAGTAAGAATCCTAGTCTTGATAAATTTGCAGATTACACAGATGATTACAATAAACCCCAACATGACCTTTTCCCATTAAATGCTAAAACAGGCCTAACTGAAAGTCAGGATTTGGACTATGTGGAATTATTGCTACCAGACACTGAGCGAGGAACAAACTCTTCAGCTGTTGAAACAGGCAGGCAGAATTGGGAGTCAGGAGAAGAAAAAATGTCCTCCCGGAGTAAAGCAGTAAGCAATGTTTCTGAACCACCTAAAGCCATTCATATTTCTCCTACTGTGATGCAGGCAGAAATAAGCATACCACAACCAACAGAACCCAGTGATACATTTATAAACCAGGTAGAGTATAACTTTTTATTATTTCGACCTAGTGAATATCCTCCAACATTCACCTTTGGTACACTATTAAGAAATACATTACACTGAGCTCAGGTCCACATAATTCTCCTCCACTTAATAGTGTAACTATTTAAGGGGTAATATTGGAGGGTATTAAAATATTACATTCTCATTCTCTTATACCAGCTACCCCTGTTTTAGTTCAATGAAAGGATACTGATTCACTTGGGTGATGTTAGCTTCTCAGGCTTCTTGGTATTTTGGTATTTTTACAGCAGTAAACCATTTAAAATCAAAATGTTTCCTCTCAATTAACAAAAAAAAACTTGGCCCTACACCACCATTCTAGTATAAGTCTGGTTATGTCCCTAGTACTTTGCTACCAATTGCTTTTTAACAGTGCAAACACCTTTTAGGGAGATGGCGATCGCTAATAGGAAAAAGCTTAGATACCATTTAAGTGATTCTGCTACAGATCAAATCATTTGTTCATGCTGTAGTACTCTGCTATGCACATTTTTTAATGTATAAATATGTTTATTTAATAATTCAATAAAATATGTGTGTTACCACTAAGATATCTGTTGTATTCAATTAGATCAACTGGACTTGAAGTTTAGTTTTTGAAGACGTTTCGTTAGTCATCCGACTGGCTTTCTCAATTCAGAATGACTTGTACAAGAATCTGTGGCAATTATGTACCCTGGAAATTCCCAATTAGCATGCTTGTGAAGGTTCTCATTCATCCAGGT